>OZ023313.1:10603958-10956458 GCA_964007375.1 Ophion obscuratus
AAAAATACATCCCAGTGTACTGGTAAAATTTTAAGCCAAGTTACCCAATTTTTAACGAAAAATTACGATTCTAAAAATCGTCTCATTTATACGGCACTTTATGGAGATGACATGGTGGCTGCATTTTTACCTAATAATTTATACCCTAAATAACTCTAGATGCCTGATATAAACTGCTCACGCGTGTAAACAATTCTAAAGATTTCGGAACGACAATAAAAACAGGGGGTGTTCAACACGTAATGTTGAAAAACAAATTAATGATAAAACTTAGAAAAATGTGACAAGCAGAAGAATTTTCGTAACCGCGATTTTTCAGAGAAAATGTAAAAACATGTAACGAAAAAATAGTAAATTTCGAGTTTTTGCTTATTTTGGAAGGGAAAACAAATTCTTAAGAACTAACTGAATAGATTAGAAAAATCGCCGATAAACGATAATATATCTATTGAGTATCTTCCCACTAAACATTATTTATTTCCATAAATAATGTTTTTTTCGAAATAACCTTCCGAATATATGCAAAAATCCTGAAATATCAACAACATCGAAAAAAATATTACTTCTGAAGAGGACCCGGACCAGAGGGCCGAAACGTAAGAAAAACATCTTTTATTTCCATCGCTGACCTTGGAAAACCTTCATTGGCCGGACCGAAGCCGAATCCTCAACGATTAAAATGTAAAAACGTATAAAAATCTACTAAATTTGCGCGAATTTTATTTATTCCAGATCATCATTGAGTATAATAATGGATTGCCACTTATTTTTATTAAACGCCACTGTAATTGACCAATGATTCAGAGGCCCTCTTTAAGAGGAGGAAAAAATGTTCCCGCGCAGAAAAATGTTGGAAAGTCCCCAGATCTAACCACATCCTTATAGAGATTTGATAAAGACGCCTCACGTGGGAAGTTCCCATTTGAATCCAAATGAATTCCGCTCTAATGGTGCTTGACGTCGTTTGAGAATTTTTGGGCCAAGTGCCAAAAAGGTCCATTCTTCGATCGAGCTGAAATTTTGCTCAGACGTTCCTTTTAATATTCTAAGAGATTTCCTAAGAGGATTTCTGGCGGCTCGCAATAATTTTCGCGACATAGAATTTCGAGAGGTATTTATTTTACGATGCTTCTACTATATATATACCTTATAGACTCAGTTCTGCCTATACCTATATAAGTAATCGCGCTCTCCGTTATGTGCGGATCTTCGTCTAGCTTACGCGATAGCTCCCCCCTCCCCAACTCCCTGAGACCAGCGAAATTGAAAACTGCTTAAAAAACAACAAAAAAAGCTTCAAAAACCCGAAAAAAGATTAAAAACTTACAAAGTAATTATAGTTTTTTTAAAAAACAAATGAACTATGGAAAAGGTCAAAAAAAAAAAGAACCGACGGTGCTGTGTGTCTGTCTCAATATTCCACGCACCCCACGATTCCACAAGCACATCGGAACTGCCCCGTGCCCACACCAGTGTCTCGCGCACCCCACGATTCGACACGCACATCCGAACTGCCCCGCGCCCACACCAGTATTCCACGCACCACCTGGTTCTGTTGCATCACACACTCTTCATGCATACCCACAAACACACTCTCCATAGACAGAAAATTCTCCATCCAACGTAAAAATAAAAAGTCAACGTTGCACCGACAGCGATACGACGGCGACGTACGGAGGTGGGGGGCTAACGACTAGACTAGACGAAAATCCGCACAAGGTGGAGAGCGCAATCGCATATACGATAGGCATAGCCAGAAGCGAGCCTATTGAGTATACATATAGTAAAAGGTGACTCAAAATGACCTGACATTTTAAATTGTGCGCCATTTTTTTGTGCCGAATTTAGGAGTACTAATCTTCGACAATTGGTATCAGGAAGTATTAAGGGGCCAGTCCACTTTGAAAATTTCAAAAAATCGAATGCAAGCAAGACTTGAAGAAATCGACGTTGATGAGCAATCAGAAGGGATTTTGTACAGTGCAGGAATTGCCCATTGAGTTTAAGTAAGAGTTTTTCATAGTATGAACTTCACACGCGTTTTTCTCGAAACAACGTTTTAAAAATCTGGCTCCATTGTATCTCTAAAACTAATAAACCGATTCTCTTGAAATTTGAACCACATATTGTAAACATGATTCGCAACAAGACGACCCTCGATGGTTTTAAAATTTTGATTTTTACTCTTTCTTTTGCGAAAAACTGCGAAAAAAACGCGTTTTTTTACTTTTTCGTTTTTCAACCCCAGGAAAAAACGTTCATATCTGAATATATCTTAATCATATCTGTAGAATCAGATATGATCACACAAGAAAATTGGCAATATCTGTTCATGTAGTGTCATGGGAGATCACGTATGCTTATATCTGAGCATGTATGATCATATCAGAGCCATTTTGATAATTTTGAGAGCAGACCCGTCCATATCGCAGCAGGTCTGACCAGATCCAATCCCCAGGCAAGATCTGATCTTGTTAGACCAGATCTGATTTTATTGGGCCAGATCTGATCATGTTAGGTAGATCTGATTTTATTGGGCCAGATCTGATCATGTCAGGCAAATCTAATCTTATTGGACCAGATCTGTCTGTCCGTATAAGAATAAAATACCGTGGATCCCAGTAGACCTGGACATCTATGAACAATAGACCTGCCCATATGATAGAATCATAGTTTATCTGAACCATCAGACCAGGTACGACTTCGACTATATCAGAGCAAATCTTACCCTGTTGAGACAGATAAAATCTTGTTAGTGCAGTCGTGAAGATATTAAAATATTTACACGTATAGAGCGGGGTTATTAACACGTCATCACTTGACGTGTTAATAATTAATAATATTATAGTAACTCACATGATCACATGTAATACAGTCAGGTGAGGTGCCATATCTGATCGGATATCGTCTCATATCCTCATATGTCGTTTCATATATTCAAATGTTTTCATGTGTGAACAACTGAACTGCATATACGACAAGGTATGAGTGTATAAGACTTCGTATTTTTTCCAGGTTTGGTATCGTATCTGATGGGATAACATTTTATATGAACGTGCCTGCTCATATATCACATCATATATGTTCAGATATGGTTTCACGCTGCCAACTCGCCTTGGTACCTGACCAGATAAAAACATATATGAGATCTATATAGCGGAGTCTGTTATCGTATTTGTTCGGATATGATCGTATACGAACAGATACGTTCACATATCACATCATGTATGTTCAGATACGAATTTACGGTACCTACTCGCCTTGGTACTTAGCCGGATATAAACAGATATGAGTTCATATATGATCAGGCCAGATACTGTGTTTGATCAGATATGATCTTCTATATGCATATGTGATGTGGAATATGATCAGACCTAATCATATACGATACTGTAAAATGTCAGATATAAATATATCTGATACATGTATGACAATATCTGAAACATATATGACAATATCTGAAACATGTATGAACATATCCATTCAGACATGAACTTTTTTTCCCGGGACTGCCATTTTTTTATTTTTTGATAAAACTTTATATCCGAGGGTCATTTCGAGGGACATCAATGCCTTGTAAGATCCAAAAGTAGTAATAAAACATACCCTGAGTCTAAAAAATGGTGAAGAAATCTTTCGTTTAACAAATAATCATGAAAATAACCAATTTTTTCCTCGCCTAAAGATATCTCCCCCCTTAACCTGCACGCTTCGTGAGCGCGTACGTGTGTGGTGATATGTCATAGTGCAGTTGAATAAAAAAAGCAATAGTTACAGTAGATTTTCAGTAATCCGATTCAAATCTATTTTTAAGATATATACTTTTTTGGGCGTTTTATACTTTTTTGAGATGAGATTTATACTTTTTTAAGATCCACTCATTTTGTATACCTATATATTTTATCTAGAGAATTCAGCGTACAGAAAGCAATGGGATCCATCAACAATCGAATCGGATTCTGTTCGATAATCTGGCAATCCTTTAGGATTCAAGTTGGATTGGTACATTGGACTCCAATGGCGAGTCCCAATTAGAATCCAGCGTACGAGCGTGACGTTTTAGTACAGGGATCCAATGCGATGACTCATTGAATCCATATCAGGAAGTAGGGACAAGTATGGGCATCCAATTGGATCCGTACGACCACTTCTGCATGAGTTTTTCAAAACATTGCATTGTTTTGCCACCGATGGTGCTATGATAAAGCCGTTCTATAATAAGCGTGAATTTTCTAAAATTTTCATGAAGCCTCGTCAAATTTCATATCCGACACACCTGGGAATCGGCCTATGCAAATTGCAAAAATGCTCTTGCAATTCATCAGCTCTCGCAGTGTAAAATCTAGCTAGGCTCCAGACCAATACTGCCGGAACGACGGACGATCAATCGAGGCAGAAATGTCTTAATTGAAAAGTGGGCGACGCTTCGAGTTGTGTATAAGCTCGAGCACGGTCACGCTTTGTGCCTAAAAAATTGGCATCTCAAGTTAACCGTAATGCACGTCGCTGAACAAATAAAGATAAATGGACCAAATTGTTCATTTGATCGGGGAGCGGAAATTCCGATTGATCTGCGTGTATACTGCACGACCGACATTTCTGTACAGAACGGTAATTTGATCAATTTTTGGCGAATTCCAGAGCAGAGTTCTCGTCTGACAAACTGAATTCTTTCCTTTCTAATTAGCGTGTTGTTATTAACCTGCTATATAATATGTTTTTTAATTATATTTTTAATCAAATAATTTTTCCCTGGCCAACGTTGATATGACAAGCCTTTTGAATACTGCAAAATATTGCATTGTAGGCATTTTCGGATTCTCTGCTCTTTACGCAAAAGATTCCAGACTAAAAAGGCCTTTTTAAAAAAAAAAATGTTATCATGCATAATCGCCGTCGTTTTACACTCGTCAACTCGTAAATATTATAATAATGCAAGCACGATATTATGATGGAAATGTTCTACTTTTTTATAATAATAAACCTCTTTTCGAGTACGTAAAAAATGTTAGGATTAAGGGGAGATTTACACCTAGATGGTCGAAAAAATCCATTTAGAAGCTATGAACATTCCGTCGACCGTAGAAGACCTACACTATGGGCCTGGGATCGATGATTCCATGTAAGTTAACAAATTTCATGATTTATTCATTTCCAAATTTTCAAACGCATTTTTCCCAAAACCACGTTTCTCATATCGGTACCCAAAATTTCTCGAAAACCAATGAACCGATTGCCTTGAGGTTTTTTGTGGTTATTCTATACACCATTATGTAGTACTTGTCATAGGATTTTTTTTCCTTTACTTAGTTTTTGTTTTATAGGCAAAATAATAACTAATTTTTGGCCCAAAAATCACTATTTATGTTCAAACGTCCGCCATTTTGTCATAAATCGATATTTTCAAAATCGGCCATGACAATTACTAGATTATAGTATCTAATTTAATAATCTTTATGTTTTTTTTTTTCAGGTGATTTTTGAAGAAACGCCAGTGGATACTGTATACGCAGATTTTTTTACGACACTCCAAGGATCATACAATATCCTTCTATATTTTTGATATTTTTAAATAAAGAAAATTAAACATATTTTTGAATGTATATACTTTGAATGTATATATATGATAATTAAAATCTCAATCCGAAATTTTTAATAGTTTTCCTTGAAAAAATTCACAAAAATGACCTTTTTTCCGGCTCCTAGGTGTATATCTCCCCTTAATATAAGATCGCAATGAGCTCACAGTAATATTATCATTCGTTTAGGATAAATTGCTGCAGTTGGAAAATGTTACATGGAACATGATCGAGTGAAATTGTGTTGAGGCCAGGTATATTATGCTTCTGATTGCTAACAAAAGCATTTTGTATGTTTCATCCTACATTCTTATGGAAGCGATGTTGCTTGACGATGAACTATACTAATTCTACCGTTTTCAGTGTTGAAAAAAAGAGCATTTAAGTGCTTATAGTAGGGTTGACGTCCATGTGAATGACACATTGGAAGCTCGTAAAAAATGAAAAATATATTAAAAATTATTTTCTATACTAAAATATATAAAATATACAAATTTATATTAAAGTATATAAATTTTTAGTCAAAGGCGCACGATTTTTGCAAAATTTGATTAAATAAAAAATCCCTACGTACTTCTATAGCCAATAGTATATAGATTTAATTTTTGTTTTGTTTTTTGTTCCAGATCTTATATTTCACGAGAAATTTGTCCGCTACTGGAGGTGTTTTTTTTTAAAGATCGTTTCGAAGATTGGCTCTCTCGCCGCCATTTTGTACAAAAATAATAATAAAAAAATGCTATGCTTAAATATATGGTGAATAATCCTTGTAAAAAGAACTCCCATCTCTTTTATTATACTCAAAATAAGAATCGTCAAAGTTAGGCCTTCGTTTCGCCCGCTAGCGTGGTGTTTCCCTAAGGTGGAAATAAAAAATACGATTTTTTCTATTGAATAGTTTTATAGCATAGGGTTTGAACTGTAATTTGCAACAACGATTTTGTAAAAATTGTAAAAATTGACCGAGTAATGATGATTTTTGTGAATTGTTTATCCATTTGTCAATAACAAATAATTAAAGTTTGTTGTTACAAATCGAACTTTTTTTCTACAGCTTGCCATTTCCCTAATTTTCAACATTTCAAAAGATTATTTGCTTAAACGAGTCTTTTTATTCTAGTCTACATACTAGAATGACTTTATTATTGATATACTGAAGTTTTATTATTATACTAGAATGACATTTTTTTATTTTTCATTTCAGATCACCCTATAGTTGCTTGCACTACTTACACCGTTTGTTTGAATAATAATAACTTCATTGTTTATTAATATTTTTAATGAAATAAAAAACAAATGACACTTGGCAGTGTATCAATTGTGTGTAAAATCCCAACTGCGTCATCCCAAAGTATCCATAAGAAAAAATATTTTAAATTAAATGTTTTAAAAAATCAATAAACATATAATGTATAAAAATAAATTTTAAATTAAATATTTAAAAAAATTAATAAATTAAAAAAAAAATTCTCGGGCCACAAGCCTATGCAGACCCGTTGCGGAATTGTTTTATACCTAATAATATTGTTTAAAGGGCTGAAAGTTCCAAGCTTTTCGCCACAGGATTAGGCACGTGCATAATTAAGTATTTCCGAAGGACTCACCATTGTCTTTCATCCGACGCGATCTTTGGGGTTGAATCTTGCGTCTTGTCGTGGGATTGTTTGGTGTCCGAACCATTTTCAAAGCTTATTAGCGTCCCTCTCCTGATTGATCTTATCTAATCGACGATGTTCCAGTGGGACCTTAGAAATCCGATGGAGATGCCATGCCTTAAAAAAAGCACGCAATGTTTAGAATAAATCGGATCGACGGGATTGTCGCATAAACGTCTGGTAGGGCCAATTCATATCGCTGTCAAGCTGAATCAATGTACGAGTCGTCCGGATTTTTCAAAATTGACATTTATTTTTCTTTCTTACAATAAACAAAGGATTTTGTTAGAACTCACATACTTACGTAATAAAGAATTGAAAACTATCTACACACGTGTTTTTTTATCGGCAGAAAAACGATTTTAAAGGGCGAAACCACCCCTCAAAACGGCGTGCCCACCCTTGTTTCTTGTTCAATACTTCTATAGTGAATTTTTCATCACTTTACATCAGAAGAATTTTGTTTTTTATTAAATTCAGATCGGTGGACTGCTTGAAGGTGAAACTGCAAAATCACCCTTCACAACGCCTTACTTTGAAAGGTGGTTTCCCGCGTTAAAACCGTTTTAACGCGGGAACCGCCGAAAAAAAAATCCGTGTTCAATAGTTTTCAATGCTTCATCACGTATATGAGTTTCAACAAAATCGAAGGTAGACACTTAAAGAGTTTCGCGACAATTAACGATATGTTAGCATTTGATTGAATTTATACAGTAAATTCCTTTTCATATACTGAATGCACCCTCCAAATTTTGAATCGACCGTCTACTTCGTTTATATAAAATTTACAATTAAAGAAATACTTTTTAAGGTAGGAAGATGCATGAATAGGGAAATAGGGTGAAAAAATGTTTAACATATCATGAAAAAGTATCAAATCACCCAGTACATTATGACACTGATGCCGAAATTGTCATAATACATTGAGTGAAAAACTATCAAATCACACAGTGCATTATGACAATTTCGTCTCCCTTTACATTATGACAATTAGGCATCTCCCCGTGCAGAAATGGGACCAGGCATTGCTTACTTTGTGCTCAGCCCTGACTAGACTTGCCTTACCTGATTTGCTTGACTGGGCCCTCCCACGGACCAAACCGGGAAGATCGCAAAATCATTTTTTTCGGCTCACCCTCTATGTTTGGAAATTACAATCTTCTGGCCGGGATACATTGCGAGCAAGTACATCTTCACGTACTATCTACCCGGCCAGAACACTGACATGTTCTGAAAAGTGGCGCCTGTCTTTAAGAACTAAAGAAAAGCTACTTTGCTTTTCACGTCATCAAAGATATTTATCATTGATTGTAATCCAACTAATACATCTGTTGTATTTCTATTCATCATTAAAAGCATTTATTTCATCAATGATAATCGACGAGGACAACAATGCTTATCATAAATACCGGGATTACGATAACTAATGATTGGAACATAAAGAATAGCCAAATTATTTTATGAGGCAAAAAAGTAAAGCATGTCATTCGTGGTTTTTGAACGCCTTGTCGCCATTTTGGGAAATATCAATGTTCTGGCCGAGAAGACATTACCTGAATGTATTTCGCCAACAATCCGCCAGGTGGCTACAAGCGAAGCGCTTCGCGTAAGCGAGGTATCATCGTACGAGGATAAAAGTTCGTCCTGTGAGTTGTACCACGTACAGAAGTGCTATGCTTACAGCGTGCACTTACGCTTGTGATTTTGCGATACTTGCGAAATAACCCTTTGCACTCTAGACCTTTTTCGCTCGGATAGTGATCGGTGGACGTTTTTTTTTGTCTCGTTGCCTAACAGGAAATGCGAGCAATCGTATAAGTATCGTCAAAGGGGGACGTTTAATAAAATATGTTTTTTGGTCCAAAATTGAAAATAGCAAATTTAAGATGGCCGACATGTTTTTTTTTAAATGGGATCATGAATTTTTCACCAAAACATTTATCAGGTCAAAACTAACATCTTTAGTAGGAAAAGTTTTTTGATGACGCTCATAATTTTTGGTTAGCGTAACATTTTTCACTATTTTAGCGCTATCCAGGATGTACCACGAGGAGGTAAAGTCTTCAACATCCCTAGTGTAAACGTGCGTAGGTGTGGGTGTGAGTTAGTTTGGGTTTGTTTACGTTTGTTTGAGTTTATTCGACAACCCAAACAAACTTCAACGGGGATTAGGTCTCTGCGGCTGGTCGCTTCGACTAAAAAATGGTATTCTAACCTAAAATTTGTGAACTTCATCAAAAAACTTTTCCTACAACGTTGTTAGTTTTAACCTGATAAGTGTTTGGATGAAAAAATGCACGATTCCATTTAAAAAAAACATGTCGATTATCTTAACATCGCCATTTTGAATTGTAAACCAAAAATATTTTTTAACGTCCCCCTATGGATCTCAAAAGTATTATCATTCGAAATACTTTATCAGAGCAGTATTTTTCGCGATAAATGAAGGGTAAGATTGAAATGGGACACCCGGCATGACAACGGTAAAGTGAATTTATTTTGGCACCCCACCAATTATTGACACTTCTCTCCTACCTGCACCGTGTGCCTTAATGTGTCAAAAATTGGACTTAACGTACCAATAATTGGGCACCCTATCTGATCTTTGAAAAACGAGGTTTGGCAATTTACGCCCATCAGTTCCGCTACTAAAAACGCAACCACGTCGAACTTGTCATTACAGATGAAAACATCGCACGTAAATCATAAATGATCTATGTCAAATCAATCCAAAAAATGGTTTCATCTCCATTCAGCCAGCAGGCTGTTCAAAGTTTATATTTCAATCGGAATGCGTGTGATCTTCCATTTTTCCGTGTTCCGCGAGTCTATTTCGGTGCAGACAGAAAAGAGTGCTGTCTAAGATCACTAAGTATTCGAAATATTCGGACGAGGCGACTGAAATAGTTCGCAACGATTCTCAAGTACATTATTACCCAAACACTTTTTTTTCAACAATATTGCTTTCGTCTTTCCTGCATTATTTCCTCTCTCTTACCTTATCTCTGCATGGCCCGAAATGATCGTTTCCTCGCCAAGTGTAAAAAGGGTTATGATGATCAAACGTGATAAGTCTTCATTACTTGCATCAAATGGATACACGATTGAGGGTTATAATGATCAAACGTGGTAAATCTTCAGTACTTGCATAAAATGGATACACGATTGAGGGTTATAATGATCAAACGTGGTAAATCTGCAGTACTTGTATAAAATGTATACACAATGGATCGAAACGCGCACGAAGGGTTTCGATCGCCAACTGATATACTAATCCAAGTACCAGTGCGGGTTACGTTCGCGTCCACACGTTCTCATCGATCGACGGTTCTTGGTGATCCGTCGAGGTCGATCCGTACGATCGATCGTTCGCTCCTTCGTCCGTCGTGTCTACAAAAAGAGTCCGGCGGAATTCCGCAAAAAATACAAATCGCTGGAACGAATGATGAGGAGAAAAAAATTGACCGAGTACCTACGTGCGTATTATAGAGCGTGAGTTGTTTGGCCTTTCCCTCCATTGTGTACCGGTCTCCGTCTTCGCGCGTGTACCACAATAGCCAGGGATTTATGGCTCAGGCGCAGTAACGTCCGGGGGTCATATCAGCGTACGCTCACCCACAGGAGCTGTGATACGCGCAATGTTCAACACACGTCCTCACGGGCATGACACACGCCGATTCCCTCGATATAAACAAGATTCAAAAGCAAATATTCCAAATGTATGTCGAGGGCAAGTCACGCGCTTGTTCTACAAATTTATCGTTGTGAGCCTAATATTTTTCTTACCCTGGGAACTCTATTCCTGTTCCTGTCATCCACTGTCCTTTACTCTGCGTTCTCTCGTTTTTTAATGTTTTTCATCCTACCGAAGTGTATTAGTAACGTCGGTACATACATGTACAGTAGGTTGGCACAAATTTGAGCTCTATTTTTTCCTTCTTCTCACCATTCAATTATGTTCCCGGGAAAAAAAAGTTCATGTCTGAGTGGATATGTTCATATATGTTTCAGATATTGTCATATATGTATCAGATATATTTATATCTGACATTTTACAGTATCATATAAGATTAGGTCTGATCATATTCCACATCACATATGCATACAGAAGATCATATCTGATCAAATACAGTATCTGGCCTGACCATATATGAACTCATATCTGTTTATATCTGGCTAAGTACCAAGGCGAGTTGGTACCGTAAATTCGTATCTGAACATACATAATGTGATATGTGAACGTATCTGTTCGTATAAGATCATATCCGATCAAATACGGTACCAGACTCCGTATAGTATATAGATCTCATATATGTTTTTATCTGGTCAGGTGCCAAGGCGAGTTGGCAGCGTGAAACCATATCTGAACATATATGATGTGATATATGAGCAGGCACGTTCATATAAAATGTTATCCCATCAGATACGATACCAAACCTGGAAAATATACGAAGTCTTGTACACTCATACCTTGTCGTATATGCAGTTCAGTTGTTCACACATGAAAACATCTGAATGTATGAAACGATATATGAAGATATGAGACGATATCCGATCAGATATGGCACCCCACGTGACTGTATTACATGTGATCATGTGAGTTACTATAATATTATTAATTATTAACACGTCAAGTGATGACTTGTTAATAACCCCGCTCTATATATGTAAACATTTTAATATCTTCATGACTGCACTAACAAGATTTGATCTGTCTCAACAGGGTAAGATTTGCTCTGATATAGTCGGAGTCATACCTGGTCTGATAGTTCAGATAAACTATGATTCTATCATATGGGCAGGTCTATCGTGCATAGATGTCCAGGTCTAGTGGGATCCACGGTATTTTATTCTTATACGGACAGACAGATCTGGTCCAATAAGATTAGATTTGCCTGACATGATCAGATCTGGCCCAATAAAATCAGATCTACCTGACATGATCAGATCTGGCCCAATAAAATCAGATCTGGTCCAACAAAATCAGATCTTGCCTGGGGACTGGATCTGGTCAGACATGCTGCGATATGGACGGGTCTGCTCTCAAAATTATCAAAATGGCTCTGATATGATCATACATGCTCAGATATAAGCATACATGATCTGTCATGACACTACATGAACAGATATTGCCAATTTTCTTGTCTGATCATATCTGATTCTACGGATATGATTCAGATGTATTCAGATGTGAACTTTTTTCCCGGGTTCTTTGAATAAGAAATAAATTGTCGCCGAAGCTGCAAGCGGTTAAAAAATATTTAGAGGTCGCTCAAGCCTCCCAAAAATTCAAATTTCCATTGAAAAATCGATTTTTTTCGTTCACTTCTCATCCATGAATTTTACGCTTTATAATTTTAACCCTTCGAGTGCACACTGGGTCGTTTTGACCCAGTGATTTTTTTCGTGTAAGTACGTATTTTTCAACGTATGCCCCACTTTAAACGAACATTTTAGCTTTTAATTTTCGTTTTCGTCGAAAAAAGAAATTTAGGGCCATAAAATATAGATAATTTACTACAAAAAACGTCTCTACAAAAAAAAACAAAAAATGCATATTTACTGGAATAGAACGATTTGAAAAACGCCTTGGGTCAGATTGACCGAATATGCACTTTGAGGTTAGCGGCGGAGGTGTGCACTCGAAGGATTAAAATTAACCACGCAGAAGCTCTAGCCGGCCAATGAATATTTAATGGACGCTCAAGGTTTTCGAAATTTAAAATTTCCGCGAGAAAATAAATCTCGCATCCACTTAATTCCGTGTAGCATAAAAACAAAATAAACAGCGGAGTGTTGCATTTTCTGAATAATTTATTATAATAATCCGTAACAAATACCAATTAGACGATGTGTGTTATTATGTATTATTGTATGATGGTGTCGTTCGTCACAGAGTGCAGCTACGATTCGTCCGCAATTTGACTAACGAGACCAACTGTGCGGCGCATTACGATGCGCGGAAAACAGCTGCAATTTCAGTTTTACGAATAAAACGACCTATAATTTTGATTATGGACAAAAACTTCAAAGAATTATTTTACGAGAATGAAGATTATAATTCTTGGGTTAGAAGTGAGAGGTAAATTTGAAAAATCTGCTTCTAAAGAAAAAAGGATTAATTGTTTTGAAAATTTTACAAAGCGTCAAATTTAAGAGTGAAAAGAGTAAAAAAATTGACGAAAATTGAAAATTTCGAAGGTCTTGAGTGATCACTAAATATTCATTGGCCAGTTAGATATTTTTTTATTGTAACTTTCGTAATATTATAGGTTTTATCGCTAAAAAACTAATCGACCGTTTCTGATGAAATTTACTATAAATCTTTCGCACCTTATTCGAATTGGTTTGTATGAAAATTCTGCATGAGATCTTTTTTCACAAAGTTTCCTTAACATTTAAGGTTAAAAAGAATACTTTTCCAGATAAAACAAACAACCAAGAGTATGTTTTTAAAATCTTCTCTCTACACGAGTAATTACTGATCAATCTTTATGATCCGGAAATATAAATTTTTAAATCTCAGATTGTCTTCCACAGTCGAAATAATCGCACGAATAATCGAGAATTTCTCGCGACGCTCTGAATCGTCACGTATATCTCAATAACTGATAAACATAACGAAATTCTTGCAGTAAAAAGTCGAAGGATCTCAAAAAGTGTTGACAGAAAAAAAACACGGTGAGAAAAAATTGAGAAAAAAAACGTCAGATTTCGACGTGCCGATTGTTCCGCTTGTGTTCTCGCACGAAAGGAAAATTTTGATTGTGAAATAATCAAACAACGAGCATTAAAGCAACATTGAAAACCTGCACTCGTTTTCCGAGAAAAATCCCTCGAAAATTTCTTTTTTTTCCTGGTCACGAGCTACATGCAACGCGTTAAGGAAATTAGAGTAGCCACAGGGTTTTTTTCAAACCCAAAATTCTATAAAACCAAAATCATCGGATCAAATGTTTATTAACAAATTCAGTGAAAAAAAAAATAACGCCCAACGTGGGGCTCGAACCCACGACCCTGAGATTAAGAGTCTCATGCTCTACCGACTGAGCTAGCCGGGCGAGTGACAATGAAATTGTGAAAGAACGTGTTGGCTCACTTTGCGCAGCTGCTCAATGAACAGCACTCTACCGTCGTTCAAGTAAACTATAGATATACACTTGTCCGGTAGTTGCAAAGCTTCTGCACGGCCTAATCTTTTGAATGATTCGTTATATTCTTTCCGTAGAATCCGTAGCAATTTGCAATTCTAACGGATTCTACGGATAAAAATGCGCACAAATTCACATTTCAAAGTGAATTGTAAGCGTCAAAATTTGCGATATTTCGTTTCATAAATTAGCAATTCGCTCAACTTTGTTTGCGGCAATTTTATGTTCACGACCATTTTTTACAGGCTTTCCGTGTAATTATTACTACAGATCCATTAGTTGTCTTAATTACGACGCCATGTATAGGCCTCCGAAGTAACTCTTGTGGCGCACCCTTGCGGCGAGTTTTGGCAAAACTTGGATTGGTTTTCGTCTGCTAGTGCAGTATGCCGGTCGCCTTTTAAGGCCCGGTTCCACAACACTCAGTTAACCGAGTTAATCGAAGTTTAAGGGCGACTGGACCAATCAGAACCACGCTGAGCTGGTTAAACTCCGATTAACTCGGTTAACCAAGAGTCGTGGAACCGGGCCTAAATCAGGTGTCCAATCGATTATGCTTGCTCAAGCCTAGCTCTTTCGTGTTTGTGCCGTTTTGACTTAAGAGGGAATGATACCTCATCGCGGTCGGTATGGTAGAACAATTATAGATTCCCAAAAATCTCGAAAACGGCTCTTCAGATCCCGTCGAAAGTTTGCCAAACGACGTCAAATAAATAGACGAACAGCTGTCTTCCCGTCAAATTTTCTGAATTTGAGAAAAAAAATGTAGATTGGCTTATCAGAAGCCAATCTAGTTTTTTTTCTCAAATTCAGAAAATTTGAGCGGAACACAGCTGTTCGTCTATCTATTTGACGTCGTTTGGCAAAGTTTCGACGGGATCTGAAGAGCCGTTTTCGAGATTTTTGGGAATCTATAATTGTTCTACCATACCGACCGCGATGAGGTATCATTCCCTCTTAACCGCCATGCGCCAATCCAAGTTTTGCCACCGGCAGCCGTTACGGGGCGCCATCACGAAAGTTACTTCGGAGGCCTATACTAGCATTACGAAACTAAGTTTGTGGAAACGTAAAAATGCTTGTCGGGAATAGGGAACCTTACGCAAAGCTCCGCGCAGATGGCGCCACGTAATCATAACGTAACAAACAAAGCTGTAAACGCGCGCAGTTCATTTTCGCGGTGCCAGCCCTGTGCTAAAATTATGCGAATTGACAACATAATGGACAATAATTAAATCCAATTGCACAACACAAATGCATTCTTCAAAATTTCTTCACAACAGGATTATTGAAAGAAAATTCGGCAATAGTCCTAGAAACACGGGCATAACCAAAGCGAATGTCACGAAACGTCACGTTTTGTTTACATTATAATACAATATACCCTCTAGCGGGAGAAAGTGGCAGTTGAGTTCCTTATTACCAACGAATTCAGACGTCTATAGAAGAACCGGTTTTTAAGGAAATTATGTGCCGACCATGGAGACTAGAGGTCTCCGTGGTGCCGACTTTATTGGGACATGCCCCCACGGTTAGTTCTCGATTGGCGGCGCTGGCGGCAGTTACACTCTCGCACTCGCTTCCACTCGTAGGCTTAAACGCTGGGGACATATCTGCGTCCTGCTTACTCTTACAGATGTTATGCGCTGGGGACATCGTTGTGTCCTGCTTCCTCTCATAGATATAATAGGCGCTGGGAACACGTGCGGCCGTTCTCGCTGGGGACATGCTCGCTCTCTCTTCCACCTTCTCGTTTCGCTAGCGCTCTCTGTTCCACTACCGCATAGTTCCATAAGACCCCCTTTCCGCTCTTGCATCGAGTAACGTCCGAGTTCGAGTTCATTGTGACAGGTTGCCGGGCTCCTTAACTTTTTGGATTTAAATAAGTGTTGAAAATGCCAACTAACGATTTATGTGCCTACGGAGGATGCCGTAATTCAAAGCGCAAAAATTCCAATTTGTCATTTCATCGTTTTCCAGAACACGATGACACGTAAGTCTTTTACTTTTGTTTAGAGAAATAATGAAACATCGTATGCTTTACGGTGAATTTTCGGATCAAAAACAGCAAATAGCTTGAAGAAGTCAAAAAATAATTGTGCATAAATTCTTTTATAATATTAATTGATGTAAAATAATTCGGTAAATAATTATTAATTTCATGAATGTTGGTTATTGCAGGGATAACCAATATTCGATGATAACGATAAGTGCGAACGGTGGTAATTATATTTCGTGACCGAAAATGTTGCGCTAAAATATAAGTGGTATGCGTTAATTTAATTTATTAGTTCATGACAAGTTTAATTAATTTCAGCGGACGAAAATGTAAATAAGAATTAGATTCCAGGAAAGAAGAAGAAAGAAAAAAGAAGAAATCGTCAAGCACATGTTCCTCATGCTACAAAAAAAGCGCTCTGTATTTCCTAAGTTTGTTTTTTTTCAATAAATTGTTTTAATAAACGTTATACTACACCAAAATACTTAAGGGTATGTTTATAAATTATTTATCGGAAAAAAAATCCTGCAAGTTGGTTTCGAACCAAGACTCCTAGCTGAAGCTTGTTCCTCGTTCCGCAATGTGTTAGAGAGAGAGAGAGAGAGAGAGAGAGAGAGAGAGAGAGAGAGAGAGAGAGAGAGAGAGAGAGAGAGAGAGAGAGAGAGAGTGAGTGGTGTCTCATTCTGCTCCCCGCCATAACAGCTGTGCGCTCGTCACGCCACCACGCGGCTCGGCTTTGTTACCGCGAGCTTTAAAATACTTGAGAGGTTAGGGGACGGTGAAAATGACGAACCCTCGTTCGTCGCTCGAGACGCGTCAAATTGAAGAGGAAGCTATAACATTTGGTGCAAGAATCGCAGATTCACCGTAAAATTATCATTAGAACGATAGAACTGCTAGTAAAACTTTGATCGCGTTTTTCTCGAAACCATGTTTTTGAAAACGGTGTATACGATTTCTCAACATCTAATGAACACGACTTGCAATTTAGTAATCTGATTAAAAAGTTTAGTCTTGACTGACGTTTTTCTTAACATTTTTTTTCATTCGTTATCAGCAATGTCATTTTTCCTTGAAAATTTGAAAAAGAGGCTGAGTTGTTGGCCAGTAGGTAAATGATCCATCGTGACGAACACGTCAATGGTAACGGTCCTTTGGGTGAAACCGAGGGTCCAAAAGAAATTGACATATTTATAGTTACAGACAGAAACAATGAAATTGAATATAGTGCGTTCCGGTCATCTGCCTACTTCGAAGAGAATAAAAGTTTATGCGCTCTAAATGTTGTAACTTGATGGTGTTGAAGTTTGCATCGTTGGAACATGACGAAAGTTCTTTTTCACACTTCATGTTCCACATTTTTGTTATTATAAAAGATATTTAAATGGATGTATAAAAGATCGCTAAATGAATATCTTAATTGACGAATTTTCATAGGGAAAATCTGCCAAAAGAAATTAAAGAAATTCAGAAACATTAATTTCCGTTGCATTCCAACGATGCAAACTTCAACCTAATGTAACTTCAACATTTGGTTGAAATCTTTCATTCAGAAAGGCTCAAAATATTCTTGAAAGTTCAGGCTAAACAAAAATGGGAAGAAAATGGTTTTTTTTTCGCGTTCATTAGGCCTTAAGTACCCTATGGCCTTTTACCCCGCCTTAACTCTTAAGGCGGGGTAAAAGCCACCTTAAGAGTCAACCAATGCACTTGTAATGTGTCCAGATCCACCGACGCATAGCTCCAATGATTTATTCTTCGAAAGATCTCGTGAAGTTGGAATAGCTGCAACTGCAGGAAGTTGTGGTTCATCGCCGGATGGATCCAAAGACCCAATTGCTATGGCCATTAGATCGATGTATTTCCCTGGCGTTGGTCTTCTCACTTCGGAACTCAAACTTTTTTTTATTCATACTGCCAGATTGAACTGCACAATATATACATCGGCAGAAGTTGCTCCCAACATTTGTGCTGCACGTTGCATTAAGGGGTGTTAACGGTTTGCGGTGGTACCTAGCCGTTTTGAATATTGCCGCCAAAACACGGGAACTATGAGAGGCGCTGGTGTCGTATCCGTCCAGCGGCGAGAGCGTGACGATGCGAGGGCAGAGCGTCACGAGAATCGAGCGAGTATAGACGTACGACGGAAATAGAGAACGCGATAGAATTGAGAGAGAAAGGAGATGCCCGCCACGCGGTCGGCCGGGGCTCCGAAACGCGTGAACAACGGAGATTAAAATCGTGTGTCATCGGAGCATTAGCGTTACGTAGGACTAAGTCGAAACTGTCTAGAGTTAGCTGGAACAGTGTATTTTCGTAATTCAGCGGTCTTTTTTTTTGTAATTATAGTTCCTTTAATTTATTTTGTGTTAATAAACTGTGAACCGCTCCAAGTGGGCTTCGGAGCAAAAATCTTATTCCCGCGTCGTCGACGAATCCCAGCGCGCCCCGAACGTATCCTGAGAGAAAGAGAGAGAGAGAGAGAGAACACAAAATACGGCAAAGTGGAGTTTTCTTTCCTTTTTGTCTCTCAAGGACTAGATCGAATTTAACAGGGGCTACATCTACCTAGAGGTCCGAAAAGAATGTCGATATTTGGAATTATTTTTTCTGAAAAACGATTAGTATGAATTGAATGCTTTTTTTTAACATAAAGGTACATGTTTTGACAGCCTTTATTCGAACTACTAGGAAAAATATTCAACCGAGCACTTTAGTATCGCAAGACTTTCTTACCAACCTAATATAATTCTATACCTTATAACCCAGGTAGCAATTTTCAAAAAGTTGTCCAAAAGTCGACTAAAAGAGTGCCAAATGTCCGCCCGGAAGTTATCTTAAAGTCAACAACCATCCAAAAAGATAACTTTTGGACACATGATAACTTATAGATAACTTTCAAGCGGACATTTGGCACCCTTTTAGTCGACTTTTGGACAACTTTTTGAAAATTGCTACCTGGGAAGATCGTGATGGCAACAGGCAGTGCCAATCGCGCGGCGTTTCGCGTAAGCGTTTACGATTTGAATTTTGGTAATAAAAAAACAATTAATAATTATCTTTATAATTATATTAGGGGTATGAGTGAGATTTAAAGGATTCACAAGAGAGGGCGCTATTAGTATTAACCTTTTGAACCATCCACCTTACGTGCAATCAGCTCAAAACTTTGTACGCGGGGGTTTTCGGGGTCGCTGATTACAAATCTGCACTCAAAATTTGGAAATTCAAGATGCGGATCTAATATGGCGGACCATAAATGCAAAAATCGTTTGATGAAAGCGAAAGTTGGTACTCAGGGGTTTTCGGGGTTGCTGATTACAAATCTGCACTCAAAAATTGAAAATTCAAGATGGCGGATCACAAATGCAAAAATTGTTTTTTTTTCTGGGTTATAATATATAAAATTATTTATATATTATCATTAATATATAAATATAGTTTTATAATTTAATATAACAATATATAATATAAAAAATATATAAAATAAAAAAGCAAAATTTTTTTTTTAAATGTGGAGCTAGAATCTCGCCGTTAGCTCAGGATAATGCTAAAAGCGTAATTCTATTAGAAATTCAGTATGTATTCAGAATCAACATATTGAGCAACTCCGATGTTTAGTAATTTCCGTAAAATCTCCGATTTTGGTCCGCCATATTGGATTCGCCATTTTGAATTTCTGGATTTTGAGCTCGAATTCGTAATCAGCGACCCAAAAAACGTCTCTGAAATCATTTTTTGTGTATGGTTTACCTGCTACATTAGGCACAATTACATTTAGTGTCTAAAAAACGTGTTTTTTTGTACTGTAGTGATGATCAACATCCACTAAGTGCAACATAAGCCCTTAATAGTGATATTGTAGTAACAATTGATCTCCTAACATCCTAAATATACATTTACATTTATCGTTATGCGCTAAAAAAAATTCTTATTCAAGAAAAACAGAATTGAAGCAGGTGCCATACCAGTATATCACTATACTTCAAAGGGTTAAATCGCATCGGACCATAACCTAACCACCTTCATGTTAAAGCGTCATCATAAGGGTTTAGTTTTCAATATGTCTGATTTCGTCGAAGTATAAACAATATAGTTTTTTTGAACTCCGAATATGTCGACTTTTGTGCCAACGAAACGCAGTTTGCGGGAAGCTTGACTTTTCTGCTTCCATTTTTTAAAAAAGCAGCTGAAGGTCTTCGATTGCAGTGTGAGGCTTATGGGGACCATGCTCTATCAATCTCAACTTGTGAGTACTGACTTGGCTGGTTCAAAAGTGGTGACTTCGACACGAAGTATAAGGAACGTGAAGGAAGGCCACAAACGTTTGAAGACGCAGAATTAGAGGCAATATTGAACGAAGACTCGTGTCAAACGCAAGAAGAACTTGCAGAATTTTCGGAAGCGACTCAACCGTTTTTGCACAATAAAGTCCGAATTGTCACAAAAAATCTTTTAAGGGGTGAGATGCAGTCGGAATTTAAAAAAAATCGATTTTTTAAAACATTTTCTTGAAGAATGATGTTTCAAAAATATTCCCTCCAAAATTGAAGTCAATCCGATGAATAGTTTCCGGGATATCCCACAATTAGTGCAGGGGCGTCGCGTCCCTGGAAATTTTGGAAGCTTCCACATCGGCAGAAGCCCTATTGTATGGGCCAGGAATTGATGATTCGATGTAAGCGATTTTTTAATTAGTATCTCTATACAAAAATCAAGTGTAAAATTGGGAAAAGTCAGAAATTTTCGAAAATTTGTTACTGAGAAATTATGAACTTTAGCAAAATTTTATAAAGAGTACTTTCGTTTTAAAATTGCCCAAAATGTTTTTAAAAAATAATTCGTCCCGAAAAACTTTAATTTTATGAAAAAATTGTTTCAACAATTGGCTATAAACAATTGAATGCTCGACTTTTCGGCAAAAAATTGTGATATTCCGATTCAGCGGATCAAAATACATAAAAAAAGTTTAGCCTCATCCATCGAGCTCAAAATTTTATGAACATATAAAATCGTATCCACATCGAAAAATTTTAAACGCGTCTTTCTCGAAACTATGTTTTTCAAATCGGTGACCACTATAATTCAAAAACTACTCGATGGATTTTGATGAAATTAGGTGTGCTCATTGATAGCATTAAAAACTAGTCATTAATCGAAAGATTTTCATTTTTGTTGAAAATTTCTATTTTTTTTCAACAATAAACGAGCGATTTTTTGGTCGAAAATCGAAAGTTATCTGTCGGAAGGCGCCATTTTATTAATTTTTGAAAAAAAAAAAGTTTCGATTAAGGACTAGATTTATTATTGAACTAATGATTTTTTTGTTGGTCTTTTAATTTCAGATCCAGTACATGCTGAAGAGGGTCCGACAAAGATGGCGATATTTTTATAAATACTCAATATTTTTGTTTGAAAATTTGTACAAGTCAAGTTGAAATATAACATAAAAGGTCTGTGTAACCACTTTTGTAAAACAAACTTAATTACTATTAAAAAAAAAAATTATTGAAAATGCTCGTTTTTTCACGCCTCTCACTGCATCTCACCCCTTAATACTTAATTGTACCCCCAATATCCTTGAAATTCTCTTTCCCGTTGTTTTATTACCTGAAAAGCACGATTCTGAAAGAAAGAAAAGATTTTTTTTTAACAACCCAATTGTAAAGCGTTTGGACGTGAGAGGGCGCACGCGAAAAACGGGCCACGCTGTTGATTCGACCGGACTTGCTCCGAAATGTTATCCTAAGAAAAAAACATTAGCCTGAAATAAACGGGATTATGAAGATTTATTAACAAAACACATTTCGTTTGTACATTGTCAACAAACTTGCGTATCAAATGACCCGCGCAAGAGTGAGCTCATAAATATTTTCAAACGATCCCTGACGTGCCCACCGGTCAAGAAATACCGCGAACAGTCTCGTGCTCGTTCCGTAGCTCCTCACGCATGTCCGTGCCTCAAGCTACGGTGCAATAGGATTCGCGTTTTTCTTAATGTTGATAAAGCACGCACCGTTCGAGGCGTTGTTTTGTCCACTGAGCACAACACAAGCGAGACCGTTAACGGCCATGTTGTTCCACAATTTTCCAAACCATTTGTCCAACGATTTGCAATTCTTCTCCATCGTCGCGACGTTCGTCGGATCATTCGCGTCGATCCTTACGTGGCAAAATGTTAGCGCATGTTCCATGGCGATTTCAGACGATCGTCTGACCGCCTGCTTGTTGCTTTCAGTCACCACGAGACGAAGCTTCGAAGTGAATAAAACAGTCGAATTTCGGAGAAGATTAACAAAGATCCTCTTGCATTTACCAATAATACGAACAAAGGATTGTATTTCATGTGTGAAATACACGGTCTTACATACTGGCTTTGAAACGAAGGCAAATTTCAGGGGGGTGCTTAGTGTTTCAGGGATGCTTAGTGTCCAAGGCGCTGCTGTCGCGGGGTGTCCTTCCACTGGCACCTTAACCCGCCGCGTCCATAATTGTTAAACATAACCTATAACCTCACATAACCAAAACTTTATCGTGAAAAAACGTGTTCGCGGGCTATGAGTACCGAAATCGCCTGAATACAACATATTCAAAAGAACATAATGATTTCTTCTAGATTCAAAACACTCACGAGGTTTGTAGAGAAAGAAAAATTGCCGAATGGTGATCGAAAGCAAAATATCACGGTTTTGAGTTCGGAACTGATCCACTCGGCTAAACTCTTTTCTTTGGATTGGGTTATAAATATCGTTCATATTTGTCGAGGTTCCAGGGATTTTGAAATTTTTTACGGTTTACAGGCGATTACCATTATTGGAAAAGTTTTTAATCAACTTTTTAAACATTTTCTCTCGTATCAACCGTATACAAAATTACGATTAAGGCCTTAGGCCACAGTAGCGGGTATAAAATCATGTGCGAATCTAACAATTTTTTTTTCGTGTGAAAAAGTGATTCACTCATAACATTAATTACACATCTATTTAGTATAAATATCGAGCTGTTAGAAAATATATATATTTTTTTCGATGGACAAAATGGCCGACTACTCGAAACTTCTCGAAACAGCATTTTTCCAATTGGCGTGACAAATAACTTCAACAATTTTCACTCGATTTACTTTAAATTTTAAAGTTATCGTTAGCTTGTATAGCTTCTGCGAGCAAGCGATCTGAGCGCCAGCGAACATTCCAGCGGATGCGCGCGCAGTTGGGCCTCGATTGGGCTATCTCCGGAAATCGCGTGGAGACTAGCTCCCTCTCGCTAACGATTTCCGTTATCGAGTCAGACGCATTCTCTCCTCCGACATCGCGAGAACTCCTTTTCTGTCGCGTACCGTTTTTGTGTGCCTTCCGTATTTATCCCAATAAATCAGATTAATTATCTAGCTCGAAAGCCCGGCCGTTATTCTGGTCCGTCCACATCACCTCTAACAGTTATGTTCCTAACTGCATTTCGCAGAGAAGTACGTAAGGAATGTCTGATTAATCGAAAACTTTTCGTCTTATGAGCAGTTTATCAGCAGTTGTAACGAAATTTTTCACTGAAAATTAATTTCTTAAGTTCAAATACCTACAACTTTTGAATAAAACAATATTTTTTAAATTCCGTACGTACTTCTGTAGGTATTCTAAGTAGATTGACGAGAATTTTTGTTTTTAGTTCCAGGCAAAAAATTGTGGCCGCTAAATTTCACGCCGCGGAGCGCCTAAAAAATAGATAACAAAAGAAAATATTAATGGTCGGCCATTTTGGACATCGAAAAAAAATATATATATATTTTCTAACAGCTTGATATTCATACTAAATAGATGTGTAATTACTAGGTGCGCAACTAAGTTCCCGGGGTTCACACATGGATGGCGCTAGCGACACATGTAGTCGGCATACAGGTTTGAAATTGGGTGTCTTTATCGCTTGGACATCTGTTAAGAATATCCAGCCGTAATATAAACAAATATCGCAACACAGCAACCTTTTTTCTAACCTCGAAAATGTCAAAGTTTGTGCCAAATAAACAGCATTTGCGGGAAGCATTGCTTTTCTGCTTCAACCTAAAAAAAAATAGCAGCTGAAGCACGTCGGTTACTTGAGGAGGCCTACGGCGAACATATACCATCAAAAACAACGTGTGAAGATTGGTTCAAGCGGTTCAGAAGTGGCGATTTTGAGACTGGGGACAAGGAGCGCTCGGGAAGACCGCAAACATTTGCGGACGCCGATCAGCAAGCGTTATTGGATGAAGATGACACTCAACCAGAAGATCAACTTGCCGAGGCATTAAATGTGACTCGGCAATGTATTTTGAAACGTTTGCACGCCATGGGACAAATTCATAAGGAAGGAAAGTGGGTGTCGCATGAGTTGACCGAGAGACAAATGGAAAATCGAAGAGCCACTTCCGAAATTTTGCTTTTGCGGCAGAACGGAAAGAGTTTCCTTCATCGAATTGTTAATGGCGATGAAAAATGGATATATTTCGAGAATCCCAAACGCAGAAAATCGTGGCTTTCACTTGGCGAAGCGTCAACATCGACGGCACGGCCAAATCGCTTCGGAAAAAAGACAATGCTCTGCGTTTGGTGGGACCAGAAAGGAATCGTGTACTATGAGCTGCTGAAACCGGGCGAAACTGTCAATGGGCATCGCTACCGACAACAACTAATCAATTTGAACCACGCATTGCTCGAAAAACGGCCAGAATGGGACACGAACGTGTGATATTGCAGCACGACAACGCTCCGTGCCATCGCAGTTCCATCGTCCAGGACACCATAAAAACACTGAAATGGGATCTGCTACCGCACCCGCCGTATTCGCCAGACCTGGCCCCTTCAGACTATCACTTGTTCCGGTCGATGGCGCATGGCTTGGGTAGACTACACTTGGCCAATTACGATGCAGTACGAAATTGGTTGGACGAATGGTTTCAGTCCAAAGACGCATCTTTTTATCGTCGCGATATTTATGTATTGCCAGAGAGATGGCAAAAATGTGTAAATAGCGAGGGACAATACTTCGAAGGAACCATTTTTTGTATTTGTCTTGAAATTTTCGATTTTTTATTGGTCAAAAAAACCCGGAACTTAGTTGCGCACCTAGCAATTTCATGAGTGAATCACTTTTCCATACGAAAGAATTGTTAAATCGTGGCCTAAGGCCTTAATACACATATGGTTAATATCCACGACCCACGCGCCACCCTCGGGAAAAAGAGACGAAATTGCTATATTCCTTCTCTGTCGCCCATGACACCCCGACGCTATGGACGAACCTTGCGGCATAAATCGGAACTTACGAACCTTGGACACTAAGGGGGCCTATCCCCACCACGTCGTTTCAAGACCCGTATGTAAGACCGTGGTCAAATACGATCTTGAAGATAGCGTTTAGATCCATAACGTAAACACGACATTAACAGGATGACAATGTTTTTAAACGCATACCTGATCTTTTTGACCGAAATTCTCATCGTCCATTATACTAAGTGAGGAACCCTTGAGATACTTCGAATATTCGTTCATGACCGCGTCGTTGCCGATTATAGCCGCAGTTCTTTGTTCCTTCGTGACGTGCTTGAAAATCGAGACGCCAAAATTGCAACGTTCAACTTTGGCGTTTTGCTTGTCCTCCTTTCTTCTGTCGATCCTCGACTGCGCGGCGTCGATATTTTTTCGACACGTGAGCACGGCGTCGCCGTAATCGACGCTGTTCGCCAATTTGAGCTGGGCGAGTTTGAGCGACGTCTGCGAATCTTCGGTCGAGCAGTGGCCCCCTTTGCCGGCGGACTGAATTGTTTCGTTCAAAAATTCATGCGCCAATATTTTAAGCTTCGTCTTGCGGTATCTGCAATTGAACGTATTTTTTTTTTTTCCTCGTCCTTCGATATATTTCAAGGTGACGAAAGTTACCGACAGCGTTTGAATGTTCGGGTTTGACCGAGCGATTGGAAAGAGCGAGAACAGAGTCACTCACCTATCGCCGGATAGGTTGAAAATAACTGAAGTATCGATGATGTACGGATGCATCATTTGGAGGCTATGGAGATCGGAATTCAAACTCTGGCCGACGAGAATAGCATCGGGCGGCAACAATTCCCGCAACTTTTGTTGCACGTCTTCCAAACTCGTCGTAACGTCGCGAAGCATTTCTTTCGTGATGCCACTGTACCTCGTCAGGTAATCCGTTATTTCGTTTTCGGGCTTGACGAGACTGTCGTAAACAGTCTGTTGAATATCAACGAATGTTTTTTTTTTTTTTTTTTTTTTAAATTATCGACAAGTGAAAGACTGATTGTTGGTCGTTCGAACGGAACGAAGCGTCGATTACCTCCAGTTTTTCGTTGACTATGGATATCCTGGTGAGTTCCAAGAGACCGCTGGTCGTTCGGCACATTTCACAATCGAGACCGAACATCGGAGATTGGGCGCGAGCCGCGACGTACTCGTCCTTCGTCAGAACGTAATCGCTATATTTTTTCGACAGAACACCCTGGAGCGGCAGAGGATAATTTTCCTCGACCAGCTGCCACGGCGAAAGTAGCAAGTGGGTCCTCGGGAACCGGTCCGACGGCGGTAGGGCAATTATCTCTTCCTTCGTTAGTTCTCGGCCGTCGTCCGCCATTGCTGGACGCATCGGGAATACGCTTTTCAGCAACCTCACGATATCACCCGTGCTTTGTATCGCGGCTTCCAATGAGCCGTACTCTATGAAAAAAGGGCATTTGTAGAAAAAAAAAAAACAAAAATTGTATCGAGATGGATCGAGTAAGCGTTTTGTTGTGCCAGCATGCGTAATAACGATGCAGACGATTTTTTTTACCGCTTAAGGCGGGATATACATTTAGACAGGAAAAAAATAAGCAATATTGAGGGATTTTTTAAACCAAGAAATAATTATTCTACGATTATCGAACTTAAGGTATACTTTAATAGTATATTTAAGTATGCATAACGATTTTTTAAATTTAATTCTTTATCAAAATGGCGGAGCTGTGGCAGAGTGTTACGACAAGGTCGCCACGGTAGTTGCGAATCGGCGTGCAGCCTAGCTTCCCGTAGACTTTGATTTGCAAAAAAGTTCAAGCATTTTTTCGGTTAAAACATGTATATTAAGGGGGAAGATTCAGTCAGAATTTTGAAAAAATCGATTTTTTAATATATTTTCTTGAAGTACGTTTCGAAAATATTCCCTGAAAATTTCACGACAATCCGATGTATAGTTCCCGGGATATCCCACAATTAGTGAAGGGGCCACGGCTATTCTCAACGTATAGACGTGGCTGACAAACGCGCAAACGATAATACCCGGGAAGGCAGAATGCTTCGAAGACAACAACAAACTGATATTTTGGAAGCTTCCACATCGACAGACGCTCTATTGTATGGGCCAGAAATTGATGATTCGATGTAAGTATTTTTTAAATTAGTATTTCTATACATAAATCAAGTGTAAAATTGGAAAACTATTTCAGAAATTTTCAAAAATTTATCACTCCACAATTGTGAACTTTAGCAAAATTTTATAAAGAATACTTTCGTTTTAAAATTGCCCAAAATATTTTTAAAAAATAATTCATCCCGAAAAACATTAATTTATTGAAAAATTGTTTTAACAATTGGTTATAAACAATTGAATGCTCGACTTTTCGGCAAAAAATTGTGATATTCGGATTCAGCGGATCAAAATACATAAAAAAGTTTAGCTTCATCCATTGGGGTCGAAATTTTACAAACATGTAATACCGTATCCACATCAAAAAACTTTAAACGCGTCTTTCTCGGAACTATGTTTTTCAAGTCGGTGACCACTATAATTAAAAAACCACGCGATGGATTTTGATGATGTTTGGTGTGCTTATTGATAGCATTAAAAACTAGTTCTTAATCGAAGGATTTTCATTTTTGTTGAAAATTTCGATCTTTTGAAACAATAAACGATCGATTTTTTGGTCGAAAATCGAAAGTTATCTGTCGGAAGCCGAAATTTAGTTCATTAAAAAAAAAGCTTCGATTAAGGTCTAGATTTATTATTAAACTAATGATTTTTTCTTTGGTTTTTTGATTTCAGATGATCCAGTAAAATTGTATGATGGTCACCGCAAAGCACTACATGCCGAAGGGGGTCCGACAAAGATGGCGATATTTTTAGAAATAATCAATATTTTTCTTTGAAAATTTGTCCAAGTCAAGTTGAAATATAACATAAAAATGAATCAAAGACGTGTGCGGCCGTGTAGATGACAAGAGATCGTTGAGGATTCGGCTTCGGTCCGGCCAATGAAGGTTTTCCAAGGTCAGCGATGGAAATAAAAACGTGTTTTTCTTACGTTTCGACCCTCTGGTTCGGGTCCTCTTCAGAAGTTATATTTTTCTATATAAATGATGATACACAGTTTTTAACCAATCACGTTTGAGAAGGTTATATATATGAGCGTTGTATGTCATGACTCTGTTATCTAAATGTTGTGTCATTTTTTATAATAATCATGTTAGTTCTGTTTTAGTTATAACTATATAAATATATTAGGAGTACAACTTTGCAGTGACCGTTTTACTTTGAGAGCCACTGCGGCCGAAGTAGTGGCCCTAGCTCAATAAAAAAAGTGGCATTTTAAACTAGAGGCTCTTTTCAAAACGTCTCCGGGATATGGGTATGATCCAAAAGCAAGGAAACTGGGTCCCGCATGAGTTGAAGCCGAGAGACATCGAGCGCCGATTTTTCACCTGTGAACAACTGCTCCAAAGACAACAAAGGAAGGGATTTTTGCACCGGATTGTGACTGGAGATGAAAAGTGGGTTTACTACGATAATCCTAAACGCCGAAAATCATGGGGACTGCCTGGTCATATTCCGTCATCGACGCCCAAACCGAATATTCACGGATCCAAAGTGATGCTGTGTATCTGGTGGGACCAGCTGGGCGTTGTGTACTATGAGCTGCTCAAACCATCCGAAACCATCACAGGGGATCTCTACCGACGTCAGTTGATGCGCTTGAGTAAGGCACTCAAAGAGAAACGGCCACAATTCAACGAAAGACATGACAAGGTGATACTGCAGCATGACAGTGCCCGACCCCATGTTGCAAATGTCGTGAAAAAGTACTTGGAAACGCTGAAATGAGAGGTTTTATCCCACCCGCCGTACTCTCCAGACATTGCCCCTTCCGACTATCACTTGTTCCGGTCAATGGCACACGATTTGGCTGACCAGCACTTCGGTACTTACGAAGAAGTCAAAAATTGGGTCGATTCCTGGATTGCCTCCAAGGACCAAGACTTTTATCGACGCGGGATTCGAATGCTATCTGAAAGATGGGCCGAGGTCGTAGCTAGCGACGGGCAGTACTTTCATTAAAAAATATGTAGCCACTTTTTTATAATAAAGCCTTAAACTTTTGAAAAAAAACGGTCACTGCAAAGTTGTACTCCTTATAATATGGATAATTTCCTATATTGCGTTGCTTACTTTTATTTATATGTATAGGTGTGTGAAATGTACGATGTGTGAGAACGAGGGTTATTATGTTATGGAATTATAAAGAAATGAAATATGATAGATAACTAACCTCGAAGTTGTTATTTCAGGTTTATTGCACATATTTGGAAGGACTATCCATTACAGATTATGAGGAAAAAATCGCCGATAAACGATAATATCTCCATCTATTGAGCATCTTCCCACTAAACATTATTTATTCCCATAAATGTTTTTTTTTTCGAAATATTCTTCCAAATATGTGCAAAAAACCTGAAATACCAACAACTTCGAGGTTAGTTATCTATCATATTTCATTTCTTTATAATTTCATAACATAATAACCCTCGTTCTCACACATCGTACATTTTACACACCTATACATATACACAAAAATAAGCAACGCAATATAGGAAATTATCATATCTATATTTATATAGTTATAACTAAAACAGAACTAACGTGATTATTATACAAAATGACACAACATTTAGATAATAGAATCATGACATACAACGCTCATATATATAACCTTCTCAAACGTGATTGGTTAAAAACTGTGTATCATCATTTATACAGAAAAATATAACTTCTGAAGAGGACCCGAATCAGAGGGCCGAAACGTAAGAAAAACACCTTTTTATTTCCATCGCTGACCTTGGAAAACCTTCATTGACCGGACCGAAGCCGAATCGTCAACGATCTCTTATAACACAAATAGTCTGTGTAACCACTTTTGTAAAACAAACTTAATTACTATAAAATCTTTTTATTGAAAATGCTCGTTTTTTCACGGCTCTGACTCCATCTCACCCCTTAAAACATGTAGTTTCTAGGTGACGGTAATTAAAATGAAGAAAATGCAAATTTAAGAAAATGGCACGCATTTCCAAAAAAATATCAACATTTCACGCAACATTTCTGTAAAATGTGGATAAAAAAGTCATTTTTTTTTCAATTTTTCAAAAACAATTCTCGTCAAGTAGAAGGTACCAATATTATCAATATTTCCGCCAAGTGTCAACTCAATGGGCTTAATATTGTTTGAGTGATCCTGCACGCCAATTTCGATAATGCAGTTTTGAGAAAAACGCGTTTGAAGTTCACCCCCGCTCCGAATCCGAGCGATGAGGCACAGTGTTGACGGGCTGTAACGTTCGAAGTTTTTCGAATTTCGCTTTGAAACTTTGGGAAAATATTCTACATATATAGTTCTATCGTTTGAAGAAGAAAAAAGAAATCGATTTTTTGATCCTTGTAAATGTATATCCCGCCTTAAGACAGTTTACACACTCGTTCTCGGAAATTTTGGACTCTTTTATAAACGAAAATTCATTTTAGCAGTCTGTTACCAAAATATTGACAAATGGCGTTACGTTTTATTAGTCCCTCGCACTGAGTGCCGGTCAGTGGAACCGTCACTATCTCTTCGATCACCGAACCTCCGTACGACGCCGGTGTGACCATCTCGAGACGAAAATCCAATTTCGATGTAATGTTGGGAAACAACGATTCGTGCGACAGATAGTCGTACATCGAGAAGCCCTCGACTACGAGAACAACCGTGTGCGATACCTGAGAAAAAGTAGAATAGCGGTACATTTCTAATACAATGAAATCACACCCCCTCGCAATTTCATGATTCAAACCGTGCAGGGCTGAAGTATGCATCGTTGAAATGCAACGAAAATACGTTTTTCGAAGTTAGTTATATTTATTGATTTTATCTTGATTATTCTAGTTTTTGTTGTTGTAGTTTCGGGTTGTAAATCTCTAATAAAGATTCTAAAAAAACATTCGAGATTTTTAGTAGCCTAAATCTACCGAAGAAATCATTTGCATTGCACTGCAACGATGTAAACTTCAACATCGTCATAAGCATCGAGCGGACATTGTGTAGCAATAATTTTATATTTTACTTCATTATTCACGAGACAGCGAGCAGTTCATTAAGGGCGGGGTAAAGTATTTAAATTTGTTTTTTTTTCTTCATTTTTTTAAAATTTTTTAAATGAATGCATAATATATCAAGAATATTGTGTTAAAATTTCAAGTCGATCGGAGTAAAATTAACGAAGTTATGAGTATTTGAGCGTCTATTGCTCCATGCCGTTCTCTTCTCTTCTGCGTTTTTCAAACCGTTTTTCTGAGACTTGTCATATTTGAAGTCCGTGTGCACGATAACTCAAAATCTACTGGACCAATAGCTTTGAATATTTGCACAGTACTTCTTCACATAATTCACCAGGTATTGTCGAGAGCTTTTTTGTTTTTTTTAATAATTACTAATTTTTCAACAACACATTAGCCGATTTTTTTTAGCGAAAATCGGGTTTTTGGCTCCCAAGTGCTACGAAAAATCGTAAAATCGAAGAAAAAAAATCCTCCCGTCATTACCTCGAGAAACATCTCCTTTAACAAATGCATTTTGATTTTTTTGTTTCAAATGATTCTGTTGCGAGTTATGGTGCACACCGCAAACCAACTTTTTTTCGAGACGCCTCCGGAGTTTAATTTTCACTCGCTCAATTTTGAATATTTTGCAATGCAAATTTAGGAGAATGTTGTTCAAATGTTACTTTATTATATGTAAATTTTTCAATAAACGAACACTATTCGTTACGCCAAAAAAAAAAATCTTAAAAACATGCCTTTTTTTCGCCGAATTAACTTTACCCCGCCGTTAATTGTTTGATTATCGAACAGCGTGGCTTGCTCCTTGCGCAAGGAGTTTGAGGTGGTGTGAAACGGATCTGGCTGCGAGAGAGATAGCTCCTCACCTTCGAAACAATTGTTCTCAGACGCTATTCTTTGGCCTTGTCAAATTTACGTTAAAAAGTATAATTATTTTTCTCCGACTCACTAATATATTACTTATAATAGGAAAAAAACTGCATTTTCCAAAAATATTTATGTTCGATAATTGCAATTCCATAAATATTGCAACATTGCATGCTTATGCATAAATATCAGATTGCAACTTGCATATTGGTGTCTGAATGGTACAAAATAAGCATAATATAAAATCTTGTAGCTATATTCCCTGGAAATTTCATTGATATATTTCTAAAATTGGCCGAACTGCCACTTCTAACAGTCGGCCACGCGAGCGATAGCAGCACCATACTTCAAACTTTGAACGCGTTTTTCTCGAAACACTGTTTTCAATGTGACATGATATCTCGAGAACTTCATGGATTGTTTCCAAATTTCCAGGAGATACCATGAGAAACGTTGAGGGAGACTTTGTCCTTGAAATTTTCAAAAAATCAATGCTGCTCTCAATGTGCAGCTAGAAGAAGAGGAGGGATGCCTCTATGGACCAGGCATTGCCGATTAGCGGTAATTATAAACACATTTGTGTAAACACATTACAAAACTTTAAACGCGTTTTTTCTCGAAAAAACGTTTTAAAAAATGGCTGACATTCTCCTGACCGCTGTAATTAACATATCGACCTGAAATTTGGAGAGCACATTCAGAAAATATGTCTTCACGGAATGACGAATCGTTTTTTCGATAGATACATTTTTGCATTTATTATTTATCTTTTTATTCGAAAAAAAAACGCGAAAATGCGATTTTTTAAAAAATTGCCGCCATTTTCCGAAATTTGTACTAAACGAAAAACCCATCTGTCATTCCATGACCAAAGGGTCACAGATTGATAATCTGCTGAAGTCACGCTTTGAATTTGTGTTTCAGATCAACAAAGAGGGGGCAGTGATGTCAGCCGTTTATTTGAGGACCTGTTTTCGCGGAGCTGCAACGGCCGCCATTTTGGTTTTTTTGAAGAAAAAAATTTTTTAACGTTCTGTATATCATAAATAAAAGCAAGAAAAAAAACCGCACTCAAAAAGCTTTACTCGTTTCCTTTAAAAAAAATAAAATGTAAACACCTGACATATGGCACTCCAAGGACAAAGTCTCCGTTAATACTTACTGTCGTTTATCAACTGTTAAAACTGTTTTTTTTTTTCGTTAAAATGAGCGCTTTATTAAAAGAAAAATTATTCCTTATGCTTTCCAACGCTTCGAAACTGTTGTGTGATGAACCCTTGAGGCTTTAGGCCACAGTAACGGGTATAAAATCATGTGCGAATTTAACCATTTTTTCCGTATGAAAAAGTGACTCACTCATAAAATTAATTACACATCTATTTAGTATGAATATCAAGCTGTTAGAAAAAATATATATACAATATGTATACCATGTATATACACAATTTTTTACCTAGAACAAAAAACAAACATTTTCGTCAATCTACATTAGCATACGTAGAGAAGTACGTACGGAATTTAAAAAATATTGTTTTATTCAAAAGTCGTAGGTATTTGAACTTGAAAAATGAATTTTCAATGAAAAATTTCGTTACAACTGCTCATACACTGCTCATAAAATGAAAAGTTTTCGATTAATCAGAAATTCCGTACGTACTTCTCTGCGAAATGCAATTAGGAACGTAACTTTTAAATTTGAAGTAAATCGAGTGAAAATTGTTGAAGTTATTTGTCACGCCAATTGGAAAGAAGCTGTTTCGAGAAGTTTCGAGTAATCGGCCATTTTGTACATCGAAAAAAAAAAAAAAATGCCAGCAGCTTGATATTCATACTAAATAGATGTGTAATTAATTTTATGAGTGAACCACTTTTTCATACGAAAAAAATTGTTAAATTCGCACGTGATTTTATACCCGTTACTGTGGCCTAACCCCCTTAAAAGGTCGTTGACGATTTTACTTTTTTTGAATCGATCTTCATCTTTGAATAATTACGAAAAACTGACGACTTTTTTCATAGATTTTGTATGCTCGAGTTTCAATTCGTCGCCACGTTGTTAAAAAAGATTATTTAAACAATCGACGATCGTCAACGACTCGTATTTATTCTTAATTTGAATAACCCGTTTCGTTTTCAGATTTCAGAAGGACCGTTTCAGCTGGAGAGTGTCCACCGCCAAACGTCGCAAAAAAAATTTCTTCTGCCGGCGAATTTGTTTTTGTTATTTTTCTGTATTTTTTGGTGATTTTTTTTAAAGCCTCTCAATATATGTACCTCCGTGTTTAAAAAAATGCGTTTTTCTTTCACGATCTGTTTCCCAGCGAATAAATTCGGCCATTTTTTTCAGGCCTTTGGGTAGAGCAGCCCCTTAATTCTTTTGATCGAATTAGCCGCTATTTTTTTTTCTTTCTAAATGGCGGCTATTTAAAAAAATAGCGGCTATTCATAAGAGCCGTTTATAAAATCAACAGCTACCATATGAGCAATAATTAATAAATCCTCTACGATACTTCCGATTTACAAATTTGTTTAGAGCTTATTTTTCGATGGTGTTGAAGTTTGCATCGTTGTAACGAAACGAAAAATGTTTTTCATTTTTTAAATTTCTTTATTTTTACTATATACTAAAAGCTTTTTTTGCAACTTTTGGTTACAAGTTAAAAAAAAAAATAGGGGAGTACGAAAGAAATATATCTTCGTTGCATTCCAACGATGCAAACTTCGGTATCATATTTTTCGAGCAGTGTCGATGGTCAGATTCGTCAACGCGCACGGCTCTAATTGTATTCACATCCAGCTATTTAGGGCTGTTATTGGAGTACAACTTTGCAGTGACCGTTTTACTTAGAGAGCCACTGCGGCCGAAGTAGTGGCCCTAGCTCAATAAAAAAAATGGCATTTTAAACTAGAGGCTCTGCCAATGTAAACAATTTAAAAAAGCTAACGGATACGTGTATGCATTATAAAGTTATTGGCACTCAAACATGGCAACCTACGAGCCGAATTCTCAGCATTTGCGGGAACTGCTCCAAAGACAACAAAGGAAGGGATTTTTGCACCGGATTGTGACTGGAGATGAAAAGTGGGTTTACTACGATAATCCTAAACGCCGAAAATCATGGGGACTGCCTGGTCATATTCCGTCATCGACGCCCAAACCGAATATTCACGGATCCAAAGTGATGCTGTGTATCTGGTGGGACCAGCTGGGCGTTGTGTACTATGAGCTGCTCAAACCATCCGAAACCATCACAGGGGAACTCTACCGACGTCAGTTGATGCGCTTGAGTAAGGCACTCAAAGCGAAACGGCCACAATTCAACGAAAGACATGACAAGGTGATACTGCAGCATGACAATGCCCGACCCCATGTTGCAAATGTCGTGAAAAAGTACTTGGAAACGGTGAAATGGGAGGTTTTATCCCACCCGCCGTACTCTCCAGACGTTGCCCCTTCCGACTATCACTTGTTTCCGTCAATGGCACACGATTTGGCTGACCAGCACTTCGGTACTTACGAAGAAGTCAAAAATTGGGTCGATTCCTGGATTGCCTCCAAGGACCAAGACTTTTATCAACGCGGGATTCGAATGCTACCTGAAAGATGGGCCGAGGTCGTAGCTAGCGACGGGCAGTACTTTCATTAAAAAATATGTAGCCACTTTTTTATAATAAAGCCTTAAACTTTTGAAAAAAAACGGTTACTGCAAAGTTGTACTCCCAATAAAAAAAAAGCCGCTGACAATTGCGCTATCGTTTTGCATGCTCTAGCATAACGTAACGAACGGATGGGGGCCTCGGAACTTCACCTTGTTAAACTTTTCCAATTGACACCATCTCGCCGGCGAATAAGGTGAAAAGTGTCCGAGCAGAGAATACAAGAGCAAGTGCTGAACATCTCGGAGAAATATTGGAATACGATCCGCCTCAGGTACGACGGTCAGACTCGCACTTTGTCCGGATTCTTTCAATCTAAATCTTGGTATAACTTTCAGTCGTTGCTTCCGTTCTCTCAATTCTTGCTTCATCTTTGTATATTCCACTCCGGTAATTCTGCGCACCGAACAAAATTCAAAGTTTCAAACATATCTTCGAACGTGTATGAAAAATATTCCAATTCACAAACAATTTTTTTCGATGCGTTTTCTAGAAAACGTCCACCGTAGTTGTGTTTGCCTTCAACTTGGACAGTCGGCAAGAAAACGACAAAAGTCGAATACGCACCGGGGCTTTTTCGTAGCCAGTGCTTCCGGAGTTTCAGTGCCTTCGGACTTGCCGTCGCTACGTGCATCTCTGTTGTGCGACTCGTCGAGCACCTCGGCGCAAACTCTTTTGCGACAGAACGCATCGCCTTCCGAGCCTTCTAGATCACTTTGATTCTCCGTGTAATTTTCGACGCCATTTGTCACCTTTGAACCAAAAGCGAGGGCTTCCCTGCCCTCGTCGTTGAGTTTCGTTATTTCGAGTAAAGCCGCCATTTTCTTGCGCTTCTTTTCCATCCGCTCGAGTCGCTTGCCCCTAATAATCTCCATGCTTAGTCATAGCTGCCGATGTTACTGCCAAGAAAGACACAGGGCACCTGCGAGGGAAGCGTAATAAATCGGTGGTAATATTGGAATTGTTTTATCTCACGCGTCTTTGGTTTCGAAGAACAGAAGTGAAAAATGATGCATTCTCATAGGCAAAATCTACGAGATATACTTTTAACTCAAAGATAACGAATTCGATACACTCGATTGCGAGTTCTGAAGAATAGACGATTCTTGCGAAACGTTGCTCGCTCTTGACCCTGAGAAATTCACAATTTTCGTACGAACTTTATCGAATGGTACAAAATAAAATATCGCAAATTTGTGGGTGATTTAAAATTTAGGAGCTTGGAGAAGCTTTCGAGCTTGAAGCGCACGTGTCACTAAACACTCACCTATTACCATTTCTGAATTTTGAGGTTATAGCACACTTTTTTATAGAAATTCTTATAGGTAGCATGAACTACATGCAACATTTCGTATAGAACGAACAAAACGCGATACGCAATATTAACACTGATCCTGTGACGGATTTAATAACGAAGGAGCAATTATTCGTCGAACAAACATGTAGCGTCCGGTCCGCGGTATTTTAATTTCTCTCGGAACGGAGACACTACGTGTCTATTGGTGCGGACACGTGCTTCGGGTGAGCCAATAGGGAACAAGCGCGGGTAAATATGAGATTGCAACTTGCAGCTGAAAAAAAGTACCTGATACGTGTACAGCCTCCTGACACTGGATACCAGTGTTGCCAGAGTGAGCTATCGTTTGATACTGGATGGCAGCGCCTAACCGTAACAAATTTTTCATTTTCGTAGTTAAGGGGAGATACCCTGAGTAAACGGCGAGAAAAACAGGTAAACTTCGCGAATTTTTATCTCAAAAACTAACGTTTCGATTGGATCCGTGTTTTGTTTATTGGAAAATATGTACATTGAGGTATGTTTAGGAATTGAAAAAGAATGAATTCGTTGACCGGAAGCGATTATCTCGAAACATAGTTTTCAAAGACGATGCCAGATGTATCTCGAAAACGGCTTGTCCGATTTTGTCCAAATTTGCATACAATATTCTTCGATAGTTTTTCTCGTTCGCCACGTAGGGGTTTTTCATTTGATTGAACCATTGCTTTTTTATGCAATGTTTACGCAATCCAAAATCGTCGGAAATTGCGGACGAAAAACGAATGTTAAATTAAAACGGTCGCAATTCCGCAAAAATGAAAATTTCCAAAAAAATCCTACGTGGCGAACGAGAAAAACTATGGAAGAATATTGTATCCAAATTTCGACAAAATCGGACAAGCCGTTTTCGAGATATATCTGGCACCGACTTTGAAAACTATGGTTCGAGATAATCGCTTCCAGTCAACGAATTTATTTTAAAAAATTCCTAAACATACCTCAATGTGCACATTTGCCAATAAAAAAAAACCCGGATCCAATCGAAACATTAGTTTTTGAGATAAAAATTCCCGAAGTTTGCCTGTTTTTCTCGCCGTTCACTCAGGTGCCTCCCCTTAATTGGTGGCACTGGCGGTCACTTTTAATCTAACGTTGACAACAATATGAAGAGGGCGCCCGACTTTACTTTTTCCATTGAGGATGAACTAGGGTTTTCATCAATGTTTGAGTTTTTTTTCTTATTAGGGTACTAAAATCATGAAAAACGTAATAGATTCACGAAAGGCGTACTGACGTACTAAATACGCCGAAAACGTACCAGATTTAGTACAATTGTACTAAACTGGCAACGCTGCTGGGTACTATTCCTATGGCAATAAATTACTCGCGTGTTGTCCGGTAAGTTTGATTGCGCTACAGTCCACTTCGTGGCGCTAGTAGTCACCTGCTCGATTTCTGTTACGCATGCGTGTTCCATGCTCGATTTAATAATAACATTTTCGAAGTATTTGGAGTTTTACGCGTTTCACGGTTGTGCTGTGACTTGTGGTTTGTGAGTACAATACAATTTTCAGAACATTTTAAATGTCAAAAAATCAATCCGCGATCCGTGAAGGGTATTTTTTGGTTACCATGACATACCTTCTGTATTGTGTGTAGGTTATAGTTATCAAACGACGCTGAGCGGCAATTGACAATTTAAAAATTATTCAAGGGAAATAAATATATTTTTCCTCGTATTTATATGTATCGATTTATTTAAATTTTCATGCTTGTTAAGAAATGGACACCCGCGCATGCACTTACTTCTCGGTCTCTAACTGCCAAAAAACAAATACATCTCTAGTTACATAATTTCAAACGATTAAAATAATCATATTATAATAATGATTACAATTAACATTTTCTCCACTGTTTGGTGGGTTCGGCTGGTTCACAGGTTATAGGGCATAATATGGTTATCGAGCAGTTGACTACTAGCGCCACACGTAGCAGCGATCGAATAGATACGCAGCGTGTGGTTAAGATGAATAAATCGGCAATTAATCGAATAGTGCAGTACACACGAGGAATGAAAAAGAAAATGGCTAATCTCTTTGCAAAAAAATGATTCAAAATCTCGTCTCCTTTTAGCGAAAATACGAAAGATACCGCAATGCCACTTTCGGAATTCAACAGTCTGTAGAATTCAACAGTCGCGTAGAATTATTTGACCCTTTTTAACGAGTTTCGATACCCTTCCTTGGCTACAAGAGTGGGGATAAAAATACAATAAGTTTTCGGCAAGCTGCCAACATTTGCGAGTAAAATTTCAAGTAAAAGGAAATTATCAGTGGGCAATATCCATGTCATAATATCGTTGGAAAATATTTCTAAGCCGGGAAATTATATTACTAGCTATCATTTTTGCAATTAAACATAAATATGTCGCAATTATATTCAAGAAAACATAATTGGTCGACTTGGCAATGCGGCCATTTTTACCATTAGCACGACTATCTTAAAGCCTTTTCGGCTCCAGGTTATTTCCACGGCGAAAAACGTTAAACCTTCAACGTTCTATAGAGTTTTTGATGTTAAAAAGTCGATAAAGCATAAACAATGTCGAACGGACGAGTAAATACATTTTATTATAAAGTTCAAATGTTGTAATTTGTTATGTACGTTTGAAACACCCGCCCATTTTGAAATACCCGCCCGTATTGACTGTGCTGAATGCTTGACTGTGATTGGTTCACTCTACAGAGCCAGTTAACACGGTGTTGCTACGTTTAACCTATAAGCTTCGTTAATTTCCGAAAACAAATCGTCCGAGCTCAAAATTCACATCTTTTTTCGAGTATTATTAATGAACGAAGTAGAGAAACCGCTTAAATTTTTGACACGACATTTCTAACTATAATCACAGTTTGCTCATTTTAATTCAAATGGAAGCATTATTTCAGCGCCTACAGCTCTATGCCTAGTGTTTATGAGGTGTCATATGTGTAATGACAAATGCTTAAAGATTCAACTTTAATATTAAGAAACTTCGAAGCTATGTTGTGAAATGGATTACTTTTTAGACAGTTAAGGGGCTATATCTACCTAGAGGCCTAAACAAATGGCCAAATTCCAACATTTCTGAGAAACGGTTTGTGAAAAAGAAACGCATTTTTTTTAACACAAAGGCACATACAGGGTCTACTGTTATGAATGGATAATCCTGCAACTTTCGATAGGTCAGATAATGTCCTACTATATGCTGGAATTTCAGTTTAGTAAAAGTCTCACGGCTTTCGAAATTTTGGGCTTTTTGTTATTAAAAAAAAAAAATCATCTGCTTTTGGTTTTTCGCGTGCCATTTATACAAATGATATAAATCGACAATAGCAGCAACTTTTTAAAGTATTTGGCACAATATGAGTGGTACATTTTTTTACACTGCAGGCTATCAAAGTCAGATGTTCGAATTGGTTTGTATGAAAATTCTGCATAAGATCTTTTTACATAACGTATCCTTAACATTTAAGGTTAAAAAGAAGACTTTACTAGATAAAACAAATAGCCAAGAGTATTTTTCAAAAAACCGGGTTGAAAAAAGTTATCATTTGTAGAAATGTCACGCGAAAAACCAAAAGCAGATGACTATTGTCTCGAAAACCGTGGGATTTTTACTAAACTGAAATTCCAGTATATCGTAGAATATGATCTGACGTATCGACAGTTCCATTCATAACGGGACACCCTGTATATTAAGAGCCTTTAAAAAAATCACCAAAAAATACAGAAAAACAACAAAAACATAGCCGCAGGCAGATGATGAAATTTTTGTCGCGACGTTTGACGGTGGACACTCTCCAGCTCAAACGGTCCATCCGAAATCTTAAAACTAAACGGGTTATTCAAGTTAACAATAAATAAGAGTCGTTGACGATCGTCGATTTTCAAAATCATTTCTTTTAACCACCTGGCGACGCATTGAAACTCGAGAATGCAAAATCTATGAAAAAAAGGTCGCCATTATTAAGTAACTATTAGAAAATGAAGATCGATTTAAAAAAAGTGAGATCGTCAACGACCTTAAAATATTTCTCATCGTATCTCCTGTAAATTTGGAAATAATCCATCCAGTGGTTCTCGAGATATCATGTCCACCGACTTTGAAAACAGTGTTTCGAGAAAAACATGTTTAAGGCCTTAGGCCACAGTAACGGGTATAAAATCATGTGCGGATTCAACATTTTTTTTTTTCGTATGAAAAAGTGATTTACTCACAAAATTAATTACACATCTATTTAGTATGAATATCAAGCTGTTAGAAAATATATATATATTTTTTTTTCGATGTACAAAATGGCCGACTATGTGTAATTAATTTTAGAAGTATGGTGCTGCTAACGCTCTCCCGGCCGACTGTTAGAAGCTGTAGCTCATTCAATTGTAGGAATATTTCAATGAAATTGTCGTCAAATCAGCTAAAATGTTTCTGGAAAACGCCATTTTTCGACCCACCCAGGTAGATGTAGCCCGTTAAAACCATCCCACCTATTCCAACGAACATCCATTCCATCGGATAAATCAAGTTTGAAAATACAAACGTAAATTACGTATTCTAAGGCTGAGTGAAACTCGGCAAAATCGTTATCCCGCGGATGTATGCATATATCGAATTTGGTGAAAGCGAGGATGAGCAACAAGAAGATCGCGCAGCCGCACGTACATTACTCGGTACGAGAAGCCGCTCATTATACGCTATATGCGTGCGATCAAAAGATTTCTGTTCGAACACATCCGCGCATCCCGTATGTACATTTATTTGCTCTGTGACTCGCCAAAACTCAACACGTATTCGTTTCCCCTGCCTATTTATGCCTATTCACGGAGAAAACATTATATTACACGGGTATCGTTCTTTCCTTTCCACGCGCGTTTGCCAAATCTCTTTCGCGCTTGCGCGCATGCGCGCACGACTACGCAATTGTAACGGCCGCGTTTCGCAAAGGAGAAAGAAATTACGCCGCGAAATACTATCGCCAAGCGTGCCTTTAAAAAGCTCGACGGAGTCAATAAACTTCCGGACTAATCGATGTTCTCGCCAGGCAAACGGGCGTTGCGGAAGAAATATTACATCTTGTCAAATTTGCTTCCGCCACTATGCCGGCCGAAACTTTGTTATCCGAAGTAACCGCATTTCAATAATGACGGCAATGCTTCCGGTAAATTTTCACGGCCGTTTTATCACTTATGTGGATACGAAAACATGTGAAAAAGCATATGCCTCGACCTTCGCGCTTTACTTCCCGATTGCATTTTACATCGCGCTCCACGAAGCGTCCGCTGCGAATAAATTTGTAAGTTGCGCTCCTCAGTGAGGGGGGGGGGGGGTAGAGAGTGGCGAGAGAGATAGAACACGAAGCGAGTTGCACAATAGCATTGTTTTTTTCTCAACAATCTGTATTGGTACAAAACTTAGCCGGTGAAATATTTTCAGCCGATAAATAACAAAGCGACGATAAAAGAACAAAAGTTATCAGCGCGCTTTGTCCTCTTTATTTTTCTCTACGCCTCCCGCGCGAGCGTGTTTACGGTCGTGCAATATTGAAGAAAAACTGCGTCGCAAAGCTCGGCAATTCAACGAAGAAATACGAGAGTGATGGTCCAGCGACACGCGGGCCGGGTTAGAAGGGACGAGAAGGAAGAAATCGAGGATAAGTATCGTTCTGGCGTCGTACTTGGAGCGCTTAGAAAGTCGCATTACTTGCTGCGAGATTGCACCTTGCGTCTTGCGGCAGCAGGGCGACGATAATAAGAAAATATACGCGCGGGGCGTCGTGTGTGTGAGAGAGAGAGAGAGGGCGATGGAGGGAAAGAGATCGGGGTATGTGTACGAACGGGGACTGAAAGTGGGCCCCTCCGAAGCCTTCGAGAACGGCGAGAACAATAGTGGGGATGCAGCGGGAGGGCGCCCCCACGCGGACTCGCCGAGTTAGCGGTAACCGCGGACTAGCCGGCCGTTTCTTCGACATTCACTGCTCGTCCGATCGCCGAGCGATACACACCGAGGACGAACCATCCACGGAAACTCGGAAAGTGCCAGGAAACGTCGAACGAAAAAAAAAAAAAACAGTACTTGGCCGAAAAATTCGGGAAAAGTTAATTTTTTCCCCGCATTTGTTTTTTTGATCGGAAAGTTCCTAACGTTCCGGAAAGTAAAACGATCGCTTCTCGTTGAATCATCTCGGCGAGTCGACGAAATAAATATCTTCACGACGACAAACTGGCTGAGATGGAGAAGGATCAGCTAGATTCACTGGCGACCGTCGCCGTGGGCTCGGAAAAAATGCCACCCGCCCACAGCCATTACGCGGCCAGTGACGTCTATTCCGCGTCGGAATCTCCACCGGTAAGAAAACAAATTTCTTCGCCATACCGATTGAGCGTGCATGCACGAAGGGTCAGAAGCTTCGATGTTTCTTCTCGTATGCGCTGCACGAGTCTGAACTTTAAACATTACCATAGAGAAAGTCTCAAAACCACGCGCATGCGTGTGCGGATTCGTACACAACCGGTATTTATATTCCGGAACGTATTTGTGCCATGGAGAATATAAAGATATGCAAAACAGAGGGAACTCTCCTTTTGTCCTGGTCCGTCTTGAAGGTGATGCGAAGATATGGGCGCGACAGAGATACAGTCCAGTAAAAGAGACGAAAACCCAGCACTTTTGACGTAGAATTAGAACTTGTTGCTGAAGCTAGATAGTTGCATATTGAAAGTAACCGCACTTAAGGGGCTATACCAGTGTGAACGCTGAACATTTGGGTGATTTTCGGGAATTTTTTGGAAGTACGCAATTAAATGTTTCGGGATATTAAGCATATATTTCGCTATATTTGACCTATATTACATAATTTTTAAATAGAAAACTATTGAGATCCAAGGGATTTATGCGCTGCTTTCGGAGGCGTCAAAAAAAAAGTTCTTCCACTGCTGACATGATTCCGATTGAGTAGCTGAAGCCGAAAAAGAAAAAAATGTTAAACTGGAAGGTATTTCCTGTACAATGACGTAGGATTTTCGAAAAATATCAAAATCTAACAAAATGGCGTAGTTATGAAAAAAAAGTCTGTTTTCTTGCCTACAAAATGGTCATTTTTTTCAATGCCAAATCGTCAATTTTCATCCAATCAAAAATATCCTACGTCATTGTAGACTAAATATATTCAAGAATACTCAGTTCAAATTTCAAGTCTATCGGATAATTGCTCTTTGAGTTACGATGTCAGTAAATTTGAAAAATCTCATTTCGAGAAAAACGCCTCCAAAGATTTAAGGGGTGAGATGCAGTCAGAGGCGTGAAAAAACGAGCATTTTCAATAATTTTTTTTATAGTAATTAAGTTTGTTTTACGAAAGTGGTTACACAGACTTTTTATGTTATATTTCAACTTGACTTGTACAAATTTTCAAAGAAAAATATTGATTATTTATAAAAATATCGCCATCTTTGTCGGACCCCCTTTGCGGTGACCATCATAAAATTTTACTCGATCATCTGAGATTAAAAAACCTAAAAAAAAATGATTAGCTTAATAATAAATCTAGTTCTTAATCGAAGCTTTTTTTTTCAAAAATTAACAAAATGGCGGCTTCCGACATATAACTTTCGATATTCGACCAAAAAATCGCTCGTCTATTGTCAAAAAAAAAAAAAAAATATAAATTTTCAACAAAAATGAAAATCCTTCGATTAAGGACTAGTTTTTAATGCTATCAGTAAGCACACCAAATATAATCAAAATCCATCGAGTGGTTTTTTAATTATAGTGGTCACCGACATGAAAAACATAGTTTTGAGAAAATCACGTTTAAAGTTTTTCGATGTGGATACGGTGTTATATGTTCGTAAAATTTTGAGCTCGATGGATGAAGCCAAACTTTTTTTTAATGTATTTTGATCCGCTGAATCCGAACATCACAATATTCTGCCGAAAAGTCGCACATTCAATTGTTTATAGCCAATGGTTGAAACAATTTTTCAAAAAATTAAAGTTTTACGGGATGAATTATTATTTTTTAAACATTTTGGGCAATTTTAAAACGAAAGTATTCTTTATAAAATGTTGCTAAAGTTCATAGTTTTTAAGTAATACATTTTTGAGAATGTCTGAAAAAGCTTTCGAATTTTAGACTTGATTTATGTATAGAAATACTAATTAAAAAATTAATTATATCGAATCATCAATTCCTGGTCGATACAATAGGGCTTCAGCCGATGTGGAAGCTTCCAAAATATTCCGACGCTCCTTCACTAATTGTGGGATATCCCGGAAACTATTCATCGGATTGACTTGAAGTTTTCAGGAAAGACTTTCGAAACATACTTCAAGAAAATGTAAAAAAAATCGATTTTTTGAAAATTCTTACTGCATCTTACCCCTTAACTATTGATGTTTGCAAGTTAAAATGATATTGATATAAATGATATAAATGATAATGATATTCTTGAAAGTATAAACTGTCGAACAAGGCCAACAAAAAAAATCGATTTTTTAAAAGTGTCACACTGGTAGAGCCCCTTAATAGCCCGATTAAAAAATGTTTCAAACTAAAGTTGTTTGGAATAATAAGCGGCACATAAACGATTAGGAAATTCGCTGCGTCCTTGTCTAGGTCAGAGGTGCTCGCGCGTTTTTGTGTCGCTATTTTCAAAGATAGGGGTTGGACGTCAGACAACTTTATACGTATTTTATTTTTCCAAACAGTTTTTGTTTCAAGCATTGTTTTATCGAGCTGTTAATTATCGAAATACGGCGGTTTTTAAGTTTTCAACCCCTATTTCTTAGGGGTGGGGGGAGTTGAGGGGCAACATTTCATTGGGGTTACTTTTAGTATGCAACCATCTAGCTTCAGTCAAAAATTCTAATTTTACGCTAAAAGTGCTGGGTTTTCGTCTCTTTTACTGGACCAATAGCTCTTTGCTGCTGGAGACTCGAACTTTTGAGGCTCTGCATCCATTCTACTTACGATAAAATCTTGTTTACTACGTATTCGTATTTTTCTCGTATTTATAGCCAATGGAGTCCTCGGGGGGATAGTACGATATCCGCGGCGCCAAGTTTTGATCATTGATTCCTGATATTTTAACCAAAATAATGAGAATTTCGGGAATAAAAAAATTGAGTTTCGGTTTCCTTAACGGGATCATCTCATGTGACGGCTATTTTTTTCCATTTTTTGGGGATTTTTTTTTTTATGAACCATTAAAACACACTATCTTTGAATTTTTACCATACATTTATTAACATTTCAAAAATATCAAAAATATCAAAAATTGAATTTTTGGCATGGTTTTAAAAGTTATGTTCCAACTTTCGTCATTTTTATTCGTCTTCTTCAACTGAAAAAGAACTATAGTAGATATCAGAAATATTCTAGTTGAGCTGAATTTGAGCGAAATCCTGTCAATAGTTTTTGAGATATCATGGAAGCCAATTTGAAAAATGCAGTTTTGAGAAAAACGCGTTTACAAGTTCAAGTACGATTTACACCAAGAAAATGTTGACTCAGCATTAGTCTGCTATGCCGGGGTCATATAACACGCACACATTTTTTGCAACTTGTGAAAAAAACATTTTCGGTTTTTTGGACCTGTCATTTATGGGATGGCTTTAAGGAAGTATCAGTGCTTTCAGCGGTAATTGGAAACACGCGAAAATTCAACGATTTTTCTTGGCTCATGAATACTATACGTTTATTTCGTCACCAATAATGGAAACTGACCGGGTGAGCTTGTTTAGGTTTGTTTCGAGATGCACTCTTAAGTAGTACTTTTAGTCGCTAGGAGTGCGAAGAGGGATTAAAAGTAAAGTTCATCCCTTTTCGACCTCATAAGGCTTCAAAGTGACTGCTAAGCCTTAAGAGTCGATCTCGAAACAAACTCAAACAAACCCAAACAAGCTAGCCCGGTCGGTTTCCATTTAATATTGCCCTAAGTATTACTTTAGGGGTCGTCCATTAATCGCGCGAGGCTCAAACAGGGGAGGGAGCGGGTTTGGATAACATCACGATTGATCATGCTGGAGGGGGGGGGGTGTTGTGACATATCACGTATATTTTTTTGTGTAACTGCGCGGACAATGCCATTTAAATATACTGACAATATATCGTTTTTCATAATAAAATAGCGCACTCTCTATGCTTTTTGTCTAACCTTTCTTAAGAGGGAATGACACCTTATCGCGGTCGGTATGGTAGAACAATTATAGATTCCCAAAAATCTCTGAAACGGCTCTTCAGATCCCGTCGAAACTTTGCCAAACGACGTCAAATAGATAGACGAATACCTGTCTGCCCTTCAAGTTATCTGAATTTTAGAAAAAAAAAAACTAAATTGGCTTATGATAAGCCAATCTACATTTTTTTCTCAAATTTAGAAAATTTGAGGGGTTGACAGCTATTCGTCTATGTATTTGACGTCGTTTGGCAAAGTTTCGACGGGATCTGAAGAGCCGTTTCAGAGATTTTTGGGAATCTATAATTGTTCTACCATACCGACCGCGATAAGGTGTCATTCCCTCTTAAGAAAAAAATTCACGTGATGTTGGGGGGGGGGGGGCAGAACCTCACCACACATCACCATGGGAGAGGGGAGCTCAAAAAGTGGCCTAAAAAATCTCACGTGATTAGTGGACGACCCCTTAGGTACTTACCTAAAGTATTAATTAGTACCTAAAATAATACTTTAGGTATTAAGGTACCCAAAGTCTACTTAGGTACTAGGGTACCTAAAGTACTACGGTACCTGATGTTTCCATTTATTTCCCGAGTAAAAATGAATATATATATGAACATATATAATTGTATATTAATTGATCATACACAATTGAATACAAAAATTGGCCCGATAGAATGTTACATATTTGTATATAAAATTCTATCGGGCCAATTTTTGTATACAATTGTATATGATCAATTAATATACAATTATCTATGTTTATATATATTCATTTTTACTCAGGTTTATATTTTACAATTCAACGTTTCAATGTAAAATACGTTGATATGTTTTGTCATGTAGAAAAAAGTTATTGTGACACATATTATACCAGTCGAAGAAAGCGATGACCTTTTGTTAGTGAAATATCAAGAAGAAACTAATATTAATCAACTGATCAGAATTGGAAATTATCTCTGTAAGAAACCCAATAATTGTAATCACATTTGATAAATATATTGCATCAATACATAATTTGTTATTACTTTTAATAAACAATCTTTTGATTTGCTTCAATACGCGAATAAAAGCAAAGAAAACTTTTTCTATATCTAATCATATATGAAACCATATAAAGATATATACAATTATATGTATGTCAAAAGAAAATAAAAGTACTCATATACAGTCATATACAATTGTATATGCCGTAAATAAAATTTTCACGTATATATATAATTATATATAACACTATAGTGAATTATATATAACTGTATATAATATTATATCTAATTATATAAACTCCCTATGAAAATAGTATCCCCATATATCATTATATACAGAACTGTGTATAATTTTATCAAATCAAATTTGATGGAAGTACATTTATATCGGATTATATATACAAATGTATAGAGTTATATACAATTATACGTAAACCCATATATAAATATATATGATTGTATATCATTTTTATATAATTATATCTAAGTATATACAATCATTTTTACTCGGGTTAGTATTCCACTGAGTGCTACTTTAGGTACTTTAGGTATTAAGGTACTTAGTACATAAGGCTTATACGTACTTAGTACCTAAAGTAATACTTTAGGTGCTAAGTACCTATAAGCGAGGGAAAAATAGTAGTGGCATATAAACACACATTTTTGGCTTTCCCGACACTGCTTGAACTATAATACACTTCCAAGTTACCTTGCCTGATTTTCATTATTAGTGATTAAATAAAGGTATCTTCGCATTGAGCAAAGACAATATTTTCAACATCGATAAAATCGTCATTTTTAATGACTATCGAAAAATTCTAATTTTAACGTAAAATAATCGAACTATCAACTTTTACCACTCTTCAAATTGTGTTTATTTCGACTCGATAACCCAAAATTCACCATCAAATTGTGGCGCCACGGAAATCGTACTCTTGCCAAGTCTTTTGTTGCTCGCAAAAAGTTGTGCGAAAAAGACGTAATTGTTGCACCTTTCGTTGGCCTTGCGAAATAGCGTTGCAATGTCGAAGTAACGAAAACGGGATTGCTTACTGTTGTTACGATGGAGAACGGATCGTCTTCGCTCGCGATTACTCAAGGACTTGAAGCTTGCATCGTGTTGGAATGCAACGAAAAATCATTCCAATTTCTCATTCTCATCACTACCGGAAAACATATTTTGGAAAATTTAGGTTGTAGATCGCTGAATGAGAATTCAAAAAAATGTTCGCATGATTTTCGTAGCTCAAAATTGCCAGAGGAAATTTTAGAAAAAAAACTTGTTGCATCCCAAGGATGCAAACTTCAACGTCGTGTTTTCTGATCATTATTCAAATTGCAGTCAACCTAATGCACGATAAAAAAATGGTGTTGAAGTTAGCATCATCGGAACGCAATGGAATTCTCCATTGCCCAAGTTCTTTGGCCGATTTAGACTACGAAAATTTTATTTGCGACTTTAATTTGTAAAAAAGGGGTTTGAATAGCAATAAAAGTAAAGTCAAAAAATGAAATAAAATCGTAGTTAGACTAATGAGTAATAAAAAAAATTGCGTTGAAGTTTGTAGAGTTGGACTTTAACGGAATGCTCGATTGCTCAAATTCTTTGACCGATTTAGACTACGAAAATCACTCGAACGTAGTCACGAATTTTTTTTCGAGATTCGCGACTTTAATTTGCAAAAAAGGCTTTGGATATCAATAGAAGTAAAGTCGAAAAATGAAATAAAACCGTTGCTTTCCAGCTATGTAAACTTCAACGTCGCGATAAAGACGAGCCTCGGTACTCTCGGCGACTCGTGAATAAAGAGACGCCGAAAACTAAACGCGATGCGATAAGAATAGTGAATACGGAGAGGACCCGGCATCGAAATCACTGCGGTGAGTTCGACGCCGAGTGCAAAGCATAGAAAACCACTTGGTCGTCGCAAACATCGTTCAAAAAATGTCTGGATAGTCCTGATTTTCAACGGCTCCGGAATTTCGAAAATATTTTTATTATTATGCCGAATCATATTTGATAGGATTAAGGGGCTATACCAGTATAAACGCTGAAAATTTGGGCGATTTTCGGGATTTTTTTGGAAGAAAAGTACTCAATTAAATGTTTCGGAAAATTAAGAATATATTTGGCTATATTTGACCTATATTACATAATTTTTTCATAGAAAAATATTGAGATCCAAGCGACTAGATGCGCTGCCTTCGGAGGCGCCAAAAAAAAGTTCCTCCGCTGCTGACATGATTCCGGTCGATTGAGTAGCTGAAACCGAAAAAGGAAAAAATGTCTTTAAACTGGAAGGTATTCCCTGTACAATGACGTAGGATTTTCGAAAAATATCAAAATCTAACAAAATGGCGTAGTTATGAAAAACGTCTGTTTTCTTGCCTATAAAATAGTCGTTTTTTTTTTCAATGCCAAATCGTCAATTTTCATCCAATCAAAAATATCCTACGTCATTGTTGAGTAAATATATTCAAGAGTACTCAGTTTAAATTTCAAGTCAATCGGATAATTGCTCTTTGAGTTACAATGTCAGCAAATTCGAAAAATCTCATTTCGAAAAAAAACGCGTTCAAAGATTTAACGATCGATTTTTGCACGATAAAATTATATTGATATAAACGATATAAATGATAACGATATTCTTGAAAGTATAAACTGTCGAAAAAGACCAAAAAAATCGATTTTTTGAAAGTGTCACACTGGTATAGCCCCTTAACGCTTTAAGCTAAAGAGGAGCATTGTGCAAAAATGTTGAACGTAAACGTCTCAGGGAATTCGTTCGGACCAACTGACTATTTTGTCGATTATTCATAATAACGCAACGAATATAAATATAAATATGACTTGCGAGAATATGTTATTGCGTTAAATGTTTGCCGAGGTTTGCGAAATATCCGCACGACGCGCGACCACACCGCATTGTGTCAAGAGCATTTTTTTTCTTTTCCTTCGAAATGCCAAACAACCTTTTAGTCAATGCAAATATACCGTTCTCGAGAAAATACACTTTTCCGTGATTACAAACGGACATGCATCATCGCGTACCCTCGAATGGGACTGGAGTTTGCGTTGTTGGTGTGCAATGAAGAAGATTTTTTTTTGTATTTCTCAAATTTACTTCAGCGGATCGTAGATATGACAATCCCTAAAGCATTTTTAGGGGAGGGGGGGGGGGCACCTTGAGGCGAGGAAAAATAGCTGTTTTTCATGATTTTTTTTTTCGGGAAGTTTTCTTCACCATTTTTGAGACTTAGGGTATATTTTATTACGATTTTTCACTGTTACGTGGTATTTTTTAATTTTTTATCTTAAAACATTTGCATCTTTAAAAATGGCGGAGGTGTGGCACGGTCTCCTAAACGGGCTGCGGCGGATGTTGTCAGACGGCGTGATAAGTAGCGTCGGCGGAATTAATCTTAAAATAAAACGAACGAAATTTTTTCTCGTTAGCACTCATACGCAGAATATGAACCAAGAAAAAGTGAGAAATGTTGAAAATCGATCAAATGGCGAGCTTTGAAATGTTGTTATAACTTTTGTTATATTGGAGTATTACAAATTACCTACTAGCATGAATTGTACGAGTATTCTTTACTACGTTGGACGTAAACGTTGGAATGTTGGATGTGCATGGCCTTACGACGTACCACGAAGTTTGCTGGTCCGTAAAATTGCGTATCGTGATGTCAATTTCTTTGACAATCGCGTGCAATGTTATACGCACTGAAGTTTCGCAATTCGTTTCGCGTGTACAGCTGTTGCCCGCCGTTTCGTTCGATTATACGATCCACATGATGTGCACTCATTCGTGTGTAGATATTTCCGTCTACATTTGACGTCTATAAACATTGGCGCCCTATCTTTTTCCATCACTGTTTGAATTCGACAAAATTCCGTCTTGTCCCCTGCTGGGGACCTAAGAAGATCCATGCAGACTTTTACGAAACGAAGAAAAAAAATAAACATCACAGCAATATGTGTCGAACTCATTCGAAGGGCGAGTAGGAGGATAACATCATTCGTTTTGCAATAGGAAGATGTCCTCGGGCGCTAAACCTCAACTTTGGCTTTTGACTGTGAACCTATAATTTTCAGGGTAGCATCAACTATTTCCCGAGTTTTATGGTAGACTCTATGTAGGTAGAAACTATGGTAGAATCAACTATTTCCGAACGTATACCTCTGCGGGGTTTTACGTATTATCCTTCCCAGTTGAAGCCTATCACTCCCTGACGACACTTCACTGGTGTAACCAACGTTCCCTTGCGTCCACAGACGTCTTAAGCTCCTTTCACGAACCCGAATATTTAACAATCAACTGATCTTCGTCTACAATAAGGTGAAAGTACATGTAGGTATACTGGTGAAATTTCAGGCCAATTTATCGAGCTTTCAACAAAAGATTAGTGCTTTGTAAACCGATCACATTGAAGTCTGTTGGAATGCAACGATTTCTTCGTCAGTTCTTCACTTTTGTATTATTCGAAACTTTAATTTCCAACTTGAGGATGTAAATCTGGAATGAGAATAAGTAAAATCGTTCGAATGACTTTCATAGCCTAAATCAGCCAAAAGGGAACTTTATGAATGAAAACGGATTAATTTTCGTTGCGTTCCAGCGATGCAAACTTCTAGATCATGAAAATCCCTTAATTTATCTAATAATTTATACACTAAACACCTGCTAATCTCCTATAAACTGCCATAAATTGGATGCATGAGCAGGGCACTTTTGAATCATTGGTAAATTACAGTGGCGCTTAAGGTATTGCTTTCTTGGAGAGCCGTATTGTGTGGGGGCTTGAAGAGGGCCATTTTATTACACCCAAGGCATAAGGAGAACAATTATTATATATACCCAATGATAAACCGGAATAAAATATGTCGCGAAAATTTAGTAGATTTAGACGTTTTTATATTTTCTCTGGATAATCCCGACTACGAAAGTTCTTCTGCTATCCACATTTCCCTAAGTTTTATCATTAATATTTTCTTTAAACATTCGATGATCCCCTGTTTTTATCTTCGTTGCGGAAACTTGAGAAATGTTTACACTCGTCCAATACTTTATATCGAGCATCTAGAAGTATTTAGTGTGAGGTGTTGAATAAGTTCTCGCTGTTTCTTCGTGAAAGTCAATGCTTTATTGAAAAAAAAAACATTCCTATTGCCTCCATTAATGATCAAATGATCAAAATCATTATTTTTAAAGCGTCAAAACCAATATGTGCATGTCGTGTCCGACAAAGCATGGTCGCCGTAAGTCTCAACAAGAATTCGGTGTGTTTTAGCTGCAGATTGTTTTGAATAAAGTAGTGCACTAAATTTCCCCGCAAATACTCTTCTTTGGCACGAAATTTGACATGTTCGACACTATCAAAAAGAAAGTTCTCTACACTTTGGCGAAATGACATACAGTGAATTTGAAGCTTGATTATAGTACTTCTTTATGTAGATGCGTTACCATCTTAAACTACACGCACGCACTTCTGATAACGTCATCTGTTGGAAAACAGTGAAAACTTATTCAACGTCCTAATACAAATCATCAGATAGGAATGTGACCAGCGTGTCATCTCCATAAAGCGCCATATAAATGAGAAGATATTTAGAGTCGTAAATTTTCGTTAAAAGTTCGGTAACTTGGCTTGAAATGTTACCACTATACTGGGATGTATTTATCCTTGATTACAGACGAAAATCAGTTAATTGTTGAATATTCGGGTTCGTGAAAGGCCAATTAATATAAACGAGACATGCTGGGTACACATATGCACCAGGAGAGTCACCGGAAATTATACACTCAGCGTTCCCATTAAAAAGAATTGTCGTTAACCTCCGAAGAAGAGCATCAACGTCTCATTCCCTCGAAAGAACTGCTATGAACGACAGATCTCGAGAAACTCTTCAAACATTGTCTCCGACTTTTTTCCGTCCGAAATCGGTGTATACAATAGTTTTCTGGTATCTCATATCTAGCGACTCACGCGATCCATGAGAACGCGAATGTTAAGAATCTCACAGGCAAGGAAAATAACGACGGAGAACTTACGTCATGTCCCATATTGGCTGCTGCGATATGATAAACTCACATTGCCACCGTGGTCAGCAGTCCGGGTTCTTCGAGCGTTTCACGCGGTCATTACGTAGTACAAAAACTCGTCGCGATGAGCGCTGCTGGCGTCCGAGCCTATTTCACCACGCCATAAAGACTCGTCAACGCAAACGCCGCGGTTCAACGCTGCGCGAAATTTTCGAGCAAGATTGTCCTAAATTAAACTGTATGTAAATGTAAATTTCACCTGTTCTGCTGAGTTTATGGGGGAAAAAATGAGCAGTTTGAGAAGAAGGCACAATCTCTTTCAAGGATTAACATCATCTTCCATCCATCCGTCACCTAATAAGGTGCGGATCAAATTTGTCGAATTTGATCCAGTCGAAGCCGATGACAATCTTCCGGGAGTCTTCCCTCAGGAGCAGTACCACATCGCGCGTTGATCCAATAGGGAACCTTACTGCCAATTTCTCCCGCTAGAGGGGACATTGTATTATAACGTAAACAGAACATGTCGTTTAGTGAGATTCTCTTTGGTTTTGCCCATCTTTCTATGACTACTGTTGAATTTTCTTTAAACAATCCGTTTGTTGTGAATAAATTGTGAAGAATGCATCAGTGTTGTGCAATTGGATGCAGAAACGTAGGCGTTCATTTGTTTCCTAAAAACTATTAACTCCGCAAGCAATGGGAAATTGATATACCAGGTATTGATGTACGAAACCGGAATTTCCCTATAGATGGTCCTACCCATCAGTTTAGGGACTGTAAGACCGCTTCTGTAGCGCCATCATCTCCCTCTAACAGCTGACGAAGATTTTCAACACACAACAACCCAAGTTCCCTACACCGGTATATTTTTCTATACCTTAAACATGTCGAGTTTTGTGCCTACGAACTACGATTTACGGACAGCATTGGTTTTCTGTTATCATTTGAAGAAAACTGCTGCAGAATCGCATCGAATGCTTGTCGAAGCTTACGGTGAACATGCTCTTGGTAAAACACAGTGTTTCGAGTGGATCAAAAAATTGAAAAGTGGTGATTTTGACGTGAGAAACGAAGAGCGTGGGAAACCACCGAAAAAGGTCGCAGACAACGAATTGCAAGCCTTATAGGATGAAGATGATACTCAAAGTCAACAAGAACTCGCGGATCAATTGAATGTGACGCCGAAAGCCGTCTCCGTTCTTTTTTCTCATTTTCAAACAACAGACGTGTAATTTTTACCAAAAAAATCGGGTTTCATACTTCTACACTTGGAACATCGCAAGCACTTTACAGCCACGAAACATTCAATACATTCCTATTCTGATCATTTTAGATCTGCAGACTATAGAAATGAAGGATTTGGTACAGCTATTTGAAAGTATATTGTAATGTAGTTAAACACCCTAACCTAAAAAGTTCTATTTGAAATATTTGCATTTTTTTAACCTTCTGATATATTTTCTTACACAATACTTACCTAGCTCATTTCCATTCTTCACGTGGATGAAGCAGCCGGAAAAGATTGAAAAAGGGGTTACCTTCCCTGTTTGTTTGGAGCAAAAAATAAACTTTAAAGGATGAACAGAGAAGAAAAAGAGTAGAAACCTATTTTTCAACTCCGATATAGTCAAATATCCGTAATTATTGTCCATTACGTCCATTCATATAATTTTAGTACGAGGCAGACACAGTGAAAATGTACCGCGCGCATTGACAGCTTCTTTTGTTTACGTTATGTTTACGTGGCGCCATCTGCGTTGAGCTTTGCGTAAGGTTCCCTATTGCCACGTATTATTCTTCTCATACTCCCATTGTCAAAAAATAAACGATCTCATAGAGCCGGGTGTTTTTGTTCCAAGGCTCCGGGTAAAGTGTTGCTCCACCATACGGTGTGCCAGGTTCTCATGTTTTTTAGCACGGAAACGCGCAGATGATCCGGTATCATCTGGTTGAGCGCGGTGCTGACGCAGCAGGAGTTGCACAGGCTCATAGCGGGGCGCATACAGAATAGTACGATCCCCAGTTGATTCTTACGAAGAAGCTTCGTGCGCGCAGGCGCTGCAAGATTTTACAACGGTTCTTCCGACATTGTTACAGCTGGAGAGGAAGAAAAGAAAATGAGGATAGGTTCCATTTGCGTAGATCAGGCACGAACGAGTTGTTCAAACGATAGATTGGTTTTTATTTATTCTCATCTAGTGTATACCTGGTGGTGGAAAGCGTCGTCTAAAATAGTTTCAGCGAAAAAGAGACGCTCGAGCAGATCCTTCGACTGTAGTGCAGCCGACGATAATTCCGCATAGCAACAGCGCCAGATTTATGTTCGCTGTGTCTGTTCTCTGTAGTGATGACGAGAAGGTACGTTACCAGCCGTTCTCCGCAAAGGCACCGTGGAAACACACGAACGATGTGTGCGCTATGTGTGTGTGTGAGAGAGTGTGCGGCCATGTGCGTCTGTGTGTGTGTGTGTGTTCGTGGATGGCCTACTATTTCTCGCTCACTCCAGCTCTCTGGAGCCTCTCACCCAAGCTTTCCTCATATACGTTGGATACGTCGTCGTCCATCCACATCGAGGTCATTACGAATTGTGCTCGTTGCAGCTTCCCGCGCTCTCGCGACTTCTATTTTCTATGGCTACATGGTAGGCAGATATATATAGATATACAGGGTGTCCTGTTATGAATGGATAATCCTGCGACTGTCGATAGGTCGGATCATGCCCTACTATGTGCTGGAATTTCAGTTCAATAAAAGTCCCATGGTTTTCGAGATAAAAATCATCTGCCTTCGGTTTTTCGCATGCTATTTCTACAAATGATAACTTTTTTTTACCCGGTTAAAAAAAATACTCTTGGTTATTTGTTTGATATAGAAAAGTCTTCCTTTTAACCTTAAGTGTTAAGACTTTAGGTCACAGTAACTTCAAAAAAACAGTAAAGTTTTTTCGTATGAAAAAGTGATTCACTCATAAAATTAATTACACATCTATTTAGTATGAATATCAAGCTGTTAGAAAATAAACATATATTTTTTTTCGATGCACAAAATGGCCGACTAATATTTTCTTTTGTTATCTTTTTTTAAGGCGCTCCGCGGCGTGACATTTAGCATCCACAATTTTGTACCTAGAACAAAAAACAAAAATTCTCGTCAATCTACATTAGAATATCTAGAGAAGCACGTACGGTATTAAACAAATATTGTTTTACTCGAAAGTTGTCGGTATTTGAGCTTAAGAAATTAATTTTCAATGAAAAATTTCGTTATAACTGCTCATAATATGAAATTTTTTCGATTAATCAGAAATTCCGTACGTACTTCTCTGCGAAATGCAATTAGGAACGTAACTTTTAAAGTTGAAGCAAATCGAGTGAAAATTGTTGAAGATATTTGTCACGCTAATTGGAAAAAAACTGTTTCGAGAAGTTTCGAGTAGTCATTTTGTACATCGAAAAAAAATATATATATATATTTTCTGACAGTTTGATATTCATACTAAATAGATGTTTAATTAATTTTATGAGTGAATCACTTTTTCATACGAAAAATATTGTTAAATTCGCACATGATTTTATACCCGTTACTGTGGCTTAAGGCCTTAAGGAAACTTTATGAAAAAATATTTTATGCAGAATTTTCATACGAACCAATTCGAACGAAGCCTGCGGTGTTAAAAGAATGTTCTACGCATATCGTGCCAAAATTTCGAAAACCGTGGAACTTTTACTAAACTGAAATTCCAGCATATAGTAGGACATGGTCTGACCTATGGACAGTTGCAGGATAATCCATTCATAACAGGACACCCTGTATATATTAAAAAAAAAGAGAATGACAGAGACAACGAAAGAGAAAGAACAGCAGCACGTATGAATAATAGATCATGACCATAATGTTTACGAGTACATCTGACGAACTGGAACTTTTCTACAAAGACCTTCCGCTCCTCTCCCCCTGTTGCTTCCCCCGCAGGAAGTTCATTTTCACTAATGCTATTTGTCTAAAAACAATTTACTTTGAAATTGTATAGATGAAAAGAGAAAAAAAAACTCCCATATTGGTAAGCTCAGCTCGTGCGTGCCAGATGCTAATCTATCACCCAAAGAGAAATTCAAAGTGTCAAGTTCTAATGACGTTGGAATGCAATTTTTTTGTTCATTTTTCATTTCTTTATTGTCATGATGATCAGAAGACATTTTATTGCAAATTGAGGTCGTAAATTTCTAATAGGAATACGTAGATACATTTGAGGGATTTCCACAGCCACAAAGTTTGAACAATAAAAAATAATTAATCTTCGTTGCATTCCAACGATGCCAACTTCAACGTCAAGTTTTATCCCAGTGTGATCAGCTATATGTTTCTCTGACTGAAAGACTGCATTCATGAGATGCTGTACGTTTGGGATCTGCATTCCTTGATTATTTAGAGGAGATGGTCGCAGCAAATTTCTACGCTGCAGCAGAGGAATCAGTGGAAGTTTACAAAGATGATTTAGTACCCAGTCTGGGAAACAAGTTGGTCCAATTTGTATCATTTATTGATGACTAGGAAAAGGACCATCAAAAAGATCACTAAGGAGCTAGTCTATTGTCAAATACTTGAAAATCACAATTTCAGACCTACATTTCCTAACATTGAAATTACTTCGAGAATCTACTTGATGTTGGTGGCGTCGAACTGCACTGGAGAGCGCTCATTTTCAAAGATAGAAATGATCAAAGATAGTCTACGAACAACGATGAGAAAAAATCAGCTGTCAAATTTATCATTTCTCAGCATCGAAAGTGATTTACTTCGAGAGCTGGATTTCACAGAAATCACTGATGATTTTTCGTCGGAAAAAGCTCGCAAACTTCCATTAACACTACTGAAAAAACGTTTCGTCAGGGAATATCCTCCGTGGGAAAGTAACGGCGTAACGAATCCATAAATTTGGCGATTTATATTCGCATTCGAACTGGCCTATTCCCAGCCAATTTGATATTCCGGCTCGCAGCTTCCATCTTAACGAGATGGCCGTTGGATGACTTCAATCGCGATTGGGGCAATCGAGATGACCGTTTTTAGATTACCTGCCGGAGTCTCGTACACGGGCAAACTCTGCAGTCGTTACTGCCGAGTTTAGAGCCTATTTAAGAGAGTGTACAGTGATTTTGAAGGTAACAAATCGAGGGAGTTCAGCCGGTATGACCTGAATCTTCTCGTGTAACTATGTGCAACGAGAATACGCGAATACGGCGCAGAAAAAAAAACACGCCACTCGAAAGAAAAATTACTTGGACTAATTGGATCCGTCATTGGGGGATACTAACCAATGATTTAATAAAAATAATAGAATATTCGATTATTTTAAGAATTAACGATGATGAAGGTTGCACCGTTGGAATGTAACGAAAATTCCATGTTTTTGAAATCATTAAGGGCGATACCTTCAGGCGAGGAAAAAATTGCTGATTTTCAAGACTTTTTTTTTTTAAGGAAAGGTTTCTTCTCTATTTTTAACACTTAGGCTATGTTTTATTACTACTTTCGGCTGTTACATGGTCCTTTTTTATTAAGGGGTTACGTGGGTTTCGAAGCGAGAAAAAGCATATTTTCTCTATTAAAAAAATATATATAAATTATTTTATTCAAAATGTTAAGCACATAAAAGAGCAACAATATTTTTAAAAAATTCATCCAAAAATTTGGGGAATTCAGCCGGTGGGACCTGGTTTCCGGAGACCCCTAAAAGAAAGTGTCCTCGTGGTGGTCAGGATAACTCATGATAGCTTTGTCTAAAATTAAAAAACCAATTTTTTCTGTTAGTACGAGGGTGGGGTGAAAAGTTTCCGGCCTGACCAAGAAAAACGATGTTTAAACATTTTTTTTTGCTTTATTTTTGAACATAATCTCCATCAACACTGATACATTTCTCATAACGGTGTTCTAATTTAGTTATACCAGTTTTAAACGTAGATTCGTCAAGCTCCTCAAAATACTGATTTACCGCTTCGATAACTTCTTCGTTGCTCTTAAATCTTTTTCAGGAGTGTAGTGGTGGACCCATGTCTCATCAACAGTTATGAATCGACGCAAAAATTCGTTTGGATTACGCCTATACAGCGCCAAATTGTCGGTAGAAATGGCTTTTCGAAGCAGTTTTTGGTCGAGCGTTAGCAAACGCGGCACCCACCTTGCACACAGCTTTTCCATGTTCAAATGGTTGTGCAAAATATTTCGCACACGTTCAGCTGACATCCTACAGGTCTCAGCTATCTCATGCACTTTCAACCTGCGGTCTTCCAACACTATTTTATGGATTTTTTCAATCATCTCTGAAGTTGTGACTTCAACGGGCCGTCCTGAGCGAGGCTCGTCAGAGGTGCTCACACGACCCATTTTAAATTCAGAAACCCACTGCTTAATAGTTGAATATGATGGGGAGGAGTCTCCTAGTGTTGAATCCATCTCTTCTTTTATTTGTTTTGGTGTAAAACCTTTCAAATGGAAGTATTTGATGACAGCACGTTTTTCCAATTTTTCCATTTTTACGAAAACAACGGAAGCGTCTCGCGCAATGTGCTCTCAAACGCAAACTAACGTAGCGATTGGGCTGAAACTGTACATACAAGCTCGGTAGGAATGGTACTGTAGGACGCCGCTCCAAAACTAGACCTAGTGGCACCATCTCTTGGTCAGGTCGGAAACTTTTCACCCCACTCTCGTAGATAAGTATAGCTCGTCATTGAACGACGGATACTTTGAAAAATTGAAATTTGAAATTTGGCAGAGTCGTATGCAAAATAGTTCTATTTTTGGTACAATTTACACTACGTATTGCCTTGTAAAATTAGTTGTAATAAAAAACCTTCGTGTTTGCAAAATTGTGCAACATTTGTTAGGAAAAATTTTGGAAAGCGAAAAAATTGCTTAAAAAATCGTCAGATAATTGTTAATAACAAATGAACTATGCAATACGAAAAAAGATCCTACTTCCATAGACAATGTATTTTTCAAGATATATTCAACATTTCAAGGGACTCGGTTAAAAATGGTCGGAGTTACGTTGTCGGCCAACTTAAAAAATGCAGTTTTGAGATAAACGCTGCACAGCCGCCATTTTGAAATTAATCGCTTCAAAAAAATTATTGTATACGGTCACTGATATGCATGATAAGCACCCTTTTTTGTAATCTCGATTTATTTTGTAGTTTTTTTTTAATCCCTAAAATCCTATTTTTTCGATCTCTAAAGTGGCCTAACCCCTTAATCTTTAAAAAAAGCCGGACGTATGGCACGGTCTTCTAAACGGGTTGCGGCGGATGTTGTCAGACGGCGTGACACACAGGTCGGCCGGATTAATCTGGAAAAAAAACCAACGAAGATTTTTCTCCCTTTAACACTCATACGCAGAATAGGAAACAAAAAAAGTGAGAAATAAAAAAATCGATTAAATGGCACGCTTAGAAACAAAAAGATTGAATTTTCCGCAAAAAACTCTATATTTTGTAATAAAAATACTTTTTTTTTATTTTCAAAAACATTCAGGGTCATATTTTAGACAATAAGGTTAGAAAGATTTCTACCAAATTTCATCAGAATCGGTCGATTAGTTTTTTAGCTATACGTCACGTCAGTTTTGAAAATGGAGTTTAAAAGACCTCGTCACACCTCCGCCATTTTTAAAGACTAATGAAAAAAAAGCCACGTAGCAACCAAAAGTACTCATAAAACAAACCCTAAGTCTCAAAAATGGTGAAGAAATTTTTCCTTTTGAAACAAAATCATGAAAATCTACGAAAAAAACTCAAAAGTTCTTCGGGATTTTTCCTTCCAGTTCTATAACATTAATTTTCAAAATAATATTTTGAGTGGAAATGAAAAAAAAAAAACAATGAATTTTCGTTGCGTTCCAACGATCCAATCTTCGAGACGATAGGAATTATTTATTCCATCGAACTAACGGATTACTCGGAATAATCGAATATTTCAGTGTTTCTCGCAATTTCGTTGGCCACTTGTAAATACACGATTTCGATCCAAGTTACTTTTTTTCCTCTGTGGAAGGCGGCAACCGCGACAAAATTGCACTCCTGCGAAAACGCAGGCAATAAATTGTGGATGCGGCTGGCGATAAGAATTTAAACGTCGATTTGAAAACGATAAAATATTCAACGATACACTGAGAAAAGAAAATCGTTGAATGTGCAAAATGCATTTTGTTGTCTCGAAATTTTGTTGTTTTAACAGTTGCTCAGACATGCTAAATATGCTAAATAAGTTCACACCACTAAAACTATCAGTTATATTGACAAAACGTATTTTATGCCAACCAAAAATCAATTTGAACGTATTTGAAGATACATTTTGTTAAACCAACTGAATTTTGGATGCATGAAGGAATTTTTCTTTTTCAGTGTATTTTCCAATCGTCAAAATAAATGGGTATATCGCGCCGGCAGAATTTCTATACGACGTGTCTGTGCGATTTCTTGAAAGTGTATCGTCGTAATTGTGATTATCAATTTCATGGTCCATCGTGCCTGAAATAATACCTTGCAGCGAAAAAAAAAAGTATATAAAGAACGAGTAGAAAGTAGAAACGCCGAGGATCAGCCTCCCGACGCGACTTCCCTTTCGGACGCAGTCGCACATATTGAAATGCAAATCTGACGAAAACATATAATTGCGTGTACCGCAAATAAAAGAAATAAAAGAAGAAAAAAAAATCCCTCTCGTTGCATAGGAAGTCTTACCGAGCTTTTCTCGGCTGACTGCGTGCCGAGAGTCACCTCCCCCGCGGTAATTCTATTGTACTCCATTGTCGTAGTTATACGAATGAGAGATTACAATTAATTTGACTCGGCTGCGACACAATTAAGTGCGGGCTCGTCAACGTTAAACAACCGCTATACGAATGCAGGGAATGCTTTGTACACGCGCAGCCCTGTTCTTCTATTCTCCTTGTGTTTTTCCCGCCTTTGCGACTCAATTAGATCGTTGACACCGCGAGTGAGACGAGCTTTTCGTTGAAGCTATTAGGAATTATTATTTCAAACGTACGAGCAGGTTCGAAGATAATTATTTGAGGGGGAAGAGATACCTTTAGGCGAGGAAAAAACTGCTAATTTTCATGATTTTTTTTTTGTAAGGAAAGATTTCTTCACCATTTTTGAGACTTTGGGCATGTTTCATTACTAGCTTTGGCTGTTATATGGTATTTTTTATTTGTGTTTTATTTATTTATTAATCTATAAAAATTATTTTTTTTTATTAATCGTTTATGAATCTTTAAAAGAATAATATATATTTTTATTCATCTTTTAAAAATAAAAATCTTTAAAAAATAATTAAATGTGTAATTAATCTTACATTTTTTAAAATAAATAATAAAATTTTGTTTTATATTTATTTTTTAAATGCCGGAGGTATGGCACGGTCCTCTAAATGGGTTGCAGTGGATGTTGCCATACGGCGTGACACGTAGTGTCTGCGGGATTAATCTGAAGAAAAAACCAACGAAGATTTTTATTTTATTAACACTCATACGCAGAATATGAACCAAGAAAAAGTGAGAAATGTTGAAAATCAATGAAATGGTACGCCTTGAAACAAAAAAAAAATGAATTTTCTTTATTTTTTTTTTTGAAAATGCAGTTTTGAAAATGCAGTTTAGAAGACCGTGCCATAACTCCATCATTTTTTTAGAATAGTAAAAAAAATACCATGTAACAGCCAAAAGTAGTAATAAAACATACCCTAAGTGTAAAAAACAATGAACAAATCTATCCTTTAAAAAAAAAATAATGAACATCAGCATATTTTTTCCTCGCCTAAAGGTATCGCCCCCCTTAAGGGCTTACACCTAGTTGACGTTTTCTAAAATATCTATTTTTGCTGTTTATCAGATTATCAAAATACAACATTTTTAAATATTGCCTAAAAATCTGAAGTTGATCCGTTCAAAATCAAGGAAGTTATGGGCATTTATAAGTAGGTTCTGCGAAACGGTGAATATTAAACGTGTTTTTCTCAAAATGACTTTTTTCACGATCGGTGACCACGATATCCCAAAATTCGCTGCACCGATCAACTTGAAATTTTACAAGCATCTTTTACGCCCCAAAAGTGTTTGAAGAAAGGGATTTTTTTCGATGCGTAGTTTTTTTTATCACCGAAAATGGGGCGTTTTTTAAACCACAAATCGATACTTTCACTTTGGACTGCGACCATTTCTTCAAAAATCAATATTTCATGAAATTCGGTTAATTTCATGCAAAAATTCAATGCGTTTGATCCGTTTTATTTCGGATGATTTGTTTCCGAGCAGCAGTGGTCACAACATTTAATATAAAAAAAAAATTGGAAAACCTGCAGACGTTTTCCGAGAAAAAATTCACGAAAATTTCTCTTTTTTCCGGCCACGAGTTAAGTGTAACGCGTTAAATCTTACTCCTTCGCTTCACACGAGAAATTGCTGATCAATCTTTACGATCAAGGAGGTATCAATTCTTAAATCTCAGATTTTCCTTCTTCCACTGTCGAAATAATCGCACGATGCATCGGGAATTTCCTGCAACGTACTCAATTTTCACGTATATCTCATTACCTGATAAACACAACGAAATTCTTACAGTAAAGGAGTCCAAGTATCGCGAAAGATGTCGAAAGAAAAAAACACGGTGTATACATTGAGAAAATAAAACGTCACGTTTCGACGTGCCGATTGTCCCGCTTGTGTTCTCGTACGAAGGAAAAATATTGATTGTGAAACAATCAAACAACGAGCGAGATAAGGCGACAGCGCTTCGGGCAAAAAAAAATTTCCTTTCTTTTCGCCCGATGTAATGCAAATTTTTTGTGCCAAGACACGTCCGAAAACATTATTCGGAGCATTACATTTATGCACTGGACGACCGCGATTGCGCAGTCGCGCGAACGTGATCCGAACGACGCAGATATGATATCCGAGAGAAAATTCCTATTAATTATATTTTTGTAGCCACCAACTAGTCTGCTTGAGGTACCTTCAGATTCTTGCTCATTGAAAAACTAGTGAGTTTGTAAACAGAATAAAGTTATCGATAGATCGTAGATTCTCGAATATTGCCATTAGCATTCGAATCTATGGGGAATTGCGCAACGAAACATCCCGTGTTGAAATTTGAATCGGGAAAAAGTACTGCCCCTGATCTGCCTTCCCTAGATAATATCAGGCTCTGGTCGGGCCTTCCACCCTGGAATAGGTTCGCAATGTAACGGGTATAAGGCTAGGTCTCGATCCGCCCTTCCCTTTCTGGGGAACCGATCAGAGACGGACCGGAGAACAAGCGGTACATGGGCAGGAAAGTTGTAGGGAATAGATCGGAAAATAACCAGGAACAGAAGAGGAAATCATAAATGACGTTTCAGCGTTTTTGGAATCCTTGAGGAGATAAAATCGGGAGTGTATTCAATTTAGTATTTCGACAACATATTGTTTGTTGGTTATCTACTTGCTAGAGTAGTATGTGACCCCAAACCATGTAGCATGCTGTCACAATACGCCGATGACGCATGCATAATATCCACCTCAACGAACGCGAAACGCGCCAAACTAGCGGCCGAAAAGGCCACACAAGTCGTCATGGCATATTATAAAAAATGGGGCCTCCAGTGTAATCCCGGCAAAACACAGGCCATGATAGTAGGCCAAAAACGCGGTAAAAAAACAATCAAAATAGGCAACGAGAATATCCCAATACAAGACAGGATTCGGTACCTAGGCATAGATCTTCGCTGCACATTGAAAATGGCATGCCACACCAAAACAATAATAAATAAAACGCGAAAAATAGCATATATGCTATTCGGAATTATCGGCTGGAACAGCAAAATTGACATGCACGTAAAATACAAACTCATTAGAGCATGCATATTACCAATCTTAGACTACGGAGTGAGCTGCCTATATCCACTGTACAGCGACAATAATCTCAATAAACTAGAAATAGCGTAGAATTTTTTTTTTAAATAGTGGGGAAGTTGCCATGAAGCTTTCCCACCCAAGACCTCTACGAGATTCTTGGCGAAACGAGCTTTAGAGAAAGAGCCACGACTAACTTCACTACATACTTGCAAAAATTAACTGACCTTGACAATAACCTAACCGGAATTAATAACGAGATCCCAAGATCTCAAAACTCGGTATTACAGCAGAGATGTTAGAGAGCTCAATCATACTATCACTCATCATCATCATACCCCCCATCACATCACATCGTCCTTATCACCTTAAATAATCGCGTAACCAAAAACAGAAATATAACAAATTTAAACAACACCAAATCGTCGTCAGACAAATAATTGTTAATCACCGAGGATCTCAGCACACATGTTTGATCAAAAAGAGCCAAAGGCAAGCTGTAACCAAATGTAAACAAAAGAACACTGAATAAAACTACTTACTTACTAGTATATGAGTGTATACATACGCTTGCTCGCATTTGCTGATAGGCAAAGAGACAGAAAAACGTACACAGATCACTATCCCAGCGAAAAAGGCCTAGAGTGCAAAGGGTTATTTCAGAAGTATCGCAAAATCATAAGCGTAAATGTACGCTGTAAGCATAGCACTTCTGTACGTGGTACAACTCACAGGACGAACTTTTATCCTCGTACGATGATACCTCGCTTACGCGAAGCGCTTCGCTTGTAGCCACCTGGCGGATTGTTGGCGAAATACATTTAGGCAATGTCTTCCTGGCCAGAACATTGATATTTCCCAACATGACGACAATGCGTTCAAAGACCACGAATGACTTGCTTTACTTTTTTGCCTCATAAAATAATTCGGCTATCCTTTATGCTCAAATCATTAGTTATCGTAATCCCGGTATTTATGATAAGCATTGTTATCCTCGTCGATTATCATTGATGAAATGAATGCTTTTAATGATGAATAGAATTACAACAGATGTATCAGTTTCATCCCAATCAATTATAAATATCTTTGATGAGGTTAAAAGCAAAGTAGCTTTTCTTCAGTTCGTAAAGACAGGCTCCACTTTTCGGAACATGTCAATGTTCTGGCCGGGTAGGCATTACGTGAAGATGTCCTTGCTTGCAATGTATCCCGGCCAGAAGATTGTAATTTCCAAACATAGAGGGTAAGCCTCGAAAAACAATTTTTCGATCTTCCCGGTGTGTTCCATGTGAGGGCCCGGTCAGGTGAATCAGACAAGCCAAATCTGGTCAGGGCCGGACACAGAGTAGGGAATGCCCGGTCACATTTTGCACGGGATGTATCACAGATAGTTCCCGAAGAACGTGCGATGTTCTGGCCGAAAAAGCTCAAAGGTGCACGCAGCTTATACTGGGACTGGCTACCGCAAGTCTCATAGGAAAAGTAAAATAAACACACGATGAATGATGACGTTGAAGTTTGCATCGTTGGAATGCACCGAAAATAATTGTTTTTTTTTTATTTCGCAAATTTTCTTCGGCAGATTCGAGAGCTACGAAAACCACGCAGATATTTTGTAGGAATCTTATTTAGCGATCGCCAAGAAATCTTCAAAATATGATTTTGGATAAGATTAAAAATAAGAAATGAAAAATCAATTTTGTTGCATTCCAACGATGCAAACTTCAGCCCCATTAATGAATGAATATTCGCCAATAAAATTCATGAAGTTGCGATACATGTTATTCCGATGTTTGCAAAATTATCCGGGAAAGAGACGAGTTTCAAGTGTGCAGAACGAGAAAGAGGCAAAAACAAGGAGCTCACGGCAACTATGACATCAGCGTGGGTTCGTCATATATTCCACAAATTATGAACTCTTCTCGCGGCCCCTTCACCACCGCGCTCGTCTATAGCCGATACAAGGACGATCGGCGATTGGCTAGTTTTATGACTTTGCGACCACGACGACATTGGATCTGTTTGGACAATTTGTATATCATGATGCGAAGAAATCACAATTAGAAAGCCGATACAATTGAGAAGGTTGGAGCGTTAGCCACAATTCAAGATTGAACAAATAAAAATGAATGTTGTTGACTAGACTACACTGAGTCTCTACGATTTTTTTTTTGTAATTTTTTCACCACAAAACACCAGAGATAAAAAATAGTTTAATGTATGTAATTTTACGTGCGGTTTGTAATGTGCGGTGATGTATTTTTTTTTTGCTATTTAGCACCAAACAAACCCAAACAAACGAAACCTTTGTCAACATTTGGAAAAGAAGAAACCTACATTGCCCATCTTTAAACCATACATAGAGTGTCTCAAAATGACCTGACATTTAAATTTATTAATGAAACGTATTATTTGTTTGAAAAGTACGAATATTTTTATTTTAACATAACGTACAAACATGGAGGTTATGTGTGGAATACAATATCCGATAAATAGCCGCCTCGTCCCGGTTTGCAAACGTTCACTCTTTTGACGAAATTTCCAATAACATTTTCGCATAATTGCAGACTAACTTCATTAATGGCGTGTCCAATTGCTTGAGCACTTTTCCTTTCAGAACAGCACAAAAAAAGAAGTCCAATGGTGTCAAATCGCACGATCTTGGTGGTCAATTCACATCGCCGCGGCGCGAGATAAACCCGACCATGAAACTTCGTCTGCAATAATTATGTAGTAACAATGCAGCAAATAACAATTTCTATGCGTTGCTCCATCGTGTTCTTCATGACTAAACCTCAGTACTTCCTGATGCCAGTTGCCAAAGATTAGTACTCTATGTTCACCACAAAAAAAATGGCGCGTAATTTAAAATGTCAGGTCATTTTGAGACACCCTTAATATTGAATATTGAGCCATCGAGGTGTGATAAAAGATCACGAATCTTGACTGGCGAATGAGGAGTATTGCTGCCAGCCTCAATGTCCGCAAAGTTGCCGGATTTCGGCAACACTTAATATTAATTAATGCCGCCATACTCAAAATGCGCTCCGCGGATGACCGGGGCTCAGCAAGGCCTCTGTCAGGGCTCCGCCGAAAAAAAAAAAAAAACAGCTTCATACGTCTCAATAAATGAAAACAATTTCATCAATTTGTAGTGAAATTAATACATTGTTATGTAAAGTACCATTTTTTGTATGATTTTCATTAAAAAATAAATATAAAACCAGGTTTTGCTTATTTTAGAGTTCTGTAAAATATTTAGTGTTTCAAAATATGTCTGCCGCCAAAAACGTTATAGAATCACTGAATTAATGATAAACATAAATAATCTCGTGACGTAAATAGGCATAATTATAAATGACTCAGAATTTCACTCTGAGTTGTACAAAACATTCACGGACGCAGTTTTTTCATAATAATCATTGATAATGTTATACTTTTGCAAGTTGGTAGTAACACAAAAAAATTTCTCATTCACGCAATAAAAATATAAACACGCATAATTTTGCTTTCTAATTATATATTTTATAGAAAATTAGCATCTACAGATTAAATCTATACCTCGTATGCATTTTTTGTGGTTCATTGAAAAAAAAAAACATTCATAAACCGTCATCTGACTGAACTACAACCGCTCCAACCTCCTTAACAGATTAAACTACTTAAGGCCTTAGGCCACAGTAACGGGTATAAAGGCATGTGCGAATTTAGCAATTTTTTTTCGTATGAAAAAGTGATTCACTCATAAAATTAATTACGCATCTATTTAGTATAAATATCAAGCTGTTAGGAAATATATATACATTTTTTTTCGATGTACAAAATGGCCGAATACTAATATTTCATATTGTTATCTTTTTTTTAAGCGATCCGCGGCGTGACATTTAGCATCCACAATTTTTTAAGTGGAACGAAAAACAAAAATGTTCGTCAATCTACATTACAATACGTAGAGAAGTACGGAATTTTTTAAATATTGTTTTATTAAAAAGTTGTAGGTTTTTGAACTTAAGAAATGAATGTTCAGTGAAATATTTCGTTATAACTGCTCATAAAATGAAAAGTTTTAGATTAATCAGAAATTCCGTACGTACTTCTCTATGAAATGCAATTAGGAACATAACTTTCAAATTTAAAGTAAATCGAGTGAAAATTGTTGAAGTTATTTGTCACGCCAATTGGAAAAAAAACTGTTTCGAGAAGTTTCGAGTAGTCGGCAATTTTGTACAGCAAAAAAAAAAAATATTTTCTAACAGCTCGATATTCATACTAAATAGATATGTAATAAATTTTACGAGCGAATCACTTTTTCATACGGAAAAAAATTGTTAAATTCGCACATTATTCTATACCCGTTACTGTGGCCTAAGGCCATAATTATTTGCAAATTTCACGACTTCGGGCTAAAGGACATGTTTCCGATGCGTTCGAAATTTTTTTCTCCATTAAGACGAGGTGAGATCCGCTTAGTCCGTAACAAAAGTCGTAATCAATTATTTTCATCGTTTCTTCGAGTTGCCCCGACCAAGTTTTAGGTTCTGCGCTCGTCAATTCTACGTTCGATAAAAACTTTCTTACTCTGAACCGATTCGCAAGGAGGTGAATCTATTTGGAGCGGAAAGGAGGGGGGGAGGGGTAAAGCGCAAATGAGGTAATTCGACTCTCACATATAGAAGCCGTTGATGAGCAATGCCGTGAATGTTCTCGATCGATTGCGCGAACGATCACACGAAACGTACAGTCGGTATTTTTCCCCGCGGTCAACGGACCGTTAAAAATACGTTCTCTGTTTTCATTCATACAAAAACATGTACGACGATTCGTTCTCACTTTCACGAACAATTTAAATACCTCTCCAATTTCTAAACGATTGCGTATTGCGCAAAGACAGAAAAATGCCGATCGCTCTTTAAAAAAAAAAGCACGAGCTCTTTGATTCTCTCTACTGTGATGATCGTTTTTTTAAAAAACATGATTTCTTTTTTTTATTCATTATCATTTTCTCATTATCATTATAATATTAATAATTATAAAGTAATTATAAATTATATATATATATAATTTATATATATTATATATAACATAATATTATATATATATATATATATATATATATATATATATATATATATATATATATATATATATATATATATATATGATTGGAATAATTATATAATTCAAGAGAAAAATAGAAATTTCGGTTTTGACGTGTACGCGGGACATCGCACACATTTGTACACTGTACTATGCATGAAAGTATGCCTTTGGGGGGGGGGGGGGGGGGGAGCGATATTCCACTTGATTTTTGTACTAGCATGTTTCACAAGTTTCGACATTTTGAATAAAATACATGTTTTATAACAATAATTGATGATTTTTATAATAATTCGCGCAATGTTGATTCGATATGAATGCTGGTGGGTTGAAGCAGAGGATCCGGTGGAGTGACGAGGATATAGCTAAGGAGGAAGCGGTGTTTCGCGCGACAATGACGAGAATAATGACGCACACTATACACGAATGAGAGAGGCCTCGACTCGGTTGGGTACCAAGCGTGAAGCTGGTACGAATGTATATCTCCACGCTCTTGAGAAGTTTCGAATTGTGCGCTATACACACACACACACACACACACACACACACACACATACATACTCGACCAGGCGCTCGCAATGCAGCAGTGTTTTTTTTTCCGTGAATGTAGCCAGTGCGAGCATTACCGCAATCAATGGCACAATTTTCTCTTTGGCAATTGAAACGTCATAATTGTATTCTCGAAAACGATTATACGTCCGTATATACAAATTTCGTATTCCTATAGAAGCGCCATTATTTTTGTCAAGAAGGTACTTTGAGCACTTGGAAATACGCGGTTCAACCCCCATGGAAATTTATGTACGCAAAAATATATTGCAAATTTATTTGATTAATAATTGTAATATATGTGAAATGTATGCCATATATTGAAAATATATGTTGCACATATGTGCCAAATTCTAATTTTCGTAACGTTTTTTAATATGAGATGTATATGCGTGGTATTACTGTATATCAATGTATCATATATCAATGATGTATGTAGCATTTAACCTGCATATGTACCACATATATTTAGCATATATGTTGCATACACACTGCATACATACCACATATATACTGCATAAATGGTACATATATGCCACATATATACAGGTGTGCGTAGCATATCTGTATATAGTTTTTATATGTAATAGTGTACTTTAACTGTAGGTTAAGTTTTTTTAAGTCTAAGTTTTATGTTTTATTCAGTTTAACTGTAATAGTGTTTATAGACAGCATAAATTTCGTGTCAGGAATATGTATGCGTCATATATGACGCATACATTTTTGATATATTTTTCTCACAAAAAAATAGATTGAAAATATATCGAAAATATATGCGTCGTATATGCTTCATATATGCATCATATATAGTGTTTATACGTAGCATATATTTTTTTCGTTAGAAAAATATATCGAAAATATATGGGTCATATATGCGTCATATATTTTGTGCATATATACTGAATATATACGTATTATTCTATTTTTCGTCCCTATATATACCACCGATCTATATATATATGTGTGTGTAGCATATATTTTACATACATAAATTTCTATGGGGGAAGTTGATAACGAATTAATGAAAAATCAACTTTTTTAAACATTTACTTTGAAAAACCCATCTCGGCCATCGTAAGCCATATACAGGGTGTTCGGAAGGTCGATGCAAAGCCTTAAGGGGCTATAGAAGTGTGGACGCTGACAATTTGGGTGATTTTCGGGAATGTTTTGGAAGAAAAGTACTCAGTTAACTGTTTCGGAAAATTAAGAATATATTTGACTATATTTGACCGATATTACACAAATTTTTCATAGAAAAATATTGAGATCCAAGCAACTTACGCGCTGCCTTCGGAGGCGGAAAAAAAAGTTCCCCCACTGCTGACATGATTCCGACCGATTGAGTAGCTGAAACCGAAAAAGGAAAAAATGTCGTTAAACTGGAAGGTATTTCCTGTACAATGACATAGGATTTTCAAAAAATATCTAAATCTAACAAAATGGCGTAGTTATGAAAAAAAGTCTGTTTTCTTGCCTATAAAGTGGTCGTTTTTTTCAATGCCAAATCCTCAATTTTCATCCAATCAAAAATATCCTACGTCATTGTAGAGTAAATATATTCAAGAGTACTGAGTTTAAATTTGAAGTCAATCGGATCATTGCTCTTTGAGTTACAATGTCAGCAAATTTGAAAAAAATCATTTAAAGCAAAACGCGTTTAAAGATTTAACTCTCAATTTTTGCAAGATCAAATGATAGAGATACGGCCTTTAAATTTTACAGGATATTATTGAAAGTACAAACTGTCGAAAAAGGCAAAAAAAAAATCGATTTTTTGAAAGTGTCACACTGGTATAGCCCCATCAGGGGTGATAGGACACCTCGTTAGGAACATATGTAGCCTAGGTTAATATAGTACAAAGTCTAAGGATTTATGGTAAGTACGATTTTTTTTTAAATTTCCCAAAATTAGGTACTTACTCGTTCATAATGTTTAAACAGACAATGCTTGGTAACTAAAAACTTATTTGCATCTTAGCTTAATTTGTATTCAATCGACAAACACCAATACAATCATCTGTATCCACACAACTGACAAACTGGGACGTATTGAATAATCAAAAACTTTTCAAAAAATCAAAATACCTCTAATCTTAAGGCGGGATATACATTTAGACAGGAAGAAAATAAGCAATATTGAGGGACTTTTTAAAGTAAGAAATAATCATTGTACAATTATCAAACTTTAGGTATACTTTAATACCATATTTAAGTATACGAAACAATTTTTTTAAATTAACTCATCATAAAAATGGCGGAGCTGTGGCCGAGTGTTACAGCAAGGTCGCCGCGGGAGTTGCGAATCGGCGTGCAGTCTAGCCTCCCGTAGACTTTGATTTGCAAAAAAGTTCAAACATTTTTTCAGTTAGAACATGTATAGTTTCTATGCGACGATAATTAAAATGAAGAAAATGCAAATTGAGAAAATGGCACGCATTTATAAAAAAATCAACATTTCACGCAACATTTCTGTAAAATGTGGATTAAAAAAGTCGTTTTTTTTTCCAATTTTTCAAACACAATTTTCGTCAAGTAGAAGGTACCAATATTATCAATATTTCTACCAAGTTTCAACTCAATCGGCTTAATAGTTTTTGAGTAATCCTGCACGCCAATTTCGATAATGCAGTTTTGAGAAAAACGCGTTTGAAGTTGACGCCCGAATCCGAACGGTGAGGCACAGCGTTGACGGGCTGTAACGTTTGAAGTTTTTCGAATTTCGCTTTGAAACTTTGGGAAAATATTCTACATATATAGTTCTATCGTTTAAAGAAAAAAAAAAAAAAGAAGTCGATTTTTGGACCGTTGTAAATGTATATCCCGCCTTAACGCCATTGAAAAAAAATAACATTAACATAAGAGATTAGTACCGAATTTTGGGAAATTTTCCAAAAACCATACTTCCCATGATAACTCGAAATCCTTAGACTTTGGACTAAGGTAACCTAGGTTAGATATGTTCCTAACGAGATGACCTATCACCCCCTTAAGGCTTCCTTAAGGCCATCGATCTTCCTAACACTATGTGTATTCAATATTGAACCATCAAGATTTGATGAAACAAACCTCGTGACATAAATATAAACAGGCATATTTATAAATGACTCAAAATTTCATTCTGATTTCTATAAAACATTCGCTGACGCAGTTTTTTTCCATCATAATCATCGATAATATTTATACTTTTTTTCAAGTTTGGTAGTACACGAAAGATTTTTCTATTTACGTAATAAAAATTAAAAATTGCATAATTTTGCCCGTTAAGAGGGAATGATACCTCGTCGCGGTCGGTATGGTAGAACAATCATAGATTCCCAAAAATCTGGAAAACGGCTCTTCAGATCCCGTCGAAACTTTGCCAAACGACGTCAAATAGATAGACGAACAGCTGTCTTCCCCTCAAATTTTCTGAATTTGAGAAAAAAAACTAGATTGGCTTATGATAAGCCAATCTACAATCTACATCTACAAACTCTATGATGTTGATCACAGCGCGGTGATTAGCCGTAGTAGAGTGAGAAATTTAAAAAAAAATTTAAATTGACCGAGTTGTGACGATTTTTGTGAAAAGTCACTTTCACAAAAATCGTCATAACTCGGTCCATTTTTTCAATTTTTACCAAATCTTTATTGCAAATCAAAATTCGGATCCTAGGCTATAAAAATTCGCGCACGAAAGTAGATTTTTTTTTATTTCGAGCTTTTGCAGACCTGTTGTGATAACTCTATGATGTTGATCACAGCGCGGTCATTAGCCGTAGTGCGGTGAGTGAGACAGAAATTTAAAAAAATGACCGAGTTGTGACGATTTTTATGAAACGTTAATATCACAAAGATCACCATAAGTCGGTCCATTTTTTAAATGTTTACCAAACATTTATTGCAAATCAAAATTCAGATCCTAGGCTAAAAAATTCGCGCACACAAATCGAATTTTTTTGAGTTTCGAATTTATGCAGACCTGTTGTGACAACTCTATGATGTTGATCGGAGCGCGGTGATTAGCCGTAGTGCGGTGAGTGAGACAGAAATTTATAAAAAATGACCGAGTTGTGACGATTTTTATGAAACGTCACTATCACAAAAATCGTCATAACTCGGTCCATTTTTTCAATTTTTACCAAATCTTTATTGCAAATCAAAATTCGGATCCTAGGCTATAAAAATTCGCGCACAAAAGTCGATTTTTTTTTATTTCGAGCTTATGCAGACCTGTTGTGATAACTCTATGATGTTGATCACAGCGCGGTCATTAGCCGTAGTGCGGTGAGTGAGACAGAAATTAAAAAAAATGACCGAGTTGTGACGATTTTTATGAAACGTTAATATCACAAAAATCACCATAAGTCGGTCCATTTTTTAAATGTTTACCAAACATTTATTGCAAATCAAAATTCAGATCCTAGGCTAAAAAATTCGCGCACACAAATCGAATTTTTTTGAATTTCGAACTTATGCAGACCTGTTGTGACAACTCTATGATGTTGATCGGAGCGCGGTGATTAGCCGTAGTGCGGTGAGTGAGACAGAAATTAAAAAAAAAATGACCGAGTTGTGACGATTTTTATGAAAAGTCACTATCACAAAAATCACCAAAAATCGGTCCATTTTTTAAATGTTTGCCAAACATTTATTGCAAATCAAAATTCAGATCCTAGGCTAAAAAATTCGCGCACAAAAATCGAATTTTTCGAATTTCGAACTTATGCAGACCTGTTGTGACAACTCTACGATGTTGATCACAGCGCGGTGATTAGCCGTAGTGCGGTGAGTGAGACAAAAATTAAAAAAATTTACCGAGTTGTGACGATTTTTGTGATACGTCACTATCACAAAAATCGTCATAACTCGGTCCATTTTTTGAATGTTTACCAAATATTTATTACAAATCAAAATTCAAATCCTAGGCTATAAAAATTCGCGCACAAAAATCGATTTTTTTTTAATTTCGAGCTTATGCATACCTGTTGTGATAACTCTATGATGTTGAATGTGATTATGAAAGCAGTTGCGAACATTTTTCCCTCGGCGATTGTGCACTCCGATAGTTCAAGACACTAGGTCGTTCACCTACGGAACGATTAGTCACATAAACAAGTAAGTTCTATTGGAAACATGCTTCACCAAACACAGATACCTTCGCACGGTTTCCGCGCAAACGTGTTTGGCATACGCGGAGTTATGAACGCGGTAGTTTTTGCCTGGCTTCGAACTGGTAGGAAATCATCCGCGACTTTCACTGCGGATATATTTTCTTGCCACTCTCGGTTCGCGCGTCCACGAATTAGTGATAATGGATTTCGCCGCGCCGTGACTTCGTCGATGTTTTTCGAAACGGGCAATTTTCCATTTTTAAGGTTCCGTGCCCAAAGGGTAAAACGGAACGCCATTAATGTCACTCTGCCGTCCGTTCGTATGTCACGGGTCTCTAGCTCGTAAGCGGAATGAGTTAGTGATCTGAAATTTGGACATTTTGTGTAGAATGTTGACTCAAAACCGAATATTAAATTAGAAATTCAATTAAATTATTTTCCATGGGGGTCCCATACATGAAAAAAGAGCAGAATTTTTTTCTCGCCCTGGCATGTGGGGTGTCATTTTTAAAAGTTCATTGAGTAAAGTACAAATATATTTTTTCTTTTTTATCTTAAAAAATAAAGAAATGGGGCGGGGGGGGGTGTCAAAGTTGTCAGTTTTAGACCATTTTTGTTACGGGGTCTCTCGCAAAAACTAAACTAGTTAGGAATTTGGAATTTCTGTATATAATGTACCATATACTGTATTTAAACAACAAATACTAAAATCGCCGATTCACAATGTAGTATATATATTAATTTATTGTAATATATATAGTACGTTATACTTCGTTTCGACAATTAGACAATTACAATTCGACAATTACAAAAACGAACAAAACGCCGATTTGGCATTGAAAAAAAAATAACATAATACAATAAATTTACATCGAAAATATATAAAATTATTGTCATTTAAATATTCACAAGACGAAATGACTTTTTTTTGGAGTCGATGCCAGCCAAGAAGGAGAGATTGACGTCATGGAAGAAACGGAATTACAAATTAAAAAAAGGACTGTAGATCGTATATTTTATTTATTTTTCTTCGCCTCCGCTTTTTCCTCGAAAAATCTGACAATATTGGCAATTGGCTGATACTGACTCCAAAAATAAGTCATTTGGTATCGTAAATATTTGAATAACAATAATTTTATATATTTTCATGATCAGCTTACAGGAGGAGTATACAAAGCTTTCTTTAGCTATCATCACCCCATATGGTTTCAGTTTAATACTACCTAAGAACTAAGGCAGAAAAAAGGCATTACCTAATCAAATATCTGGTTGAAAAAAAACGTTAATTGGTCATATGTACGGAATCCTAATTGAGCGAGGCCCGACTCGCATTTGGTCGATTTTTTTTCCATTGCGGTGCTTCATGCTGTTTCGTTTTTTTTTTCCCAGGCGTACACGAGACCAGCGATGAAGAGCACGGCCGTGCAAATCGCAAGGATAATAGCCACGACGATGATAGCCATCTCCGTGATAATCGGAAGTTTCATTTTGGCTGCAGCTTGGCTGCAGGCACGGGCTACCTGCACTCCGGAGTCGATTGCCGCGATGCGAGCCCAGTCGAACTCGCAACAATCGCAAAACGAATTCATCAAGCATTTGCAGCCGGAGGCGTTGATTCAGGTAGGAAACGAAAATTGATCGACTAATGTGTCGATGAATATTAACGTTCTAGCACGTCCAATGTCTTTGGTGATCTGGAAGTTGATTAGAACGCAACGAAAATTAAGGGGTAACACAACTTTTCGTGATTTTTTTTTTTTTTTTGCGGAAAGACAAAGTTAGTGAATGAAGTTGAAGTGAACAATAACAAAATGTATGTTAAAAAATTATACAAAATGGTGATGCTGGAGCCATTCTCGCGAGGCATGTTAAGGGGTCTTCTCACTTTGTTTTTCGTGATTTTTTTTGGAGGAAGGACAAGTAAGTGAATGAAGTTGAAGTGAACAATAACAAAATGTATATTAAAAAATGATACAAAATGGCGATGCAGGAGCCATTCTCGCAAGGCATGTTAAGGGGTCTTCTCACATTGTTTTTCTTGATTTTTCGCCATTTTTTTTTTTGGTGGAAGGACAAGTCATTGAAGTTGGAGTGAACAATAACAAAATGTATATTAAAAAATTATACAAAATGGCGATGCTGGAGACATTCTAGGAAAGCATGTTACGGGGTCTTTAGATGCTAAAAAAATACTATTTTCATGAATTTTTTTGATAGATTTATATTATAGATATTCATATAAAAATTGTTACACTCAATACACTTTGGAAATACATTTTTTTTAATGTATGTATTTATGTAACCCAAACAAACTTAAGGGGTAAGGCCACTGTAACGGCCCAAAAAAAAAGGTTTTTTCACTAATTTTTTGCTCCCGAAATTGAAGGTATTTGAAAAAAAACTTTTAATGGTGTTATCGGGCATACATTAAACTTTATTATAAAATTTTTTTACAGTAAAAAAAAACAAAATGGCGGTTCCACAGCTATCTTCCCGGGACATGTTTTGCTTCCAGGGCTCCGCGGCACGCAGCACCACTGGTGCACTTTTGAATCTAGAACAAAAAAAAACCATTAATCTAGAGGGCTATAGCTAGAGAATGTCGATCGGATTTTAAAAAGTATCAATTTTTGTGGATTTGGCGTGCGTTTGAAAAAAAAAATTGATTTTTGACGAAAAAAACGGCAAGTTTTTTGTTAATAAAAAATCAATAAATAAAGTTCTTGAAAATTCCGATCGACATTCTCAAGATAATGTAAATGTTCACATCTGGTTAAAATTTCAAGTAAAAAAAATGAAAATTGTTCGAGTTATGCTGCGTGCCATTTTGAAAAACCATGTTTCGCGAAAAACGCGTTTAAAGTTTTGCGAATAGTTTTTTATTGGAAAAAATTTAAAAAAGAAGTTAAAAGGATTTAAACTATTTTTAAACTAGAGGGTTTAAACTATTTTTTAAGCCAATAAAAAAAAATCGATTTTTCAAAAAATTTACAGTGGCCTTACCCCTTAAACGCGTTTTTCTCAAAATAACGTTTTTCGACGGCTTGTTGACAAAATCTTCCTTAATAAATTTTAACCACATATTCTTTGAAACTATAGCTATAGCGCATATCAAGGATTTGTAAAATTTTGATTTTTACTATTTTTTTTAAAGGTGACAAAAACACGTTTTTTTTTTCGAAAAATGTCCGCCATTTTGTTATTTTCGCATGTATCAAAAATCGTACGATATGCGCTATATTCATTAACATACCGAATCTAAAACCGTTTGATTTTTTTATTTCGGATGATCCATCGCCGATATTTCATCAACAGCGCATACCTACGATTCTTTTAGGACATTTTTTTCACTACCGTCTTCGTCGGTAAATAGTGACTTAGATAAATCATGTTTTTTAAATGTAATTTAAACGTGTATTTATTAATTGTAACAACTTTTATATCAATATTTATAATACAAACACATTGAAAAAAAATCATGAAAATAGCCTTTTCTTTAGCGTCGAAAGTGAGAAGACCCTTTTAATTTGAGACGCATTGCGGCACGCAGTGGAACTTACGCGAATTTGAATTTGGACAAAAATGAAAAATGTTCTATTAATTTACATGAGTATAGCTAGAGAAATACGTAGGGAACTTTCAAAATGCTTATTTTTGTGTAATTGTCAAGCATTTAAAGTAAAAACTCAACTTTCGACAGAAAAAAAGGACAATCATTTGTTAATAAATAATGTTATAATCAACTCATGGAAAATCCCGTATCAATTTCGCTTCGGAATGTTATTTAAAAGGTGTGCTCAAAATTTGGAGTGAATAGAATGAAAATTCTTGGTGTTAAGCTGCGTGACGTTGTGAAAATTTGTGTTCCGAGAAAAACGGTCGACGTCTCGCACACGGGCCAGCCACTGCTGCCGTAGACCCACACGAGCCTTAAGCCAATAAAAAAATCAATTTTTAAAAAATTCTACAGTGGTGTTATTCCTTGAGTCTTTTTTTATTGATAACACTGCTTTTTGGCTGATTTAGGCGACGAAATTCAGTCGAACGCTTTTACTTATTTTTATTACAGATTTACGACCACAAAACGCGATAAACAAATTCGAATAACAAAAAAAAAACTACGAGTTTTTTTTATTAAAGCGAAAAACGTCTCGGAAAAAATTGGAATAATAAAAAAAAACTACGGGTTTTTTTTTATTAAAGGGAAAAACGTCTACCTTGAGGCTCGAAAAAAATGGCGAAATCCACGTTTTTTTTCTGAGAAACGGTGAAAATGAAACGCATTTTTTTAAACACAAAGGTATATATATTGAGAGACTTTGGAAAAAAATAACAAAAAATACAGAACAACATGGTCGCCGGCGGATGATGACATTTTTTTCGCGACGTTTGGCGGTGGACACTACAGCTGTAACGGTCCATCTGAAATCAAAAAACCAATCGGGTTATTCAAGTCAACAATAAATACGAGTCGTTGACGTCGTCGGTTAAAAGTTTTTTTTAACAACGCGACGACGAATTGAAATTCGAGCATACAATATCAATGAAAAAAGTCATCATTTTTACGTAACTACTAAAAAATGAACATCAATTTTTGACAAAGTGAGATCGTCAACGACCTTTAAATGTTTCTAGTTGTATCTCCTGTAAATTTGGAAGCAATCCATCAAGTGGTTCTCGACATATCATGTCCACCGACTGAAAACGGTATCATCTGCAAGCGGCCATTTTTTTGTTGTTTTTCTGTATTTTTTGGTGATGTTTTTAAGGCTCTCAATTACCTTCGTGTTAAAAAAAATCCGTTTCTTTTTGACCAACCGTTTTCCAAAATATTTTTTGAAATTTAGACTTTTTTTCGGGCCTGCAGGTAGATGTAGCGCCTTAAGAACCAACGAATCAACTGGTTGCGTTCGAAAGATGCAAACTTCAATATCTTTCAGGTACTGGATAACGTCGCCGTGGTCTTCGTGAAGTAAAAAACGTTACGCCCATATGTGTGAGGAGAAAAGCCATTGGAATGGCAAAAAGATTGAAATAATCCCCCGTAGACTTTGTCGAGAGTGTCGCACGGCGCTCATCTTTCCGAGTCAACATACACGTAACGTGTTAGTGCCCTCCCGACTCGTTCTTACTTTCTATAGTCACGTAATACAAGTACCGGAAATATAAGAGTACAGTCATGTTAACGGCGGGGTAAAGTTAATTCGGCGAAAAAAGGCACGTTTTTAAGATTTTTTTTGGCGTAACGAGTAGTGTTCGTTTATTGAAAAATTTACATTTAATAAAGTAACATTTGAACAACATTCTACTAAATTTGCATTGCAAAATATTCAAAATTGAGCGAGTGAAAATTAAACCCCGGAGGCGCCTCGAAAAAAAGTTGGTTTGCGGTCTGCACCATAACTCGCAACAGAATCATTTGAAACAAAAAAATCAAAATGCGTTTGTTAAAGGAGATGTTTCTCGAGGTAATGACGGGAGGATTTTTTTTTTTCGATTTTTCGATTTTTCGTAGCACTTGGGAGCCAAAAACCCGATTTTCGCTAAAAAATCGGCTAATTTGTTGTTGAAAAATTAGTAATTAGTAAAAAAAAAAAAACAAAAAAGCTCTCGACAATACCTGGTGAATTTTGTGAAGAAGTACTGTGCAAAATTTCAAAGCGATTGGTCCAGTAGATTTTGAGTTATCGTGCACACGGACTTCAAATATGACAAGTCTCAGAAAAACGGTTTGAAAAACGCAGAAGAGAAGAGAACGGCATGTAGCAATAGACGCTCAAATACTCATAACTTCGTCAATTTTACGCCGATCGACTTGAAATTTTAACACAATATTCTTCATATATTATGCATTCATTTAAAAAATTTAAAAAAATGAAAAAAATTTTTAATACTTTACCCCTTCCTTAAGGTATTCCTTCCACGAACCCGAATATTTAAAAATCAACCGATTTTTGTCTACAATCAGGTGAAAATACATTCCAGTATACCGGTCAAATTTCAAGCCAAGTTACCGAACTTTGAAAAAAAAATTCACAACTCCATCAATCGTCTCATTTATACGGTGCTTTATGGAGACAACGCGCAGGCTACATTTCTATCTAATAATTTATACACTAAATAACTCTAGATGCCTGATACAAATTGCTCACGCCGGTGAAAAAATTAAAGATTCCGTCGGGACCGTATAAGCAGGGGTTCACCGAATGTTTGCAGAAAATATTAATCATAAAGCTCAGAAAAATGTGACCAGCCGAAGAATTTTCGTTGCCGCGAGTTTTGAGTGAAAATGTAAAAATGCCAAAATCTACTGAATTTGCGCGAACATTTTTATTCCAGTTTGTCGTTGGGTACGATAAATCGTGACTTATTTTTATTATTATTCTGATTTTTTAATGTCAAATCAAAGCACTCATGAAGAACAGAAAATAAATGTTTAAACGTTAATTTTTATTTTTTCACATTTTTTTTAACGCTTGAAACAGACTTTGAAAAAAGAGATCTTCAACAAAATTTGTATAAATATTATAAATCAGTATGGAAGGCGCTATCTTTCTATGGAGGTTTTCTTTCAAATCAAAATTCACAAAATGGCGGCGGTTTGAAAAAAAAGTATCGAATTTAGCCTATCTTTCGACAGTTTTTCGTTAAAAAAAATATGAAGATTGCAAAAAAAGCTTCCATTGCAAGATAAAGAATGGCGTGAAGAATGATGTATCAAAATTTGAGACGAATGTTTCATAATAGTTTTACACTTTTTACATAATTAATAACCTTTTTTGCTATAAAGATATACTTTAAACAATATTATTATACTTTCACAACAATATTATTATATTTTAAAACGCGAAAAACGCGTTTGAAAAAAATTACCGAAAACAAAAAATTCAAGACAGTAATGAATTATTTATATTACTTTGGGAACATGTTCTTAAATCTTTTTACTCACAATTTATGAAATGAAAAAAAATCGATTTTTTTAGTAATCTAAACTGGTTTCCCGCCTTAAGGGCCACTGCAATTTACCAATGATTCGGAAGGGCTCCTACAAAATACGGTCCTCCGCGAAAGGAATACCTAAAAAGAGCGTACTCCATGACCACTGATGAATTTCACTTCCATCGTTTTCCGCATATGGTTCTAGATACGAGAATCGTTCCGCTTTATCAAAAAACGCCGAGTTCTTTAGTCTGGCTCTGCTAAGTTCCGCCCGACCAAACGAATTACGCCACTAATCTCAATTATGACATTTTCCTTCCTGACTCGCGCGGTTGTACAGCGATCGTTAATTGCTGGGTGAGTTCCTGCTGAAAGATTGCAGAACACGTTGTAAAATGTTTCACACCACTGTCAATAAAGCAAAAAAAAATTGGGATAGATTACCCGTGTAGAAATTTGAGTCGGGAAAAGGTATTGCCTCTGATCTGCCTTCCCTAGATAATATCAGGCTCTGGTCGAGCCTTCCACCCTGGAATAGGTTCGCAATGTAACGGGTCTAAGGCTAGGTCCCGATCCGCCATTCCCTTTCTGGAGAACTGATCAGAAACGGACCGGAGAACAAGCGGTAAATGACCAGGAAAGTTGTAGGGAATAGATCGGAAAATAACCAGGAACAGAAGAGGAAATTAAAAATGACGTTTCAGCGTTTTTGGAATCCTTGAGGAGGTAAAGTCGGGAGTGTATTCAATTTAGTATTTCGACAACATATTGTTTGTTGGTTATCTACTTGCTAGGGTAGTATGTGACCCCAAACCATGTAGCATGCTGTCAGAATACGCCGGATGACGCATGCATAATATCCACCTCAACGAACGCGAAACGCGCTAAACTAGCGGCCGAAAAGGCGACACAAGTCGTCATGGCATATTATAAAAAAATGGGGCCTCCAGTGTAATCCCGGCAAAACACAGGCCATGATAGTAGGCCAAAAACGCGGTCAAAAAACAATCGAAATAGGCAACGAGAATATCCCAATACAAGACAGGATTCGGTACCTAGGCATAGATCTTCGCTGCACATTGAATATGGCATGCCACACCAAAACAATAATAAATAAAACGCGAAAAATAACATATATGCTATCCGGAATTATCGGCTGGAACAGCAAAATTGACATGCACGTAAAATACAAACTCATTAGAGCATGCATATTACCAATCTTAAGACTACGGAGTGAACTGCCTATATCCACTGTACAGCGACAATAATCTCAATTAACTAGAAATAGCGTATAATTTTTTTTTTAAATAGCGGGGAACTTTCCACGAAGCTTTCTCACTCAAGACCTCTACGAGATTCTTGGCGAAACAAGCTTTAGAGAAAGAGCCACGACTAACTTCACTACATACTTGAAAAAATTAACTGACCTTGGCAATAACCTAACCGGAATTAATAACGAGATCCCAAGATCTCAAAAATCTGTATTACAGCAGAGACGTTAGAGAGCTCAATCGTACTATCACTCATCATCATCATACCCCCCATCACATCACGTCGTCCTTATCACCTTAAATAATCGCGTAACCGAAAACACAAATATAAAAAATCTAAACAACACGAAATAGTCGTCAGACAAATAATTGTTAATCACCGAGGATCTCAGCACACATGTTTGATAAAAAAAAAGCCAAAGGCAAGCTGTAACCAAATGTAAACAAAAGAACAGTGAGCAAAACTACTTACTTACTTACTAACTAGTATATGAGTGTATACATAAGCTTGCTCGCATTTCCTGATAAGCAAAGAGACAGAAAAACGTACACAAATCACTATTCGAACGAAAAAGGCCTAGAGTACAAAGGGTTATTTCGCAAGTATCGCAAAATCACAAGCGTAACTGCACACTGTAAGCATAGCACTTATGTACGTGTTACAACTCTCAGGACGAACTTTTATCCTCGTACCTCGTACGATGGTACCTTGCTTACGCGAAGCGCTTCGCTCGTAGCCACCTGGCGGATTGTTGGCGAAATACATTCACGTAATGTCTTCTCGACCAGAACATTGATATTTCCCAACATGGCGACACGGCGTTCAAAAACCACGAATGACCTGCTTTACTTTTTTGCCTCATAAAATAATTTGGCTATTTTTAATGCTCAAATCATTAGTTATCGTAATCCCCGTATTTATGATAAGCATTGTTCTCCACGTCGAGTATCATTGATGAAATGAATGCTTTTAATGATGAATAGAATTACACCAGATGTATTAGTTTCATCCCAATCAATTATAAATATCTTTGATGAGGTGAAAAAGAAAGTAGCTTTTCTTTAGTTCTTAAAGACAGGCTCCACTTTTCAGAACATGTCAATGTTCCGGCCGGGTAGACATCACGTGGAATACTTGCTCGCAATGTATCCCGGTCAGAAGATTGTACTTTCCGAACATAGAGGGTAAGCCGTAAGAAAACGATTTTGCGATCTTCCCGGTTTGTTCCATGGGAGGGCCCGGTCAGGTAAATCAGACAAGGCAAGTCTGGTCAAAGCTGGACACAAAGTAGGGAGTGCCCGGTCACATTTCTGCACGGGTAGATGGTGAACGAATTAATCACGCAATAACCTCGAGAATTTCTGACAAACTGTTCTTATTACATTAATAATTAGTACTTTTATTGTGTTCACCTACCTGTCTCTAATCAATATCAGCAACTCAAATGAACTAAAACGATGGTGAACTTTACCAAAAATTAGGTTGTTTTCTCAAAAAAATTGATATTGTTTTCTCACTCGAGACGCGTGCTTCCGCCACAGTTGATACTTTCACACTCATTCACGTCCCCGCCGCCCCTACAAACTCCAACGGGGGCACTGTGCTCGCACACACTGTTTAGTAGCCAGGCTTATGATTCATCTTACCCCGCGTATTCGTCTTGCCCCGAGTTACCCTACTATACAATAATCGTAACTGTTGATATTGTTTTGGTTGCATCGTTTTATTATCATTCATGTGATTATTGTGTACGGTACCGCAAGGGAGATCCCTCTCGACAGCAGATACGTATAACTACCGCGAAAAGTGGGTTGCCACGTTGTTAGGCACACCGTGAAAGAGAGGGAGGGAGGAAACAGTTTGAAGCCGAAGAGAGAGAGAGAGAGAGAGAGAGAGAGAGAGAGGGAGGGAGAGAGAGAGAGGTGAATGCTGTCGAAAGGATTTTCTCTTTTGCTACTAACTGTATATTTATCTACGCGCTCTCTCGAGTACCATCATCAAATACTGTACGAGACTGTGCAGTAGGAAAATTATCTCGACGAATTATTATGAATTACCCGGAGACAGGTACAAAAATGACCATAGGATCAAAAAAATTTGGTAGTTCTGTCGAGTAGATTACTAAAGAACACAGGGGCAGTACGAACGATTTTCCAACGCGCTCGGGTATATGAATTCCGTTCTCCTACTTTCCCTCCAATTACCATCAATTTCCAGTGCGCCCGCAGAAAATGAACGAATACGATAAAGCGCACTTCATAACTATACGGTGGGCAAGTACTCTTACACCTGGAGCTTGGAGTTTTTTCCATTACCGGTATTATTTCGATATCAACAAATTGTAATATCGGAATACCGATATTTCGATATTTTTCGATGGATGGAAAATCTTGATTGAATACGCTGGAAGCTTGAAAGTGAAGGTGCGAGTTGTGGTAATAATAGTGTATAGCTGAGTGAAACCACAGTATATATTAAAAATCACCGTCTTTTGTTAACGGGGTATCCCTGTCTGGAAGCCCAATTTGAAGGGTCGGAATGATGCATTTTTATCTAGTTACATATTGGTTGGAATAAATTATTGTTTTCCCAGCATGTTGTACACATGTTTGTGGTTACAATGTAATTTTTTCGGAAGAAAATCTTTCACATTGTCCGTGGTGCTGCAGTTGGCGTTGCAGTCCTCCAGCGGCAAGGCCCGAAACGGCGGGATATCTACCAGGCTCAAATGTAATGTGAAAGGGAAACAACAACAAAAATTCTTCATGTATATCCAACTGGCTATGGGTTCACGATCCACTTTTCGAAATTTCGAAAAATACGAAAAATGACAGCTTCTTCAAAGAACACCTCATTTTTCTCTTGAAAAACAGCATGCTGAAGTCATTGTTATTAACAAATGGTTCGTCCAATTAAAAAATGCGATCGTGAACGGAAAATGACTACTGTTTGAACGCTAAGTGTGCAAATTCAAGTCAACTCAAGATATCAATCCCACCGTGTCAAGATATGTAGTTTCGAGATAATCGCGTTCAAACTCAACGGATCGCGGTAAACTCGACGCACACCGTTCCACTAAAATCGATGTAACTTCGTCAATTTTTAGAATTTCAGGGTCCGGTTAGTCGTAAAATATTCTTGAAAGTTCACACTATAACAATATGCAAAAAACGATTTTTTGACGTTTCCAGAGAGGGATACTTCCTTAAAGGGGGCGTCCCATGTGACAGCCATTTTTTTCACTCTTTGCGGGATTTTTTAAATGACACCTTCAAAACACTCGATCTTTGAGTCTTTACTACACATTTATTAACATATATACACTCCCTCGGAGTTTTATAAAAAAAAAAATAACGAATAGATTCGACTTTACACGTCTTGCTCATTGTAGATGAAAAATCAAACGGCAATGTAATTTGTAGACCTGAGGCTATCGCCGGAACCAGATTAAAGTAAAAATATCGAAAATTGAATTTTTGGCAGGATTTTCAAAGTTTAGTTCCAAGTTTTGTCAGTTTTTCCGACTTTTTCAGCTTAAAAAAAACTATGGCTGATATCAGAAATATATCTTGTTCGGGTGAGTAGTACGGATGCGCTGACTATACCATGAATGTTCGAGCGAAATCCGTTCAATCGTTTTTGAGATATCATGGAAACCAATTTAAAAATACAGTTTTAAGGAAAACGCGTTCAAAAGTTCAAGTACGATTTACACAGAGAAAATGTTGATGCACCATTAGTCTGCTATGCCGGGCCCACATAACACGCACAGGATTTTTGCAATTTGTATAAACCAAATTTTCGATTTTTCGGTCTTGTCACATGGGATGACTGTCTTAATTGAGATTTTCATTTATTATACATTTCTTAAAATTCTCTACTATGTTCTGAAATATATCCAAGGCAACATAAAATAAACAAATAAAAAAGGAACTTTTATGCAAATCAAATAAGTAGTAAACAAGCGAGATTAGGATGTTTTCTGCAAATCAGCGTAGTAGTAAGTACCAGAATGCAGACAAATGGCATAGCTTTGTTGAGGCACGCAGGCAACAGCATGATCACTTTGATCAAAGCAATTGTGATTGTTGAAACAATCTACGCAAAAAACAGCGGCTATCTCGTCTTTCAGAGAGGACCTTGCAGGTGTAAGTCGCGGAAGGAAAGGCCCTTTTTGATTCCACTCTCATGGATAAATAAGTTGACACTTTGGAGAAATTTAATGTGGGCAATAATATTTGAAGGCTGTTAGACGTAGTAAAAAAGACAAGTAAAAGTAAGTTAAATAGAAAGAATAACAATTATAACGATATTTTAATTTTTCAACTCTGATTTCGAAATATTGGTTTTTTGGCCCGATATTCCAGGTTTTCCATATAATCGAAAACGGGTATCCATGCTACTACTTACACCTTACTCGTTTGTCGTGCGTTTTCTGGAAATCCATTAGCATACTTTTTTCGCCCTCTCTGAAAAATGGTGTGGGTGATTACCGATGACTAAATTTTGTCTACTTCACTTTATTATAGAGTTTGATGTGAAAAAAATGTATTAGGATAATTTTTTCTAGACTATGCGGGATTTCGGGGCAATTCGCTAAAATTTGCATGCTTCAACAAAGGAGTTTGCTATGTAACTCGCTATCAAAGTTACTGACGTGAAACATTTTTTTCCAGCGACGAATAATCGGAGTTCCGGAACGCTCCAATTCGCCACAATCATGGGCCTTGAAGCCGAAGGAAAATATTCCTTTAAAAAGAAAATCTTTTTCCGCAGCTTTCTCCTGGTAAAAGCGTAATACCGCAGCAATTTTACAAGATTTACCATTTGTACGTCGACTTGCAGATGGTTTTTTTTGCTCTCCAGAGGTGCCAAGTTGTCGCGAATTAGCACGAGAGTTTTACCGGAACGGAACGTCGCGGTTTCGTTGCGTAGCAGCGCGCAGGAACTTTCCAATTGTGAGCAAAACTCTGGACACCTCGCATCGCTCTCTCGAAAGCCGAAAGAATTATCGTTAAATATTTTATATTCGCCCGAGAGCGAGATACTATAGGGTGTCTCAAAATGACGTGACGTTTTAATTTATTAATCAAACGTATTATTTGAAAGGTACGAATATTTTAATTTTAATATAAGGTACAAACATGGAGGTTATGTGTGGAGCACAATATCCGATAAATGGCCGCCTCGGCCCTGTTTGCAAACGTTCACTCTTCAAATTTTCAATCACATCTTGGCATAATTGCGGACCGATTTCATTAAGGGGTTAGGCCACAGTAACGGGTATAAAATCATGTGCGAATTTAACCATTTTTTCTTGTCAAAGAGTGATTCACTCATAAAATTAATTACACATCTGTTTAGTATGAATATCAAGCTGTTAGAAAATATATATTTTTATTTTCGATGTACAAAATGACCGACTACTAATATTTTATTTTGTTATCTTTTTTTTAGGCGCTCCGCGGCCCGACATTTAGCATCCACAATTTTTTACCTAGAACAAAAAACAAAAATTCTCGTCAATCTACATTAGAATACCTAGAGAAGTACGTATGGAATTTAAAAAATATTGTTTTATTCAAAAGTTGTAGGTACTTGAACTTAAGAAATGAATTTACAGTAAAAATTTCGTTATAACTGCTCACAAATTGCTCATAAAATGAAAAGTTTTCGATTAATCAGAAATTCCGTACGTACTTCTCTGCGAAATGCAATTAGGAATATAACTTTTAAATTTTAAGTAAATCGAATAAAAATTGTTGAAGTTGTTTGTCACGCCAATTGGAAAAAAGCTGTTTCGAATAGTCGGTCATTTTGTACATCGGAAAAAATGTTCTAACAGCTTGATATTCATACTAAATAGATGTGTAATTAATTTTAAGAGTGAATCACTTTTTCATACGCAAAAAAATTGTTAAATTCGTACATGATTTTATACCCGTTACTGTGGCCTAATACCTTAAGGAGTTTCGGTACAAAAGTCAAAATGTTAAGAAATTGATGAAATTTGGTGATAATGTTCTCCAACATTAAGTGCAAAAACACAAATTTTTTTCACAATTTTCTTCCACTTAGTTATCGAGTAATTAAGCATTAAAGCAGATTTCTTATGCCCGCAATGTATACCTATATACGAGGGTGGGGTGAAAAGTTTCCGGCCTGACCAAGAAAAACGATGTTTAAAAATTTTTTTTTGCTTTATTTTTCAACATAATCTCCATCAACACTGATACATTTCTCATAACAGTGTTCTAATTTAGTTATACCAGTTTTAAACGTAGATTCGTCAAGCTCCTCAAAATACTGATTTACAGCTTCGATAACTTCTTCGTTGCTCTTAAATCTTTTTCAGGAGTGTAGTGGTGGACCCATGTCTCATCAACAGTTATGAATCAACGCAAAAATTCGTTTGGATTACGCCTATACAGCGCCAAATTGTCGGTAGAAATGGCTTTTCGAAGCAGTTTTTGGTCGAGCGTTAGCAAACGCGGCACCCACCTTGCACACCGCTTTTCCATGTTCAAATGGTTGTGCAAAATATTTCGCACACGTTCAGCTGACATCCTACAGGTCTCCGCTATCTCATGCACTTTCAACCTGCGGTCTTCCAACACTATTTTTTGGATTTTTTCAATCATCACTGAAGTTGTGACTTCAACGGGCCGTCCTGAGCGAGGCTCGTCAGAGATGCTCACACGACCCATTTTAAATTCAGAAACCCACTGCTTAATAGTTGAATATGATGGGGAGGAGTCTCCTAGTGCTGAATCCATCTCTTCTTTTATTTGTTTTGGTGTAAAACCTTTCAAATGGAAGTATTTGATGACAGCACGTTTTTCCAATTTTTCCATTTTTACGAAAACAACGGAAGCGTCTCGCGCAATGTGCTCTCAAACGCAAACTAACGTAGCGATCGGGCTGAAACTGTACATACAAGCTCGGTAGGAATGGTACTGTAGGACGCCGCTCCAAAACTAGACCTAGTGGCACCATCTCTTGGTCAGGCCGGAAACTTTTCACCCCACCCTCGTATATATATGAAAACGCTATGCTTACACACGTGAACTTTAGTATTAATTTACTCGATAACTGTGAACAAGAAAAATCTGAAACGAATTATTGCTAAATTTGGTACTAAAGAATATGTTCACCAAATTTTATAAAATTCTGAACTTTTTGAATTTTTTAAATGTTTTTAACATGGTTTAGCATGGCAACATTGTATCGCCGGTAGCAAAACTCCTCAATGGTGCGTGTATTAGGGAAGCTTACGCAAAGTTCAGGGCAGATGGCGCCACGTAAACACAACGTAAACAAAAGAAGCTGTAAACGCGCGCGGTACTTTTTCACGGTGTCTGTCTGGTACTAAAATTATATGAATGGACATAATGGACAATAATTACGGATATTTCACTATATCGAAATTGAAAAATCGTTTTCCACTCTTTTCCTTCTCTGTTCATCCTTTAAAGTTTCTTTTTTGGTCCAAACAAACAGTGAAGGTATAACCCCTTTTTTCAATATTTTCCGGCTCAGTTTCATCCCCGTAAAGAATGAATATGAGCTAGATAAGTATTATGTAATAAAATAATACCAGAAGGTTAATAAAATGCAATTATTTCAAATATAATTTTTTAGGTTATGATGATTAACTACTTTACAATATACTTTTAGAAGTAAATGGCGTCAAAAATATTATGTTTATACACTGAGCTGTAACAAATCCTTCATTTCTATAGTGTGCAGATCTAAAATGATCAGAATATAGCCTTGAATGTGCTGTGGCTGTAAAGTGCTTGCGACGCATAGCAGTTTCCCATTGCTTGCGAAGTTTTTCGTTTTTAGGAAATAAATCAACGCCTTCGTTTCTGCATCCAATTGCACAATACTGATGCATTCTTCACAATTTATTCACGGCAAACGGATTATTTAAAGAAAATTCAACAGTAGTCGGAGAAACACGGGCAAAACCAAAGAGAATCTCACTAAACGTCATGTTCTGTTTACGTTATAATACAATGTCCCCTCTAGCGGGAGAAATGGGCAGTAAGGTTCCCTGCTCCATTGCTTCCTTGAGCTCCGCAATGGTCTGTGGATCATTGGCATACACTTTTCCTTTCAGAAAACCCCAAAGAAAGAAGTCCAATGGCGTCAATTTGCACGATCTTGGTGGCCAATTCACATCACCACGGCGCGAAATAATACGACCACGAAACTTCGTCCGCAATAACTGTATTGTTTCGTCCGCAGTGTGGCGGCTTGCGCCATCTTGTTGAAAGAATATGTCTTACAAGTCCATGCCGTTTATGCCATTTGTCGGATATTGTGTTCTACACATAACCTCTATGTTTGTACCTTGTATTGAAACTAAAAATATTCGTACTTTTCAATTAAATAATACGTTGTATCAATAAATAAAAATGCCAGGTCATTTTGAGACTCAAAGTAAAGTACTTTGAGTCTTCGGTCGTATTTATACGTTCCGGCGCCGATTTTACCTCGTAATTGCCGCGCGTATAATAATACTGGTCAACGAGCCGGGGAATGCTCCCATATATATATATATATATATATATATATATATATATATATATATATATATATATATATATATATATATGTGTGTGTGTGTGTGTATATATATACACAGGGTGTCCAAAAACTCAACGATAATCTGAGACCGGATGAAAGGCCAAGTTATACCAGTTCTGGGAAAAATAAAAAAAAATCCATATCACTTAGTTCAGCGATAATAGACATTTAAAAAAAAAGTTGAAATTCGACACCCTTGGTCGCATTTTCAAGTCCTGTGATCACCAATGTCACAATTTCGCTGTGATTTTTTTAATTTCGTGATCTTCATTAACGATGCTATTAATCGCAACTACAAATTAATGCAAAAAACATTGTTAATTTAATAAAATAAGTTAAGTTTTAGTGAGTCATGGTTCACAAAAATATTGTTACTTAACTTTGACACTTCATTTTGAAAAAAAAATGTACTACGCTACCCTTGGCAAGTTATTTCAAAAGATGGCGCATTTAATCAAGATTTCAAAATGGTGCAACACTTGCCACTTTTCTTGCCATTAAAAATTTTATTTCTTATTTTTTTCAAATTGAGCTCATTTTGAACAACTCAACATTAGGAATTTTTGTTACTAAAATTTGTTATTTTTTGTTTCTGGTCTGAAATAAAATTATTATTTTTAGTAAAGAGAGGTAATTGAGTAAGTAATAGTGTGAATAGTAAGTGAGTAGTAGTAGTGAGTAGTAGTAAAAGTAGTAGTAGTATAGTGAGTAGTAGAAAAAGTGAGTAGTAGTAAAAGTAGTGAATAGTAAGAGAGGTAATTGAGTCAGTTAATAACCAATTTTTATTGTAAAAAACATATGTTTTTTACAATAAAAATTGGTTATTAACTGACTCAATTACCTCTTTACTAAAAATAATAATTTTATTTCAGACCAGAAACAAAAAATAACAAATTTTAGTAACAAAAATTCCTAATGTTGAGTTGTTCAAAATGAGCTCAATTTGAAAAAAATAAGACATAAAATTTTTAATGGCAAGAAAAGTGGCAAGTGTTGCACCATTTTGAAATCTTGATTAAATGCGCCATCTTTTGAAATAACTATTATTTTTAGTAAAGAGGTAATTGAGTCAGTTAATAACCAATTTTTATTGTAAAAAACATATGTTTTTTACAATAAAAAATTGGTTATTAACTGACGCAATTACCTCTTTACTAAAAATAATCATTTTAATTCAGACCAGAAACAAAAAATAACAAATTTTAGTAACAAAAATTCCTAATGTTGAGTTGTTCAAAATGAGCTCAATTTGAAAAAAATAAGAAATAAAATGTTTAATGGCGAGAAAAGTGGCAAGTGTTGCACCATTTTGAAATCTTGATTAAATGCGCCATCTTTTGAAATAACTTGCCAAGGGTAGTGTAGTACATTTTTTTTTTTCAAAATGAAGTGTCAAAGTTAAGTAACAATATTTTTGTGAACCATGACTCACTAAAACTTAACTTATTTTATTAAATTAACAATGTTTTTTGCATTAATTTGTAGTTGCGATTAATAGCATCGTTAATGAAGATCACGAAATTAAAAAAATCACAGCGAAATTGTGACATTGGTGATCACAGGACTTGAAAATGCGACCAAGGGTGTCGAATTTCAACTTTTTTTTTTAAATGTCTATTATCGCTGAACTGAGTGATATGGATTTTTTTTTATTTTTCCCAGAACTGGTATAACTTGGCCTTTCATCCGGTCTCAGATTATCGTTGAGTTTTGGGACACCCTGTATATATATATATATATATATATATATATATATATATATATATATATATATATATATCAGAAATGGCATTATTCGAAGTGTAAAGTGTGTAAGCCACGATTTTCGCCTCTGTGGTAAAAGCTGTACCAGCGCGTACAGATCGTACTTATGGTACTCTCCAATAGCGATAGCGAGTCAAGCGGGAAGTAGAAAGTTGTCACAATAAAGCATTCGTGTTGCGTACTGTACAGCTCGCCGGTTCAGTTCACTCGAACCAAAACAGCACAGTAACTAAATTGAGCTAATAACCCGACCGAATGGTGAAAAAAAAACTATATTAAGGGACAATTCCAATGTGACTGGCTTGAAAATCGCTGATTGGCATTATTTAAAAAATGAAATAAAGATCCATAATCAGGTCGATTTTTTTTTTCGTTTATTCAAATGACTTATGCAGTACATAAAAATATTTGTTAATGTTTCAGTTTTATTTTTTATATAACTTTGGCCACTAAAAAATTATGCCTAAAAAATAGCACCTGACGGTGGAAAGTTCTACTCCTACAAAAATTGTCTGAAAGAAAAGAACGAAAAAAATTATTAATCAGTATGAAAAACTGGAGAGGCGTACGGAGGTTTTTTTTCGATGAAAATTAACATAATAGGGGCCATTTCAAAGTTAATTGTCAAATTGGGACTTTTTACGACAGTGTTTCGTTTAAAATAATGTTAAGTTTTCAAATACAAAAAAGGCTTCCGTACGACGTTAAGGAATGGCGTGAAGAATGATGTGGCAAAATTTAAGACGGATAGCTTGGAAACTTTTCGTTTAAAATCTTCGACCGTTTTAAAAAAACGACGTTTTGAGAAAAACGCGTCCGTTCGCGCCAGATCTCACGCAGCTGGTCAAATCGCTTTTTCTAAGAAAGGCTCTAACGACCGGAATAATACGAATTTCGTGACCAAAATTTAACAGCATCCTTATTTCGTGACCAAAATTTAGCAGAGTCCATATTTCGTGACCAACATTTAACAGCGTCATTATTTTGGATAATACAAAAAGAAACGATTTAAAAAAAATGTTACACTGGAATGGTTCCTTAACTCTATGATTTAAAATGTTACCTTTCTGCTCGCCAAATTTTAGTTCAAAGGGTTAGGCAACTCTAGAGGCCGAAAAAATGGGCTTTTTAGGGATTTTTTTCTCACTAAAACTACAAAATAAATCGAGATTACAAAAAGGGTGTTCATCATACATATCAGTGACTGTATACAATAATTTTTTTGACGCGATTAATTTCAAAACGGCGGCTGTGCAGCGTTTATCTCAAAACTGCCGTTTTTGAGTTGACCGGAAACATAACTCAGACAATTTTCAACAGATTCACTTGAAATGTTGAATATATCTTGAAAAATACATTGTCTATAGAAGAACGTAATTTTTTTTTTTATGTTGCATAGTTCATTTGTCATTAACAATTGAAAAAATTGTCTGACGATTTTTTAGGCAAATTTTTCCCTTTCCAAAAATTTGCATCGTTAATAACAAATGAACTATGCAGTATAAAAAAAAATCCTACGTACTTCCATAGACAATGTATTTTTCAAGATATATTCAACATTTCAAGTGAATCGGTTGAAAATTGTCTGAGTTATGTTTTTGGCCAACTTAAAAAATGCAGTTTTGAGATAAACGCTGCACAGCCGCCATTTTCAAATTAATCGCTTCAAGAAAATTACTGTATACAGTCACTGATATGTATGATGAACACCCTTTTTTGTAATATCGATTTATTTTGTAGTTTTTCTGAAAAAAAAAAATCTCCAAAAAGCCTATTTTTTGGCCTTTAAAGTGGCCTAAGGCCTCAAAATGTTCCACGACATCGTAGCAACGTTACATTCGCCACGCAGGTATCATTTTTTCAGAACTTTTTGCACTCATTTACGATTTTTTCCCATAGATTCGTCCATTTAAAAACTCGCGATTTTTTTTCGGTTCCGTCCAATTTGTCGTGCTCGTATTTCTCCCATACGAACCCTTCGGACCGTCCGCCATGTCCACGAGGCTACATCACGCCCGGCCGGCTCTGGAAAATGCAAAAAGAGGAAGATTTTTTCAAATCTGGGTCAATAAAAATATAGTGGGCGATAAAGAGAAGCGCGAGGGACATGATCTCCAAAGTTATTCGATACACGACGATTTCCGTCTAACGGTGTTCTAGGATAATCGTTATAGGTCTCTAAGAGAAAGTGAACTGTTGATGCGCTCCCAAGATTATAGTGCACGAACTGCGAGACTGCCAGCTCTCACCGCGTTGTGTCTCTCTTGCAAACGATGGAAATCGAATGCAGCCGACCGCGCGGTACCTCCCGAAGATTAATTACTATTATACCGCGTGCACCAACGCGCGAGATGGAGTCCCACGTCCAGTCATAGAAAAGCATCGTTGCTTTTTATTTGATTGCTGGTTCTTCCGACATGACTCGTCTTTTCCCATTATATATATACAGGAAGACACGTTTCTTGATATGTATACACAACCGATGAAAAGTTTCCAGACAAAAGTTCAAAAGAGTGCTGGATCGATTTTCTGTGCCATTTCGCCGGTAGTTGACCTAGGCCAATTTAATAAACAGCATTTCAAAGAGAAGGGGTTTACCTTCATTTTGGATTTTTCAACAAATTTTAGGATTTTTTTTACCATTAGCGCCCGGTTTTGAAAACGACCATTTTTCGTCGTCTTTTTGTTTCTTTTTGATTGGATCCCGTTTGCAGTAAAAAAAATTTCACGCTTTTCTTCGACCAAAATCATCAAGGGGGAAGCCTAAGCTTCAATTTCGTTATTAAACAAATTTTCTACGATTTTTTCCCAATAATATTTCGTTTTTTGTGAAAAAATTGATAATTTAAAAATTGCTCCGGAATACGAACGATGAGATTTACAACGAAACGTCAAGATAGCAAAAAAGTTGCATTGCTTCTTGTGAGTTTACGAGAATTTTTTCAAATTCTTTTTTTTTCTCGTGATTTCACAAGAAGCAATGCAACTTTTTTACTATCTTAGGGTTTTGTTGTAAATCTCATCGTTTTCGTACGTAGCAACTTGCAAATTATCTATTTTTTCACAAAAAACGAAATATTGTTGGAAAAAAATCGCAGAAAATTGAAGAGGAAAAAACGAAATTGAAGCTTAAGCTTCCCCCTTTATGATTTTGGTCAAAGAAATGCGTAACATTTTTTTTGACTGCAAACGGGGTCCACTTAAAAAGGAAAAAAAAGACGACGAAAAATGGTCGTTTTCAAAATAGGACGCAAGTTGTAAAAAAAAATCGTAAAATTTTTTGAAAAAAGCCAAAGTGAAGGTAAATCCTTCCTCTTTAAAATGACGTTCATTAAATTGGCCTAAGTCAACTACCGGCGAAATGGCATAGAAAACCGTCCCGGCACTCTTTAAATTTTTGTCCGAAAACATTTAGCTATTTATACACACACACACACACACACACACACACACACACACACACACACACACACACACACACACACACACACACACACACACACACACACACACACACACACATATATATATATATAAATATAGTCTGGAAAAAACTTTTAAAAAATCGGGTTAAAAAGAATTTGCCGTCACAAACATTGAAGGAGCGTAAATTTAAGAGAGATTTGGACAAACTGTTCAACGTTGCACATTTTCGTTCTGCCCAAAATGTTAACGAACTTGAGCGATTATTTTTTCTATCACACGTTTCCATTATTTCTCCTCTGTGACGGCAAATTCTTTTTAACCCGATTTTTAAAGAGTTTTTTCCACACTAGATGGAGTTTTATTAATCTCAAGATTGCGTTATTCAATCGACGCGTTGGAATTTCAGCACATTTCCATTGTTCGAAAACTTCTTTCATCGTTTCGTGTGCACTTCGACGTATGGTCAGTTTTTCTCTGTTATGTTTGTAAAAGAACAAACTCAAAACTTTCCGATTTGACGGTAAATGACGGGTATTTATTTTCGGAATTTCCTTGCCGATTAGCCAAATTGTGTTGTTTTCGTTTTTCCCAGCCATTGTTTAAAATTGTCTTTAATTGAGTCACATTGAAAAAAAAACAACATCACTTACAAATGCGCGGCGCCAATACAAAATGGCGCCGCGGATGCGCAGTGGCATGTGCAGTGGCATGCGCGATGTTATGCACAGTGGCTGGGAAGAAATATAAATGAGTTTGAAGATAATATAAGTGTAGCATTTTGAAAATGTACATACATGATTTATGAATAAAAGCTTATAATTTAATTTTTCGTAAAAAGTGCCAAATGTTAATGCGTATAAATAAATCTACATGAATAACGAGAGTAGTATAGACGCCATTATTGATCTATCTGGATTTGAAATGTGAAGATTGCAATCTTTTCAAATTGTTAGAGTTTATTTTTGTTACGAAATATCTGCTGGATGTGATTTTTATCCGTAATCCGAAGCCATGACTATGCTTAAATGCAATACGTACGTTAAAAAAAATTCAAATACAAAAAAGTCGAGATAGCCACCTCTAAAAATTCAGTGACCGCGCCCATTTTTTTAGAGAAATTTTCTTTTATTAGTGCCCAACAATAGCACGAGAATCCAGAAGGAAAACATTTTTTTTAATCAGTCTAATATATATATTCATTTTCAACTACCCAGAAGAAATTCTACATTGACTGATGACAGAGCGGAAGTGTACCAATCCCCAGCAAACATGCAGCTACTTCCGCCATACCGTGTCCCACAGAATCCTGCGGAATCCCACATCGCCCTCAAAGTACAGAATCGTTAGTCTCTCGTAGCAAAAGTAACGAACGAATTTTACTTCCAGGATCGTGATTTCGGCAAGGACAATTTGCAGAGTCTCTCGGAGTCCTCGATCGTTACCACCAAGGACGATGCAAGCGCTGACACGAAGAAGACAAAAACCGAATCCGAGGTGGACGAAAAATCGAAGAGCGACAATGAGAACGGCGATGAGAACGATTCGGACGACGACTACGACGATTCGGACTTCCCCCCGGTTCACATCAAGCTCCCTCTTCAGCTCGACCTCGACGATCTCGCTGGGGTTAGATGCTCATTGCGTTTAATCGTAAATACAATGTTTCCCGGGCGCGATGAAAAAGAGACTTAGATTTTTTGGCTTTGCGTCCGTAGAGTCTGATGCAACAAGCACGCAGCATCGTGTCCTGTGTCGTGGAACGCCATCGTTCCGACGAGCTCATGGACGGAGAGAACGATAACGAAATGGACAGCAACAACACCGAGCGCCAGCGTGGGCCGAGACTCCGTGGTGAACACGTCGCTGTTCTCTGCGAGTCCGGGGATCCACGTCAAGAGTGAGTGTTTTTCAACAGCCATTCGGTTTGCTGTTCGCAAACGGTCTTGGATTTTCAGTTCTCTTCTTTCTGCAGCCCGAATAAGATTCTCTCGTTCCAACCAAAAAGTCTTCAGGTTTGGTGAATTCTAAGGAGGGTGGAACATTAGCGAGAATCCAAGACTAAAAGAAAATACATTAGGAGTACAACTTTGAAGTGACCGTTTTACTTAGAGAGCCACTGCGGCCGACGTAGTGGCCCCAGCTCAATAAAAAAGTGGCATTTTAAACTAGAGGCTCTGCCAATGTAAACAATTTAAAAAAGCTAACGGATACGTGTATGCATTATAAAGTTATTGGCACTCAACCATGGCAACCTACGAGCCGAATTCTCAGCATTTTCGGGAACTGCTCCAAAGACAACAAAGGAAGGGATTTTTGCACCGGATTGTGACTGGAGATGAAAAGTGGGTTTACTACGATAATCCTAAACGCCGAAAATCATGGGGACTGCCTGGTCATTATTCCGTCATCGACGCCCAAACCGAATATTCACGGATCCAAAGTGATGCTGTGTATCTGGTGGGACCAGCTGGGCGTTGTGTACTATGAGCTGCTCAAACCATCCGAAACCATCACAGGGGAACTCTACCGACGTCAGTTGATGCGCTTGAGTAAGGCACTCAAAGAGAAACGGCCACAATTCAACGAAAGACATGACAAGGTGATACTGCAGCATGACAATGCCCGACCCCATGTTGCGAATGTCGTGAAAAAGTACTTGGAAACGCTGAAATGGGAGGTTTTATCCCACCCGCCGTACTCTCCAGACATTGCCCCTTCCGACTATCACTTGTTCCGGTCAATGGCACACGATTTGGCTGACCAGCACTTCGGTACTTACGAAGAAGTAAAAAATTGGGTCGATTCCTGGATTGCCTCCAAGGACCAAGACTTTTATCGACGCGGGATTCGAATGCTACTTGAAAGATGGGCCGAGGTCGTAGCTAGCGACGGGCAGTACTTTGATTAAAAAATATGTAGCCACTTTTTTATAATAAAGCCTTAAACTTTTGAAAAAAAACGGTCACTGCAAAGTTGTACTCCCAATATTAGGACGGTGAAGAAGTTCTCGCTGGTTTCCAACAGACGGCGTCACCAGAACTGCGCGCGTGTAGCTTAAGATGGTGACGCATCTATAAAAGCACTATAAGCAAGCTTGAAATTCAGTGTATGTCGGTTCGCCAAATACTACAGTCGTGCTGTATATTGGAATCGGGAAAAAATAGAAGAAGGCTCGTTTTTTGCCAGGTGGTTTTGTAGGTGCCGCGGGTGCTAAATCCAAATTTGCCTAAAAATTGGGGTGTAGGGTTTTTTTAGGGGATGAAAGGGGATGGGGGTGGATTAATGCCAAACTACAATCCCCACGAGGTCGGCACCAGGAGACAAAATGTTCAGAAAAATCTGGGCTTTATTTTTATCCACAGCGCCGAAGTTGTGAAAGTTCATTTTGGGGGTGAAACACAGTGGGGTGAAATTTTGAAAAATCATTTTTCATTCGATAACTCTTTAGGAAAAATTCATACAATTTTTGTTCAAATGGGAACGCTGTATCCACATGATCGAGTATTTGATCATCCCTCTCCAATAATATCTTCATCCCGAAAAGAATTGTTGAATTGTAAAAAAAATGGTTTATTGAATAACTAAAAAACAGTCGATTTTTCGGGGATGGTTTAAATGTACGAAATGGAGAGAATAATTTTCTCTGTACTTTCGTTCCTATGGAGCACCCTTGAATTTTGCTTTTTCGAACCCCTGTCAGGGGTCTAAAATTCAACATGAAATTCCGGGAAACCTATTGACCGAAAATAAAGAGATACGAGTTTGGCGCTGTGGACAAAAATGTAGCTGAGGATTCAGGCTACAAATTCTTCCATGGCGACGAATTCGTGCGGAAAAGTGCAATTTCCCAGAATTTCATTTTGAATTGTCAACCCCTGAGAGGAGTTTAAAAATCAAAATTCAAGGGTGATCCATAGAAACATACATTTTACATTTGAGACACACCCGAAAAATCAATTGTTTTTTAGTTATTTAAAAAACAATATTTTTTTTGTATTTTAACCATTTTTTTGGAGTTGATGATATTATCGAAGAATGATGATCACCGCGTCTTTTCAAGGGCTACCACGTTCCCATTTGAGCAAAAAGTGTAGGTTTTTTTTTCTAAAGAGTTATCGAATTAAAACTGATTTTTCAAAATTTCACCCCACTTTTTCACCGCAAAAATGAACTTCCACGACTTCGGCGCTCTGGACAAAATTAAAGCCCGGATTTTTCTACACATTTTGTCTCACGGCGCCTACCTCGTAGGGGTTGTAGTTTGGCATTAATCCACCCCCATCCTCTAAAAAAACCCTACACCCCGATTTTTAGGCAAACTTGGATTTAGCACCCGCAGCACCTACAAAATCTTCTGTCAAAAAACTAGCCTTCTTCTAATTTTTCCCGATTACGGGGTTTTTCAGCTACAGCACGACTGTACTAAAAGTGTAAGCAACTTTTTTTTTCACAGTGTTGAACATGTCAAATTTCGTGTCAAAGAAATAGTTTTTGCGGGGAATTTTACTGCACTACTTTATTTTTTTTAACTGCTGCTGAAGCACATCGAATTCTTGTCGAGACTTAGGGCGACTGTGCTCTGTCGGAAACAACACGCAGAGATTGCTTTGAGGCGGAAAACCAGTTCAGACGACTAAAAAATCAATTCTTTTCCCATGAATTGTTGGTAAAACTAATCGCTGATTAACCGGTAGGCAGTATAAATATTGGGTTGGTACAAAAATCTTGCAACACTTTTTTTTTCAATAAAAATATTTTTCCTAATAATGAAGTTCGAGAACATTCGAGAATAGGAAATACAAGAATGGTCTAGAACCTTCCACGCCGCAGGATATACAAGCGAGTCAGATGTTCCGCGGAGTCAGTATGAGCAAAGATGGATCAACGTGCACTTCGAGCAATCGCATATTACGAATTCTTGCAAGGGCATTCTGTAAGAGCTGCAGCCCGTAATATGTGCAGTGCGTTCAAGGCTAATGTAGTTAATTATTCAACGGTCTCCCGTTGGTATCAGCATTTTCGTTCTGGCGATACATCTTTTGAAGACAAACCTAGGTCCGGCAGGGAATCGATTGTGGACGATGAAGAACTGCGAGCACTTACAAAGGCAAAGCCTAATATGTCGTCACGAGAATTAGCCAACAAACTCAACTGCAGTCATCCCACTATCCTTCGACATTTACAAGAGATGGGATATAGGAAAGTTGATTCGTCTTGGATACCGCACAATCTCAGCGAATCAAACAAAGCAACACGCACGTCCATCTGTCTTTCACTCCTGCATCGTTCGCAAAGAAAGGATTTTCTTCAAGAAATAGTCACTGGGGATGAAAGCTGGGTGTTGTATGTTAATCACACGCGCAAGCGTCAGTGGCTATCGAAAGGGGAAAAACCAGAACCGACCCCTAAACGGCCCCGTGAAATGAAGAAAGTTTTACTCTGTTGTTGGTGGGATTCTGAGGGCATGCTCTATTACGAATTTCTGCCAACCAACATCACAATACAGGCAGACATTTATTCTGCACAACTGCAAAAGGTGGCTAAAATTATGAAACAGAAAAGGCGTAAACGTCTTCACGTTCGGCTTCTCCATGACAATGCTCGACCCCACGTCGCTAAGATGACACACGAAACTATTTCGCAGCTAGGATGGGAAGTTCTACCACACCCACCGTATTCACCAGACTTAGCACCTACCGACTATCACCTGTTTCGAGCTTTGAAGAACTATTTACGGGATAAAAAATTTGATAATCTGTCAGATCTCAAAAATACATTGGACGACTTTCTTAATTCATGATCAAAAGAATTCTGGTCTGCGGGCGTGCAAAGTCTACCAGAGCGTTGGGCAAGAGTTGTAGATGCGGAGGGAGCCTACATTACTGAATAATCGTTTATTGTTAAAATAAAATATTTTTCTTTTTTACTCGTGTTGTGTGTTGCAAGATTTTTGTACCAACCCAATAATTCATTAATGCCTTGAATTTTTTTGTATTCCGTAACTTTTTTCCAAACGCGTTTTTCTCGAAACGACTTTTTTTTCTTCAATTTGTGTGAAACCGCCGCGCGGTATCTATTATAAATGCAATCTTGCCTTATTTTTGGAATTTTTCAATTCTGTAAAGCTTAAAATATTCCTAACCGTTCAGGCTAATGAAATAAAATAAAAAAATGTTAATGAAAATTTTTGAAATTTTTCGCGTATATAAGGCGTTAATATTGGATTTTTACCTAATGATTCAGACAACAAGAACAAGAGATGCTGACGCCGATCATCGTGCCCTTGGGTACCGTACAGATTCCCCTGCAACCCCAGGATAGAGGATACAACAGTTATCAAGTTCACAATCAATATCAAGTGCCGGATACGCGGCGTGTGCCGATGCCAGCCGACGCTAGGCCGATGAACGCTCCCTTCCCCATTGGTATTTTTCCCCACGAGCTCCGCAACATTCCCCAAGTCTCAATGGAGATGGGACCACCCCCGCGTGTCATTCCACAGCCGCACATGATGAGGCCACAACAGGTGGGTTGTTTTTCCCCAACATACCTATATTTACAATCACGAACCTTCATGCCTACGCCAACTTCGTATCATTCGTATAATTCGTAGTTATAGACTAGACGAAAAAAAATCTTGGTGAATAAAAAGTTGCAATTTTGATTGCATCCGTGGCGACGCAAATTCAATATCGTTCGCTTAAAACGAATATAGAGATCGAATTATGCGAAATTCCATTATCATACTCGTCAGATGCCAATGAATCAGATGCACGCGATGAAGCCGTCGGTCCCGCAAGACCAGTTTATCCGAGAACAACAACAGCAACACATTCCGATCACGTTCGTTCACGCAAGCGGCTCTCCGATTAATCCACGTCAACAACATACCCAGGGCATGATGCCGCCACCGCCGCCCCCATCGCCCCCGCAAACGATTCACGAATCACAACATCCGATTACCGAACCGAGAATTCTCTCGCTGATCAACGCCCCGCGAGCCGAGCCGAAACAGGCTGGCGCCGACTCGCAGGAAGCTCCGGACAGACTCGACGGGCCTTTCCGTGGAATTCCCATCGAACTTAGAAGAATTATACAACAGGTTCCATTGGAAATCAACAATATCATTCAGCACATCACTGGTGAATCGAGATCCGTTCAAACTTCCGTTCCCGAGGGCGCACGACGGGAGGTAAGAAAACAGTACCAAGATCTTGCGAAAAACCCCATGAAATGTGATTTTTTTTTTACCAATTCACGCTCCTCCTTAATTAACGGCGGGGTAAAGTTAATTCGACGAAAAAAAGGCATGTTTTTAAGATTGTTTTTTGGCGTAACGAATAGTGTTCGTTTATTGAAAAATTTACATATAATAAAGTAACATTTGAACAACATTATCCTAAATTTGCATTGCAAAATATTCCAAATTGAGCGAGTGAAAATTAAACCCCGGAGGCGCCTCGAAAAAAAGTTGGTTTGCGGTGTGCACCATAACTCGCAACAGAATCATTTGAAACCAAAAAATCAAAATACATTTGTTAAAGGAGATGTTTCTCGAGGTAATGACGGGAGGATTTTTTTTTTTTCGATTTTTCGATTTTTCGTAGCACTTGGGAGCCAAAAACCCGATTTTCGCTAAAAAAATCGGCTAATTTGTTGTTGAAAAATTAGTAATTATTAAAAAAAACAAAAAAGCTCTCGACAATACCTGGTGAATTATGTGAAGAAGTACTGTGCAAAATTTCAAAGCGATTGGTCCAGTAGATTTTGAGTTATCGTGCACACGGACTTCAAATATGACAAGTCTCAGAAAAACGGTTTGAAAAACGCAGAAGAGTTTGGTCGGCATGGAGCAATAGACGCTCAAATACTTATAACTTCGTCAATTTTACTCCGACCGACTTGAAATTTTAACACAATATTCTTGATATATTATGCATCCATTTAAAAAATTTAAAAAAAATGAAAAAAATTTTTTAATACTTTACCCCGCCCTTAAGGCCTTAGGCCACAGTAGCGGGTATAAAATCATGTGCGAATTTAACCATTTTCTTTCGTATGAAAAAGTGATTCACTCATAAAATTAATTACGCATCTGTTTAGTATGAATATCAAGCTGTTAGATTTTTTTTTCGATGTACAAAATGGTCGACTACTAATATTTTCTTCTGTTATATTTTTTACACATTTAGCATCCACAATTTTTTGCCTAGAACAAAAAACAAAAATTCTCGTCAATCTACATTAGAATACCTAGAGAAGTACGTACGGATTTAAAAAAATATTGTTTTATTCGAAAGTTGTAGGTATTTGAAAATAAGAAATGAATTTTCAGTGAAAAATTTCGTTATAACTGCTCATAAAATGAAAAGTTTTCGATTAATCAGAAATTCCGTAGGTACGTCTCTGCGAAATGCAATTAGGAACATAAGTTTTAAATTTGAAGTAAATCGAGTAAAAATTGTCGAAGTTATTTGTCACGCCAATTGGAAAAAAGCTGTTTCGAGAAGTTTCGAGTAGTCGGCCATTTTGTACATCGGAAAAAATATATATACAGTCCGACCTCCGAATAAGAAACCAAAAGCCCGCAAGGGGAAGTGTTTTTCTTATATATCGCATACCAGGCGCGCGCTTCGCGCTCACTACCTCTGTCTCTCTCACTCTTTTCCGCATGCGATCCACTCAACAAGAAACTCGCTCGAACGAGTTGCAACTTAGTATTCACATCGCCCATGCAAAAACGTTTTCGACTGCGCGTGGACATTTATTTAGCCATTTTTGTTTCACGTTAATATACAGACTATTGAATATTATTGTGTACTACTGTGTCTGAATTACTATTAACTGTCATAAAATGACCGAAACAGTAAAGAAGCGTAAGAGATCAGACTGTAGTATACAAGTCGAAGAAAATATAACAGAATCTGCGCCACGAGGTGATAATTTAAACAAAGAGCTTTATGTCCATATTGTTTTATCCCATTTGTATAAAAGAAGAAGTCAATATCTCTGAGGATTCATCTTCAATGGCAGAGTTCGACTCTCTCAAAAACATTCCACCGTCAGTTGTGTGCGTTGCGGATCAAAATAATACGCAACAAGACGAAAACGCTTTTCTTTACGTCTCGGAAACTTTTGCTGTTTCATACGAAAATCTTTAAACGCGCTTATCTTTGTTTTTATTTTATATGAAATCTTGTCAACACATATGTGTATCTTTTTAACGCGTTACCCCCACTTGTAGCGCAAAAAAGGCCTTTTTCATGAATTTTTTTAAAGAAAACTACAACACTTTTTTAATCGATCAATATACCATCTTAAAGAACACATCTTGAAGAACTTTCAGTAATTTTTTTTATTGAAAAATATTACATTGTTTAGTGGCAAATGACCGTCAATGAGATAATGTTTTTATATACACGGTTTGCGGTGACCAACATTGCGGCGAAGTGGATCATGTGAAAAAAAAATGCGGGTGGATTTAGTCAAATATAAGTATAAACTAGTCTTTAATCGAAGGATTTTAAAAAATATTCATTTTTCACAAAATGGCGGACAGTCAAAGTTAATGGTTCGATTTTAACGAAAAAAACGGCCGCTTTTTGGCTATGGAACGGCCATTTTTTCGAAAAAAAAAATCGTACGATTAAAGACTACATTTTTATGTATTAAATAAGCCTGCAAAATTTCAAGAAGATCGGTTCATTAGTGTTCGAGTAATCTTGGTCACCGACTTCAGAAATGCCATTTTGAGAAAAACGCGTTTAAAGTTTCAATTTCCGGTCGTTTACACAACGGATTCTTCTCTTTCAACGCTCATATCTCAGTCAATTTTGTTCGGATCGACTTGAAATTTTCAGGACATATTCTCAGATACTTATACTTCAAAAAAATGCAATAAAAAAAATCGATTTTTTCAAAACCGCAAGTGGGGGTAACCCCTTAATGAATACAAACAATTTCTAATAAACTTGTAGATTTTTTGTTACATTCACACACGCACACACACACATAATCACGCAAGCATGCACACATCAATTTACACTACGACGTTCACTCTATTTTGCCCGAATAATCTCTCCCAGGCTGGTTTCTTAACCAGAGGTTCCGCGCACAAAATTCTCGAGCTCGGAGTTCGAGTCGGAGCGGGGGAAGCGCTCGAGTGAGAAACTGGAGGAAGTTGCTTATTGCCGGGTTTCTTATTCGGAGGTCGGACTGTATTTTCTAATAGCTTGATATTCATACTAAATAGACGTGTAATTAATTTTATGAATGAATCATTTTTTCATACAAAAAAAAAGGTTAAATTCGCACATGATTTTATACCCGTTACCGTGGCCTAAGGAATAGTACAAATATATTTCTCACCGAAAATCGGCCTAGAATATTGAAGAGTAATTCGTCGATACGAGGAATCTCGTTGAGAAGCGGATTATACAAGGTTTGCTTTTCTTTTTCACAATTGTGCAGCATGTACAAGAGTTCAAGCCGTTCCCGGAAAGTATCCGGCCAATTGCAGTCGATCCCTTCGCACTTCCGGTTGAGGTGAGGAACCTTCTGGAGCATGGAAACATCGAAGGCAACGCTCAACAAAATTCCCACGACGCTGAGGAACAACAAGAGCAAGGAAAACCCTTCCCAGCCCAGCACGAACAGAGTGAGGAAGCTGAGAAGAGATTCCCCGTTCCAACTAACGTCATGAATATCATTCACGAGGTTCGTTCGCGTGCATACGACGTATAATTTGGCAAACTGATTTATCGCATTAGATATGAAATGAATATAGAATATATGTATTCGAATGTTGAATAAGTTCTCGCTGTTTTTTTTTCGTCAAAATGAATGATTTATTTAAAATAAATCATTCGTAGCGCTTTCAAACGTTTCGAAACTGTTGTGTGATCAACTCCTAGTGATTCCGCAAGTTCAGCTAGCGTCTGACATGAGTCTTCGCGAATGCCTCCAACACATCAAAGTCATTATTTTTGGAGCGTCTAAACCAATCTCTGCTTGTCCCAATGATATGGTATTTTACTCTAGTACGAAAAATACTAAGAATGTATAAATGAGGTAGTTGTTGCAATAAGCAATCGAATAATGTTGGTTTTTATTTATAAAAACACAACATTAATTTTATAATTTTTTTAAAATTCTTTTTCTATATGTTCAACGAACATGTGAAACGGTAGCCGCCATAATGGATTCCGACGTGACGTCATTGACATAGTAAACAAAGAAAGCGGTAGACGTATTACGCTCTAATCTGTGAAAGAAAGTATAGTGAAAGAAAGTATACAACTGTATATTCTCGTTCGTCATAGTTAATTGCAAATTTTCAAATAGTTATCTGTACTTAAAAAAAGAACAAATGAGTTTTTTTTCGGACTATGACTTTGGATCTCTTCTCGCAAGTTTTAAGGCAGTTCTATAACCAGGCTTCAATCCATAGGATTTTCATAATTATTTTTGAGCTTCACTAAATATATTGAAAATCGTTTCTGTAAAATTTCAGGGTTGCTTATCGACCTAATTACAGAGAAAATAAATATTAAAATTGCGTATTTTTGTGAAGGAATTCCGAGACGACATACAAAAACCCAATTTCCGGTCGCTACAAAAGTGTATCCAATAGTGGGAATCCGTCAGATTCTTAAAAATAATCCGATTTACATACTTAAGACTTGTAGTAATCCAGTGCTCTCAGAAAAAATTACGCTTATTGACCTAATTTTTATGTACTATCAAGTTTAATTTGAACTTCCGGTATTGGATTTATGACCAATTGCTACGATAAAGAGACGTGACAGCAAGGCAACAGCTGACTGTAGTCCTAACCTCATATCGCTCATTCGAATTTCCACACATATTTCATTTTTAACCGACATATATTTCGCCGACACAAATTTTCCACGCTTTTTACCAGTCGTGGCCCGAATACAATGCTTTGTATTTCCCGCACCTGGCATTGTTTTGACAGATCGACGTTGAAAAGCACGGAGGTTAAATTCGCCTGGTTGAGTAAAAAGAGACGGTGATAGAACCAATATTGCCAAATATCAAACCAAGAAATACTGCGCGAATCGTTGGAATAACTATTTTTTCATTTTTCTAATCAAATGTGAACATTCATCAAACAGCATACACATGGGAAATTTAGTTACCACAATTTTTTTTTTTTCCATATGTTAAAAATATAAATTGTACAAGTCTCAAGTATGATCAGTGGTATGACTAGTGTGAAGCGATAGGACTACCTTAACCAAGTCTTCCTTATATTTATATCAATTGGCATTTTACTCCACAACTTTCCCGGTGCTTTCACACTAGTATTCTTACATTTAGAGGAACAACACACCAATGATAGGAATCGTAACTCACTTTTAACCAAAAATAATTACGATGTACAATTGGCGCAGCGTTGATGTTTTACTATGCAAGTGACGTCACGAACCGAAACAGCATGACGGCTAGTGTTTTCGCGCGAAAATTCCAAATGTAAAATTTAAATGCATTTTATGGCACTTATCAATTTCCGAAAATAGAAATAAAAATTCTCGTCATTTATTACCACTAGAGGATGAAATTGCGACATCTTTCAAAAAAGGGGGGGATTACCCTATTCTGTGTGATTCATCTGCAGATTTTTTTAAACAATAAAGTAGTGCAATAAAATTCCCCGCAAATACTCCTTTTTTTGGCACGAAATTTGACATGTTTATGACTGTGAAAAAAAAAGTTATTTACACTTCGGCGAAATAACATACACTGAATTTCAAGCTTGCCAATGGTACTTCTTTATAGATGCGTTACCATGTCAAACCACACGCACGTAGTTTCCGTGACGCCATCTGTTGGAAAACGGCGAGAACTTATTCAACTTCTTAATGGGTGGGGGTAAAAATGTCGAATGACCAAATATAGAACGACAAAAATTTCGAAACGACAGAATTATGAACTCTCAAAATAACGAAGGTTAAATCATTCGAAATTTTATCTTTCGACTGATAAAAAAATCGAATGACTATAAATCGAACCATTATTTATTGGAGAGGTAATTTATTCGAAAACGAATATTCAGATTGTCTGCAATTCGGAACATAAAAATACAGAATCGAAAAATGCAGAACACCCATATCTCCGAAACAGTAAATAGCGAGTGCCTAATATGCGTAATACCGTCTATGGCGAAAAGCAATATATCGAAACGCAAAATGTCGATGGCCCGAAATGTCGAACGCCGAAAGGTCGAACGGCCAAAATGGCGAACGTGGTGGGGCCCGTCACGTGGGATGACTGTCTTACGATATTTTAGCCTACAGACCGCTAGCGCCATCTCGCAGCTTCACTCTGAGGCGCAAGTGACGTATTGCTCGATTCGCCATTCGGGCCGTTCTACATTTTGACCCTCCGCGATTTCAACCACTCGACTTTTCGGCCGTTCGCTTTAATGATTTTCTGCATTGTGAACCATCGCCATTTTTTTAATTCGGAGAATTGTCGTCTCGAATTATTTGGTGTTACGCATACAGACCCATCGATTTTATGTTTTTCGATATTTTATTAAATCTGATTTTTGTTTTTCGCTACATATCAACTTCCGAGATGTTCATACTCGTAATTGATATTTTCGATTTCACAGACTTTAGTAAGATTGATCTATCTATATTCGAACATTCGTCATTTTCGAATTCGACATTTTGGCCCATCTAAATATCGATCGTTCGACATTTGTCCCCCACCCTTCTTAATATTGAAAACAGTGGCGTTTTATTTCTTACCCGCGATTCTTCAGATAATGGAAGGGCGTGCTTTCCCAATCCCACGATTCGCGATGCCTCTCAGACCAATGGAGTCACTAGAGATTCCGATGGAAGCTCAGGCACAGGTCTCCGACGGTCAGGCTACCGATGAAGAGAACCAAGAGCAGCAAGAACAACAACGGAACATGCCCCAACAACAGCAACACCAACCTCGCATGATGATGCACCAAGAGGAAATGCAGGATGAAGCTAACCGCCCTCACTGTAAGTTCTCTCATTTTCATTGAACTCCATTTTTTTTTTTTTTTTCAAGTCTATTGGCAACATTCTCCGTTCCGTATTCTATAAAAAAAACTTCGTATTTGTGCGAAAAGAAAACGGGAAACATCGATAAACGTAATAAATTTGAAATGTTGCAGTCGTTCAGCCACGATCGGTTCGTTCCGTTCCCGAGCCATTCGCGCATTCTCGTGAGAAACGCGTACGTCGCCGTGCATGCAACTGCGTATGCTAAAAGGCGGCCCGTGAGATCCCGACTACGTGGATCATAAATTGCGTTTCGGCTTCTGCAAGCAGAAACAAAATTCTAGACGAGGAGATGGCGAAATTTATTGCGTGTCAACGAAACAACGTAATGTCGGAAATTAAGCTTTGTTTCTTTTTTTTTGTTTCTTTCTGGAAGTATGTATCATAACGTCTAAAGTCATGGCTAAAAATTCTTCGTATCCGGATTTTGCAGCCTCTAGCGGCGACATATCTAAGTTTAAAGGTACCGTGCTTAAACCATATTGATTCAGCGATACTCGAATTGCGTCTGCTATATCGTGTACATATAACTACAACGGTGCGAAAAAAAAAGTAAATACAAGCACGATTAATGGATACAAGTGATACTGGATTTATACCAACGGTTAACTCCCGTTCTCTTATACCTGAAAAGGTAGCAAAAAAAAAAATAGTACCAAAATTCAACGAGTGATACGTATTGAGATTCGTTAATACGAAAAACGTTATAAATTATCTTATTAATTTTTGTAATTATACACAAAAAACGCTTGCACTGTTTTGAGCAACCGGCTACGCCCTACCTGCATTGACAGTTTGTTTTACTAAATACTGTTTCGTTATTTTTCACTGAGCAGAAACATTTTATCTGTATATTGAGCGTCGAGGCAATAATAAAGTGATAGATATTGGTTGGTTTAACGAGCTATTCCGAAAATTTATTTGCCCTTTGTCCTTCATCGAATAAAGCAATAGGTGAGTTGTTCGATGCAATCAATTTTCGGTGAATTTGTTTATTAGCTGAATTTACGAAAAATTGTTCGCAACTTGCGATATATTTTTCAAGAATTGTGAATTATTTCAAGATCTATCTAATGGTGAGATACACTCTGTTCTTTTTTTTATAAAGTGGAACTTGAGTCTTCAATTGTTCGAGAGAAGAACGTTTAAGGGGAGGGGTAAGGTATTTTTTGGCGTTTTTTAAATTTTGTCATATGAATGCTTGGCCTGGCATCGATAATTCTGTGTAAGTATATGAAAAAAGCACTCGTTTATTGATATTTAATTTTTTATATTCTATTGTAGAAATCTTTGAAATTTTCAAACGCGTTTTTCTCACATTTAGTATTTTCAAAGTCGGTGAACTCTCTAGCTCAAAATCTACTGCACCGATCCTTTTGAAATTTTTTACACAAATTACAAGGTAACGCTGCCGAGTTTTTTTAATTTTTTATAATTTTAATTTATTTTACAATAACAAAATTTCTGATTTTTCATTTGAAAAATCGGTATTTTGACTTCTAAGTGTAAACAAAAATTAAAAAATAAATTTAAAAAAAAACCCGACGGCGTTTTAACGAACTTATCAGCTAATGACATATTTTTGGTTTTTTTATTTCATATGATCCAGTGATGAGTTATGCGGTTTACCGCAATGTAACTTCAAGAAGATTCTTAATCTGTATGAGTGTCGCTATCGCCCGAATTAGAATGACTATTTTATATTGCAAAATAACAAAATGACGTCGTTTTTTGCAAAGGTGTTCGAAAAACACGTTTTTTTCGTCATAATTCGGGCTGAAGTATAAGTTAAAATAAATATTTTTCAATAATACTAGTTCACAGGCGACAGTCATACATATGCTGAATATGCAGTAAAGATTTTAGCCCGATTGGTTAAGCCACTTTTCCGAAATCACCATCGCCAAGTAAAAAAAAATCGTATCTAGTCAGCTATCGCAAAATAGTAAGAATTTGCTGAAATTGGTTGAGGATATTTGCGAACTGGTGTTGCGACTCCGTGTAAAATTTCATGTACTTTGTCTGCGTGATTGTTCAGCAATTAATTACTGAAGTTAGGCTCTTATACACGGGCGACATAGCAAAAGCTTCGTGAGAACTCTAATATGACTGTGGCAAAATAATAAAAATAGTAAGGAATTGAATGGATATAGACGGAAAGAGTTCTTGAGATTATCATGAATAATTTCAACGAAGAGTACAGCGTTTTGTCTGTCTCGTTATCGAGATATTCGTCGTGAAAAAAAAACAGGAAATCTCAGCTGATTCGCGTAAAACGATAAAGTTCCCTACGGCACGTGGCAACGCTGCTGTCAAGTCGGCCATTTCGGATAGCCGCCAAAATTTAAAACGCACAAACTATTGCCTCCCTGCTATAAATTTCTTACCGCGGTTTCATAAAGAGTATTCAAATATTTTGAATAATTCTTTACAGAAGCAGCAGCGCATGTGCATACAATAATAACCGGTAGAGCGTCCTTTTACTCACATAGTGAAAAGATAGATTACGACCATACCGCAAATGTATAGAAGTTACGTGATATGTGTATACTCAGTTATACATTCAAAACAGCTGTTGCAACTGCTGCCAGGGACTAATCTCTGGCGCGGGTAGCCGTACTCACGGTCTTACATACAGGTCTTGCAGCGAAGCCAAATTTTGGCGATGAGGGTAGGCTCGCTTATCGGCTTCACTTTTCGATTCACTAGGCGCCGCTACGCGTCGCCACCAGCGAGGGGAAGTGCATTCCCTCTTACCTCTTACCCGTGAATAGGTTCAAAGTGTTTACGTCTGTTTTTGTGGCGCGGTTGCCGAAATAACCTTTATTTGCGACCATATACCACGAGGTTCTACGCGATTCATCGTGATACATTTTTTTATCGTGCTTTTACGCATAAATGTGATTTTTTTTGTTAGCGTTTTCGAAAAAAATGCGAAATGGTTAAGGGTTGCGCGGTTCGCAATTGGAAAACGGGGTACAAAAGTTTTAAGCAAAAATGCTCCGTGTTTCGACTGCCCAGAAACGTCGAACGATACAAAAAATGGCTCGATGCTATTCCGGGACTGAAAGAGTCTCCGTACGTGTGTGAAAAGCATTTCGAAGAACGATATATTGTAAGGCATTGAAGAAAAAAGGATGTAAATGGTCGTATTATAGTTTTTTATTGTTTTCTTATATTGTGCAGTTTACACGACAGTACGGTATATTAAGTTAGGGCAAACGGCGCATGCGCTGCGGTCAGGAGGGAAAAGGACAGAAGAGCTATTTCTCTCTTCGTCGCACCAGTATTTCCCCTTGTCGTCACGCACCAAGCGGCAGAAATCGGAATAAAAAAAGAGCCGCTACGGGTGCCACTACCCCCGTTGTCAGACCTGTATGTAAGACCGTGGCCGTACTAGAGCGCGTGCACCGAGCGCTTCTACTTTGGAGCGCTTACTGCGTCGACAAAGTGAAAATCGACTTTACCAGCAATTGGATATCAATTCTATGGAATAGAGTTGAAAAATGCAAAAAATTAAAATTCTATTTTCTCATCCCGTCACGATAGAATAGCCCCTTAAGGTGAGTTGAATAAATAATATTGGATGGCGTTTTTTCTGAGTTTCTTGACGAAACTAAACTTTTATTCATCTAGCCGGTGTTCTGCATTCCTTTTGCTCCTCAAGAGAAAAGCAAATATTTTCAAAACATCAAATGAACGGAAAAGTAAAAGTGCTATGTGCACTCTATCCGGAATGCCCCGAGGTAGACGCTCCGCTGTTGGGACGGTAGCAAATAAAACCCTCGTCGTTTTTGAGGATCTGCCTTGGCATAGTAGTGCCGGGGGGTAAGTCAATGCAATCGCCATTGTAGCAGACCTGAAAAACGTTTATTGAGTACAAATTTGAAGTTTATTAGGTTTTTTTTCCTTCAGGTACCCGACTAGAAATTTCACTACGGGGCAGACTAGGGCCGTATCCGGCATGCCGTATTCCGTACGACGGCACTTTACAGGCCGCCGCATCAGGGCTTTAACAAGCGTGAAATGCTTTTTGGATCCGGCCCTGATGCGGATGCCGGTTACGGACCTGATCAGTATACCTTTGCAGGCTCTGATCCGGCTGCCGGATCTATGCCTGAAATGACACTGAGAGCAAACTAAAAATTACGATTAAAAAATTCTGTTAATATGTTTTGTTTTCATATACCTTATTTATGTTGCTGCCTATATGATAATTTAATAAAAACGTATTCTGCCTGGTTAAAATTTTTACCTACCCTCGGGATTGAACCTATGCCTTCTTATTCTAGAGCTGAGCGCGCTATCTATTTGGCCATCCTAACACTTGTGTGAACTTTCTCGTTTTCTTTCCTATCTTTATCAGTCTAATTCTAGTCTGCAGAATGTCAATATTTTTATGTATGATGTTCAAGGTTGCATCATTGCAATGCAAACAATAATTATATTTTTACCGCTGATTTTTTTTGCTCATTTAGGGCCTTTGTACACGATGTATTTTCTACGCGCAGACCACGCGATACAAACGCGGTACACACTTGATCTATATTCGTTTTTCAGTCCAAAAAGCGTGCGGATCATGTGTGTATTGTGTTTGTATCCCTTAGGCTGTGAAAACAACTCACACGTATGTAATTTCGACAAAAATAGTAAATTCACTTTTACTCTTATTTATATATTATATACAGGGCCGGTTTACGAAAATTAGCGCCCTAGGCCTGAGAAAGTTAGCGCCCCCCCTCCCCCCACCGGCCGTGCCGCTTAGCGATCATAAGGGGGCGAGATAAAAAGGGAGGCACGTACTTGCGGATTCCGCTGACGCGCGGCGCCCCCTTTGCCGCGGCGCCCTAGGCCCGGGCCTAGCGAGCTTAGTGTATAAACCGCCTCTGATTATATACATACACATATATACATATACACTAGGGTGACCGTTATTTTGGCTTCGGTAAAAAAATTTTAACGTCTAGCAAAAAAAATAATCAAGTTAATAACGTCTAGCAAAAAAAACTAATTAATTTAATTTTCAAAAATGCATGCATTTTTTTAATGGCCGCACTAAAATATTCATTAGTCTCATAATATTAATTTAAAAATCTGGAATTGGGTACATTGATTGTACATATTAAGAGGTACAAAATATATTATTTACTGATTTTTTTCCATCAATTATGTACAGTCGGGAGTAGATAATAAATTAATAGAAAATTTGAAAACGGACGTGGCGGTTTGGTTACATTGTGGCGGGAAATCGAAGCAGTGAATTAATTATCGGAGCGGATTTTTTATGCAAATAATAATATAATAATCGTGTACTGAATGCTTCAAAATGATATTTTTTGTCTTGAGCCTGCGAGAAGATTTTCCAACTGTAGTGGTGATAATACAAAATATACTGCAGACAAATAGTTCGATATTTGGTCGTGGCGCTTCGACCGCTCATTTTTACCGACCGAGCATTACCGATCGAGTTGGTTTGCCATTGTTGGACAGAAAAAAAATATACCACGTGAAATCTTTACGATTCTGCAAATTTATTTCGATTTGACGATGCGGTTCCAATCCGTATCTATTTGCGACTCGAACGAGAGTTATCAAATGGGCGCGCAATTGATAAAAAAAATAAGAGTCTGCAATGATATAGGGGAGCGAGGGATCAAACTTATCACCAATTATAAAAATCAATTGACTTATGATGAAGATCAAATACTATTTGTTCTTCAAGTTGTCACCGAATATCAAAAAAAATTCCGAACGTAAACAAATGTACTCTACTTCAATCATTTCATAGATGGACTGCTACTACTTATGTAATATTTCATGTAAAGGTACGAATTTGCGGTATGTGATTGATGGAAGAAAATTAGTAAATAATATTTTTTGTAACTCTTAATATGTATAATCAATGTACCCAATTCCACATTTTTTAATTAATATTATGAGACTAATAAATATTTCAGTGCGGCCATTGAAAAAATTCATGTATTTTTGAAAATTAAACTGCTCGGTGGCACGTGTTTTCCTTATCCCAGCGCGTCCAAATTTTACATAGATTTTTTTTCATATCTTGATTAGTTTTTCTGCTAGACGTTAAATTTTTTTACCGAATCCAAAATAACGGCCACACACACACACACACACACACACACACACACACAGACGCACACACACAGACGCATACACGCACACACGCGCGCACACACACACACACACACACACACACAGCCACATACACACACGCGCGCACACACACACGCGCGCGCGAACACACACACACACACACACACACACATGATTAATCATTGTATTTATGACTGATTATCGCGCGCGCGCGCGCGCGCGTGTGTGTGTGTGTGTGTGTATGCCATTTAGAATAATTTGAATTATGTATTATTAAGTAATATCGCTTCAGTTCGATTGTATATAAACAATTAATCCATGTTTATTACCTGCTCGCAGAGTGTAGATTATTCGAATTCATGCGGTTTATATCGCAGACGCCAATGAAACCTAACCTCAAAATCTTGATTCGCCAGCTACGTCTATGGACACAATATTACGGCGACATACAGGCTACCGTACTTCGGTCTGTTTAGGGTGCCCCCTCGCGTCCGTACTAAGGTACCACCGATCCGGTCCACCCAAGGCATAGATCAGGCCTGCCGTAACCTGGCGTCCATGGAAGCCATATTACGGCGGCATACAGACTACCGTACTTGGCTCTGTTCAGGGTGCCTACTCGCACCGGGACTAAGTTTCCACTGGTTCGGGGGACACCCGACACTGATCAGACGTGCCGTACTACGGTATTACGGACCGCAGCTTGATAGCGGTCTGATCAGTCTTCAGGCTGCCGGATCAAAATTTCTAGTCGGGTATCCGATATAACAGTAGCAACATTTTTTTACCTGTGTCCAATAATACTTACTTTTTTTCGGCCACAGTGGGTCCCACGAGCAGCTCGTCCCGTAGACACTGCACGATGTAAAAGCGTGTTCACACGGAGTGGCCCGGCACACTCCATATTATTACAATTGACAGTTGCCGATTGAGGTTCGAGATACTGAAAGAATGAACGTACATGATGAAAAAACCATTGCTCTCAAATACACAATAAGAAGTGGTGGTAACAAAACAAAATTACCGTGCATGCCCCTAGAAATTTCCGTAATATGCACTGGCGGTCGGGATGGTTGACCACTGCTGGGAGCTTTCATAGATGAAAGGAAAACATAAAATATATAAATCTCGTTACAACTTATGAAAGCTCAGTGTACGAAAAAAAGATCATCTCTTTCGGAAAATATGTGGATAAAGAGCTTAGAGGTAACTGAATCCGCGACGGTTTGTCCATCTTACCATTTTCACAGACGAAACAGTTGTCACGGACATCAAACACGCCAGAAAGTAAAATACGAGCGAAGACATTTTAATGCTGAAATAGATAACAATAGAAATAGACATATGATGGGTATACTTTATTTGTGTCCACTCTATCTTATCATGTTGCCGAAAAACGTTTGTAACTTTTTAATTTATTTTATTGAGCTGACATTTCAAAACCATGCAATCTTAACCTTCCCAAGAATTAACAGTATACGGAGTGGCATGATAATTGGTATTTTTCACATACCGCTGAGCACACGATGTGCAAAGCTTCAACAAATTTATGTATCGCGTTCGATTTATGGATGGACGTTATTTCTTTTTCAGAATCAACACGTTTCTAATGCCCTGTCTACGCTAATTTCCTTACATGTGCTAAGCCTGCGACTGAAGGGCTTCCACGTTTGTTCAACAACGATGATTTGCGATAAACTTAAAGGAGTAATGAAAAGCTGCTTACTTCGAATTTACTTCGACCGAAAAAATTCTTCGATGTGGAACTAGTGAGTCGATATATGTATCTCGATGGTATGATGTTCGACGATATATTTCATTGCCTTTTTATATCCAACATCGAGGAAGATAAGCAGTGTTTGCAGAGGAGGGATGGTTAATTTTTATTTTTACCCAAAAATTGCCTATCGTGAAATGGTGTTTAAATAAGCAAATTTTCGGCGTAGGCTCGCAAAGCGACGAATTACGGTCTCATTAGTAAGCCACGCGTCTCTCGGAGTTGGATCTTACAGCGTGGAGTAGTCTTCTATTGATTTTTTCCCCTTCTCAATTACAGAGGAACATATGGCGAATTTGGTAAAAAAAACAAGAATTTTGACCGGCTAATTTCAGAGATATATGGCCGTATTCATAGTCCCTCCTTATCTCAAGGAATAAGGACGCCTTGATGAAGGCTTCCTTGAATCTCAGAGGCGTCCTTGTTTCATAGTCGCAACTCGACTCTCCCTTCCAGAAGGAAGACATATTTAGGGATATGTGATTGCTTATGGTGGTAAAACCGCTGAAAGAAGCGCCACTCGGCTATATTTGAAACTAATTCAAACCGCTTGGCTCTCGATTGTATAGCCTCGAGTGTATAACCTCAAAGTTCAAAATTAGAAATTGAGTTGCGACGAATACAATTATGGATGAAGGAAAGAATGTTCATTATACAGAGCGCGAAAGGCTGTTATTAGCTCAGCTAGTATCAGAAGAAAGCCTAATAGACTGCAAAACAACGGGTGCTGTTGATTTAAAACAAAAAAGCTGACGCGTGGGAACGCGTTACGAAGAAATTTATAAGCGAAGGGTGCACCCCACGTACCAGTAAACAATTGAGAAAGTGCTGGGACAATCTCAAACAAAAGTAAGTAATAACTATTTTGTTCCTATCTAATTGAATTAATGCATGATTTTTTCTCTATTTCAAAATGCACTTCCATTCTTATTGTTTTATAAAATTCGTGGTAAAGGCCTTACCACACATGGCCTTTTGATCCAGTCCAAGCCAGTTAGAAAAGAATTGAAAATAGGGGCGTTGTCACAAATATTTGGATCTATTCTAATTATTGTTTTATCAAAAATCATTTCAGAAAACGAAAGTTGACAACAATAATGAAGCATCAACGTCTTATGACTGGTGGGGGCCCTGCGCCCGTAGAATGTGTCGATCCAGTCATGGATTTCATGGATGGAGCAACTGGAAATATCGACGTGGAAATCGATTGTCCATTTGACAGCACAGCAGCATTTGAAAGAGATTGTAAATATTTTAAAAAGTAAACATTTATTAGCATTCTTTTATTGTGCTAGAAAAAAACCATTATCTTAACTTTTTCAGATGACATGGGGTTCATGAACGAAAGTTTAACTGTGCAGGACCAGGATGAAGATATTTCCAGCGAAATTATAGAATCTCATCCTGAAAACCGAAGTCACAGGCAAGTGTCTTCGCACCTAACGTCAGCGTCGAAAAAAAGGGACACGAGTCATGAAAACCTCAAGGTAAAAATAATTAATAAATATAAAATATATAAAGCGTATAAAGACAAAATAATAAATGAAAAATAAGACAAGTAATAAGAAACCAGCTGAATAATTTTGAATAATATCAGGAATATGAGTCCAAGTACGTGGATAGCAATTTCATTACTGCTAAAGTGAAGATTCTATCTTATTAACATTGCATGATTATTTTTATTTATTTTACCCGATCTGTACAAAATTACAAATATACTTCACAATTTTATGCAATTGCTTTTCAGAATATTTCCGATGAAAAGGTACTGAGACTGATACGACTGCGAGAAGCAATTGAACAGCAGCGAACTTCATGCAAAAAAAATGAAAATCGCCGAAGCAGAAGAGAAGATAGCAATACTGAAGCTTCTAAAACTAGAAGAAGAGCTCAAGTCAAGTTGATTGAAAAAAAATCGAACATAATTTTCTTTATATAGTTTTTTGTTATGAAATCAAAGTTATATGTCAATTATATTCAAGTCATGTTTCATTATTAATAATAAATACAAACATATTTTGAGCAATGTATATTTATTCCATATATTTACATATATACAATTATTAGTGATTCACGTGAAATGTCTCAATATAAAAGCGTTCCTGTGTGCAAGTCCTACGCCATTTTGCTCAGGAATAAGATCATTTTCAAACGCGATCTCATTGAACTCCCCCTCAAAGAAGTCGTCCAGATTGTGTCGTATGCATAGGTTATGTAAAACAGCGGTTGCGCAAATGATTGCCACAGTTGTGCTTAATTTCGTTCTTAAGCCATACTGCAAACATGGAAATCGACGTTTCCACACTCCAAACAGTTGTTCAACGATAACTCGTGTTTTTTTATGGGCAGTATTATATCGCTCTTCGGCATCCGTTTCAGGCCTCAAAACAGGTGTCAATAGATAGCTGCGACATGCATATCCGCTATCACCAAGTAGAATTCCATCAAGTTGTCCTAGCTCAAAACGACAGCGCAGGCCACTGCGATCAAATATAACTGCATCTTGAGTTGAACCAGGGTGTCGAACTACTATATCCAGAATTTCTCGGTCAGGACTGGATACAACCTATAAAAAATTCTTCATTATCCAGCTTCCATCGAATAATTCAATGCACCATGTATTAATGAAAAGTCCATGTATTAAGTACGTATAAGCTATATTGCTCCAGCTAAAAATTGCATTTGATAGGAATTTCAGTATTCATGATTCAATAAAAATCTGAAAAAATTCAACATTTGGCAAGCTATGATCAACAATTATTCATAATAATATCAAATTTTCATTGAATCATAAAATACGGAAATTTCGATCAAATACAATTCTTAGCTTGGACAATGTGACTCATACGTCCTTAATAAAAATACAGCATTCAAAGAATTACCTGCACATTCAGAGAAAACCAGCCTTTTCGATTTCGAAATGCTTCTCCATTATTTCCTCCAGGGTTCGCGATTCGTATATGGGTGCAATCAATGCATCCGATTACAGCCGGGAAGTTGGCCACCGCATAAAATTTGTTCTTGTAGCTTGAACGTACACGTTCGTTAGAAAAATGTATATGTTGCTTCAAGTGCGATGCCGAAATTCTTGACACTCGAGCCACGGTTCGTGATACAGATGGTTGACTATATCCTCGTAAATCTCCATTAACAATCTGCAACGAACGCACAACGCAAATAAATAAGAAGTCAGTAATGCGTTTTCATATCACATTAAACAAGAAACATATTTACAAACCTGAAAACTACTCGTTGCATAAAAACGCAAAGTTATTAAGAGCTGTATCAACGGAGACACAGGCAGCCCACGTTTATTTAATCTCCTTAATTGTGCATTTACCATCGGCAATAAAAGTTCGACCACAGCTCCTTTGCTGAACCGATATCTTATTCGAAAAGGCACATCGTCGTACTTTTCGATAGGATTCTCAAAGTCCCGAATGTACCTTCTGACGAGTCGCCATCGAAATATATTCTCAATTTCCTCAAAATCATCATCAAGCTCATCATCAGAATTGTTTAAAAAATCGTTGTTCATTATGCCGAGTAATTATATGCAACACTTCTGTACGAATTTTCACGCGGTTTTAATTATTTATTGAGGTTACGCCGTACACTGATACACTCCGATACGTTTTACGTGGTTTTAATTGCTTATTTTGATTACGTCGTGAATTGTGGTACACCTCGAAACTTTTTACGAGTTTCAACAGTTTTTTTTTGTTTAAACTCCGTTCACTGCGATATGCTTCGAAACTTTTTACGTGCTTCACTTTTAACTGTTCTTGAGGTTAATCTGTAGACTGGTCTGTGATACACGCAAAAACTGCATAGAGGCCAAGCGCAAGCGCAAGCGCTAGTAACATGAAACGAAACAGCCAATCACAGCGCCGAAGGTTTCCTCAAGGAAGCTCGAGACCTGCCTTGAAATAAGGAGGCCAATAAGGCTCCTTATTCTGTCAAGGAAGGTCTATGAAACGCGAAATGAGGAACAAGGAATCCTTGTTCCTCAAGGAAGGACTGTGAATACGGGTAATAGCGATTTAGGTTGTGCAATGTCTAGAGCGACCCTATAGGCCTCCGAAGTAACTTTCGTGGTGGCGCCGCGCAACGGCTGCCGGTGGCAAAACTTGGATTGGCGTATGGCGGTAAAGTCAAACCGGCACAAACACGAAAGAACTAGGCTTGAGCAATCATCATCGATTGTAGATCTCACATTGTGATGGAATGTGCTTGTAAATAAAATAAAATATTGTGATGGAACTAATAACGATTACTTGCTGATTTCAATGTATCCTCATGACTTCCTTTCGCCCTAAAAGCATATTTACAGGTATGTGACGAAGAGAATGTTAAGGGCGGGGTAAAGTATTAAATTTTTTTTTCATTTTTTAAAAAAATGTTAAATGAATGCATAATATATCAAGAATATTGTGTTAAAATTTCAAGTCGATCGGAGTAAAATTGACGAAGTTATGAGTATTTGAGCGTCTATTGCTCCATGCCGTTCTCTTCTCTTCTGCGTTTTTTAAACCGTTTTTCTGAGACTTGTCATATTTGAACTGCGTGTGCACGATAACTCAAAATCTACTGGACCAATCGCTTTGAAATTTTGCACAGTACTTCTTCACATAATTCACCAGGTATTGTCGAGAGCTTTTTTGTTTTTTTTAAATAATTACTAATTTTTCAACAACAAATTAGCCGATTTTTTTTAGCGAAAATCGGGTTTTTGGCTCCCAAGTGCTACGAAAAATCGAAAAAAAAAATCCTCCCGTCATTACCTCGAGAAACATGTCCTTTAACAAATGCATTTTGATTTTTTTGTTTCAAATGATTCTGTTGCGAGTTATGGTGCACACCGCAAACCAACTTTTTTTCGAGGCGCCTCCGGGGCTTAATTTTCACTCGCTCAATTTTGAATATTTTGCAATGCAAATTTAGGAGAATGTTGTTCAAATGTTACTTTATTATATGTAAATTTTTCAATAAACGAACACTATTCGTTATGCCAAAAAAAAATCTTAAAAACATGCCTTTTTTCGCCGAATTAACTTTACCCCGCCGTTAATGAAATTGCGTACATTAGCTGCACGTAAAAATTTTTCTGTCGTACAACAAAATTTCTGTTGAAATTATTGTTTGCATCCGAAATTTATATAAAGGATGTTGTAATATAGGCAGAACACTTTCGATAGTCATCATGTATCGGAAGTTCGTGACATTGTTGCTGGTGAGAAAAGGACTGTGATGGGAAAAGTTCTTCCTCAAACACGCGTCAACAATCCCAAATATGCTGTTATTACAATGTAAACATCACACGCGGTACTGTTATTTGAGCAAACACCTGATTTAAATGGCGACCGGCATACTGCATTAGCAGACGAAAACCAATCCAAGTTTTGCCAAAACTCGCCGCAAGGGCTGCGCACTAGAATTACTTCGGAGGCCTATAGCCACGGACAACTGGAGCAGACTAGAGCTAGCGATCTGGCAACACTGCAAGCGTACGGCGCGTTCATCGTTAAAAAATATACCTAGAGACGCAGCAGATTTTTATATAACTATTACACACACACGCGCGCGCGCGCGCGCGCGCGCACACACACACACACACACACATACATATAGCTAGATCAAGATTAGTAAATCCGTAACATTCGCGTTGTTCATAACCTCTGCGTTCTTATTTTGTTTCGTTTTCTCTTTTCGTACTGGTCACAAGTTCGACTGCTTTTCTATTTTTGGTAATCGTTTTTTGTTTAGCGAATTCGCCTTTACGTCGCACTTGTTCCATTATTTCGGCCGCAGTTCAAATTTTGTATTTCAATTTACACTAAATATCACGACAAAAATTCGTTGGACTTATAACATTGCCACGATCTCCGCGTATACGCAGTGCCTACGTATTAGTAGCCGGAATGGATAGACTGATACAAAATTGAGTGTTACACTGAGAGAAAAGTGTTTAGTGAAAAAAGTGGGAGAAAAGTATTTAGAAAAAACGCGCATAGTAAAGAGAGTATAGTCGAATTCCCTATAGTTTATTATCACCGCAATCGTAATATGGTTAACACAACTATAAGCGAAAAGTGTACGTAAACATGCGACTTTGGTGGCGTGTTTGACTATCTGGTATCTCCGAAATTAATACACACTATTGTGTGTAGTAACTGTGTGTTCATTAACTGTGTGTTCATTAACTGAATGAACTAGATCGATATTGTAAAGCCTTTCACAGTAGTTGATAGTTATTTCGGGGATACCAGATAATCAAACACACTGCCAAAACGGCATGATTAGATAGACGCTTATAGCGTCATCTAAGCGTCGTGTTAACCATATTATGATTGCGGTGTGAATAAGCTGTACGGAATTTAACTATGCCCACTTTACCATGGGCGCTTTTTTATAAATACTATGGCCATTTTTCTCAGTGCAAATTTGTACTATTTATATGATTAACATTAACACTTGTTGAGTATAAATTGTTACAAGATCTTACGAAAAGTGACTATACGAACAAAATTATGGTAATCTTATAGTAAGGACGTAAATCATTTGTGGAACGTGTCAATAGAGACAGCGGCAGCACGCTATGATCGATATAGATATATTAGCGCATTAATTTATCCGTTTTTCAAATTCGATATCTCGAAAACTATTGCGTTGCGCCAAAAGTCCATTTAAGCAGTGACATATATTATCAAAAAGACGATCTGTGCAAAATTAGACCTATGTCGGAGGTAAGAGCTATTCGTAATTGCAGCTGGCATTACTCTTATGTGTTATGCCAAATCTACGATCAAAATAACATAAGTACCCACCCGGTAGCGTAGTGGCAGCGTGCGTAGTATACCCGACTAGAAATTTTGCTACGCAGCAGACTAGGGCCGTATCCGGCATGCCGTATTCCGTACTACGGCACTTTGCAGGCCGCCGTATCAGGGCTGCAACAGGCGTGAAACGCTTTTTGCATCCGGCCCTGATGCGGATGCTGGTTACGGACCTGGTCAGTATACCTTTGCAGGCTCTGATCCGGCTGCCGTATCTATGCCTGAAATGACAAATAAAAACAATCCAAAAATTATGAATAAAAATATTCTGTTAGTATCATTTGTTTCCATATACCTTATTTATGTTCCTGTTCATATGATAATTGAGTTAAAACATCATTCTGCCTCGTTAAAGTTTTTACCTACCCTCGGGATTGAACCCATGCCTTCTTATTCTAGAGCTGAGCGCGCTACCTATTTAGCCATCCTAACACTTGTGTAAACTTTCTTCTTTTCTTCCCTATCTTTATCAGTCTAATTATATTCTACAGAATGTCAATAATTTTATGCATGATGTTCAAAGTTACATAATTGCAATGTAACAGTAATTATATTTTTACCGCTGAATTTTTTTTGCCCATTTAGGGCCTTTGCACACGGTGTATTTTCTACACGCAGACCACGCGATACAAACGCGATACACACTTGATCTATATGCATTTTTCAGTCCAAAAAGCGTGTGGATCATGTGTGTATTGCGTTTGTATCGCATCATCTGCGCGTAGACAATACGCCATTGTCAACGGCCCTTAGGCTGTAAAAACAATACTCACATGCATGTAATTTCGACAAAAATAGTAAATTTGCTCTTATGTATATATATACATACATATATATATATATATATATATATATATATATATATATATATATATATATATAAATGTATAAATAAGAAGAAAAGCGAATTTACTTTTTTTCTATTTACAAATTCGTGCATTTTCCATGTTCGTTTGTGTATAAACATGGGCTAATTGTTTATGTACTAACGAACTGAAGCGATATTATTCAATAATACATCATTCCAAATATTCAATCATTCAAAATTCATAAAAATAATATGTATGTATGTATGTATGTATCTATGTGTGTGTGTGTGTGTGTGTGTGTGTGTGTGTGTGTGTGTGTGCGTGCGTGCGTGTGTGCGTGCGTGCGTGCGTGCGTGCGTGCGTGCGTGCGTGCGTGCGTGCGTGCGTGCGTGCGTGTGTGTGTGTGTGTATATATTAATCAGTCATTTTAAGTTCTGCCATTAAGAATATTTTGAATGATGTATTATTAAATAATATCTTTTCAGTTCGTTTGTACATAAACAATAAGCCCATGCTTATTACCTGCTCGCAGAGTGTAGATTATTCGAATTCATGCGGTTTATATCGCATACGTGAATGAAACCTAACCTCAAAATCTTGATTCGCCAACTACGTCTATGGACGCTATATTACGGCGACATACAGGCTACCGTACTTCAGCCTGTTTAGGGTGCCCCCTCGCGTCCGTACTGAGGTACCGCCGATCCGGTCCACCCAAGGCACAGACCAGGCCTGCCGTAACCTTGCGTCCATGGATGCCATATTCCGGCGACATACAGGCTACCGTACTTCGGCCTGTGCAGGGTGCCTTCTCTCGTCCGTACTAAGGCCCTACTGATCCGGTCGGCATCCAGCGCAGAGCAGACGTGCCGTAACACGGTGTCCATGGACGCCATATTACAGTAGCATACAGGCTACCATATTTGGCCCTGTTCAGGGTGCCTACTCGCGCCCGGACTAAGTTTCCACTGGTTCGGGGGACTTCCGGCACTGATCAGACGTGCCGTATTACGGTATTACGGACTGGAGCTTGATAGCAGCCTGATCTGTCTTCAGGCTGCCGGATCCAAATTTCTAGTCGGGTAGATAGGTAGGTCGTAGGTTCGAATCCATGTTCAGGCGAAATATCTTCTTCGATAAGAATCATTTCAGGAGGTCAGGGAATGACAAATTATGATAAACAATCATACAGGTAGTACTCTCAATTGAGGATTTTGGAATTTAGCAATTTTTATATATATTTAGTAGACATACCATTCAATATGGTAAAAATCACTATTTTTTCATAGTGTAAGGAAATATCCATTTTATGAAAACCTACTATATTATATAGCATTGGACAATCAACGTATGCTTGAAAGATTGTTGGTTGCGGTTAATATATCAGCATAGTTAACACAACTGCTAAAATATAATAAACAGTAATATATTTTAGGCAGTAACCATGACTATAAAATATTGTTGTCCCCTCAGGGTAATATAAAATATGGTTGAAATATGGTTGAATATTCAAACATATAACAACATCAAATTACACGTTTACCAAATCGTAAGTCCAATCAGCCTGTATATATTACGTATAATGGTATTCGACTTTGTCAAAACCACATTCGAATTAATGTACGAAAGGAAACCGCAATATTAGTCAATTGTAAATATAAAAATTGTAACCGTTGTTATCAATTTCTCAAATTTGGTATAACAATATATATCTGTATTTCACCAGTCAAATCTTTCATGAGTATACTTTTTACTTTCATTCAAGGGGTCAGGCCACTCTAGAGGCCGAAAAAATAGGCTTTTTGGGGATTTTTTTTCTTCAGAAAACCTACAATCGAGATTTCAATCGAGATTACAAAAAAGGGTGTTTATCATACATATCAGTGACTGTATACAATCATTTTTTTAAAGGGATTACTTTCAAACTGGCGGCTGTGCAGCGTTTATCTCAAAACTGCATTTTTTAATTGGCCGAAAACATAACTCAGACAATTTTCAACCGATTCACTTGAAATGTATGTTGAAAAATACATTTTCTATGGAAGTACGTAGGATTTCTTTATATTGCATAGTTCATTTGTTATTAACTATTATCTGACGATTTTTTTTTACTTTCCAAAAATTTGCCTAAAAATCATCAGATAATTGTTAATAACAAATGAACTTTGCAGTATAAAAAAAATCCTACGTATTTCCATAGACAATGTATTTTTCAACATATATTCAATATTTCAAGTGAATTGGTTTAAAATTGTCTGAGTTATGTTTCCGGCCAACTTAAAAAATGCAGTTTTGATATAAACGCTGCAAAAACGGCATTTTGCAATTAAGCGCTTCAAAAAAATTATTGTATGCAAGAAAACGCCAACAAAGAACATTTTGGAAATATTATAAATTTTTATGATGAAACTAAGCGGTTGTTGTGCGGACTGTGAATCTGTCTGACTGTGACATCGGACTGTGATCATCACAATCATGATTGTGATGATTGAATTCGATGCGTTACTGAAGATTCGATTTTTTGTGAAGCGGTAAACCTTTAAGGGAAAGACACCCCTGTGACTGGTAAAAATACGATTTTTTTGCACTCTCTCAAAGTATACATATTCAAGTATATGTGAAAAAATGTTGAAGTAAAAATATTGTCAATTGACCAAGTTACATGCGATTTAGTGAGAGCAGGTAGCGCAACCATTTACGTATATACTAAAACTTCAAATCGCGTTTTTCTCGAATCGACTTTACTCGACCTGGCCGAAAATATAACTGTATGTATAATTGTCCGATTTGCAATTTTTTCAAAAAATTCCCACATTCCTACCGTAATGCAGTAGCAGTCTTTGTACGCAGCCGTTTTTTTTTTTTCATTTAGTATTTTCTAAGCCCCCGAATAAAAGTAAACATTTCGCTCAAATGACACTTTTTGCCCGCTCTTGGCTACGACAATGGCTAACTCTATCAAATGTCAATGGTAGTGATATGCACACAACAATTGATTGATGCCATTTCTGTTCTGTTTTTAACGTATTATCAGAAAATATATTCTATATTCTACAGAAAAAATGAATATTTTATTAATGTTTTAAACACAATTTCCCATAAAATGGATAGTTTCATTTTTTCATTTTCACCGTTTCGAATTTCGTTAAAACTTTGGAAAATGCTGGAGCCGAGGCCAAGTGGAACTTTTACATACATACATTTATCCACAGTTTGGAAATTATTCAAATATACGTACGACATATCAATTTTACTTCTACACAAAGTATACTCTTTTAGTGAAAATTTTCCATCTCAGATCGAAAATATAATCTGGGTAATTGCATTTTTCTAATTCCGGTTAACAAGAATGTTAGATAATTTGTACGAACCTGTGCTTGTAGGCTGCCGATCCAGCTTGCACAAGACGCGAGAATAAATGAATGGCTTCAAACTTTGCTAAGACTCCAAATACGCGAATATACGTAATTCGGAATGCATTGCATATGATTTCTTATCCTTTTGCGCATTACTATTCATTTTCTTATAGTTTGTCCGTGCTCCAACAATCATTAGTGAAATTCTTAGATATTGGAACCCGCAGTCCAGACGTTTCTTCGAGTGGAGTTGTCGTCAAGGCTACTGATAATCGCCCCTATTATAAGACACATTTTACCCAACTGCAAATACTTTGGTCGCTTCCATTTTTTGTCTTATTTTATTTAAAACCTGGATGTATCTCCGTTTATAACACTAATTAAAAAAAAAAAAACATACAAAAATTAATACAAAGGTGAAACAATGAGGGATACAGATTGCAAAGATCATGAGGATAAAAAGATGATGATTCTGAAAGCTTTAACCAGATTAATTGAGCAAAGAATGTTTTTCAACTAATTCAACATATTATTAATAATTTCACTATTATTAGGATTTTTCAGTCATTACACTGTAAAAAAATCATTGATGCAATGTCATTGGTGTTATTGAATGAAATTTCGTTGATTCAATTGTAAAATTGTTGGTGTAAATAATCGGATTTATTAGCCAAAACAAAACGCTATTGACTTTAATAACATGATAAAATGGAAAGTTTTTTTTTATTCAAAAGATATATTCTTAGCCGAGAACAATATATTATTGAAAGTATCTAAAAAATAATCGCGAACAAATTATATAGTTTCGAATGTATTTTCTGCAACGAACAAAAAAAAGCGTTTCAATTCATACAATGAATATTGTTGATTCTAGTGCACAAGAAACATTTCTTTTCGTTCGTTTGATTCAAATAAAATTTCTATCGAGTAAATATGTTATTTTATTTTTTTCACCATATCCGATATTGATTTTCAAGTACATTATTAGTTAAAATATTAATATTTTATTTTGATTGAATAATATTAAGCAAATGTCTGAATTGGTTGAAAAATTAGGCGAAAATAAAATTTGTTTCTTGCGCATTTGATTGAATGCGCAAGAAACTTCAGAGATTTTTGGGTATTTATAATTGTTCTACCATACCGACCGCAATGAGGTGGCATTCCGTCCTAACGTATAGTTGCCGCGACTATCCTGCGTTCAATGCAAATAAACATGTCACAACAATTAACTGATCTTCGTACAAAACGCCTATCTCGACCGCATTTAAGCCAAGAGTCACACAGTTGATGCGACAACTTCTCTCTTTAACGCACACAACGATTTGTTTGAATCTGTATTTAAGATGTTGGGCCAATAGTTCTTTGCGATAACAGTCGTACACATGTGACGAAATGAATATTTGGTAATAATAAAAAAAATCTTCAGTTGAATCAAATATAGCCCTGTTAATAGTTAGCAAATCGATGTATTTTTTAGTAATATTAAATTATATTTCACTTTTATCTGATCAGCTAATATTTCGTTTGAGGGCCCCTTTAAAACTGACATAACACTATCTTATCTATCTTTTTATCAAAATAAACTCAGTAATAGTGTAGAATGTTTAATATAGCCTCATATTACCTATTTTTGTTTATTAAATGGTGAACATGGCTAATAAAAGTTTATATTTGGATATGTGATAAAGCACCGAAAAGCAAGCGATATATATTTTTTTATCGGCGGAAAAACGGTTTTAAGGGGTGAAACCACCCCTTAATATAGGGGTGGTTCACCCCTTATTTTTTTTTGCAATTTCACTATAGTGGATTTTTCATTGCTTCGGATTAGAAAAATTTTCGTTTTTGCTCCGTTAAATCGGTGGACTTCTTGTGTGTGAAACTGCTGTATTACCCCTAGAGATACCTTTTTTCGAGGGGTGGTTTCACCCCTTAAAGCCGTTTTTCTGCCGATGAAAAAAAAAAAAAAAAATACGTATCGCTTACTTTTCGGTGCTTTATAACATATCCAAATTTCAACAAAATCGAAGGGTGTCACCTGAGGGATGTTGCTTATGAGTACTCTTGAATATATTTACTCTACAATGACGTAGGATATTTTTGATTGGATGAAAATTGACGATTTGGCATTGAAAAAAACGACCATTTTATAGGCAAGAAAACAGACTTTTTTTTTTATAATCACGTCATTTTGTTAGATTTTGATATTTCTCGAAAATCCTACGTCATTGTACAGGAATTACCTTCCAGTTTAACGACATTTTTTCCTTTTTCGGTTTCAGCTACTCAATCGGCCGGAATCATGTCAGCCGAGGTAGCAATTTCCAAACAGTCATCCAGAAGTTGTCTAAATGGGTACCAAATGTCCGCTTGGAAGCTACCTATAAGTTACAGTACTACCTCTCTAAGAGAGCGGTCTAGGGCGGTTAGGGGAAGAAATTCTCGAGAAATTCGTCGCCGGAGCCTTCCCCCATCGCTAGGTTAGCGGGCTCGAAAATCGCGCATGTGGTAGCGTGTATGTGTTTCTCCACTCGAACTCGATAAGAGAGCGCGAACGAAAGTGTTGAGAAAACTGTAAACGAGTTGCGGAAAGTGTACTGGCGTTTCGTCGTTTCATGCGTAAGTATATCTCATTGAATATTGATGTGTAAATCTTTCTTTTTCTTCGCGTTTTTTTTATTCTGCTGTTTGGTATATTTTGTTGTTGCAATATTATAACACATATGAAGGAAACATTTGTAAGACTTTCAATAATTGTTGAATGATCTTATTGTTCGCAAAAATATACGTAGTATATTCGTTATCGAAACTCGAACATATATACTGTACAAAAAGAATGTAACTAACAATTGTAACGTATATGTAACTTATATATTATTATACAAACTTATATATTATTATACGTTACATATATTACAAATTGTAATATATGTAACGTATATATTATTATACAAAGGAATATTATCCATTTGACAATCGTGCGACGTGCGATTTTCTGAAATCGCTCGCGATCTCTTATCGAGTTGTCCGCGACAAACTCGAGAGGCCTCGGGTACACTGGACAGCTCGAGCTAGGTGGGGGAAGCCATAAAATGCGCTCAAGCGGCACGGCGGGGTAATTCTCTCTTAGCGAGGGCTCTCTTAGAGAGGTAGTACTGTACCACGTGTCCAACAGTTATCTTTTTGGATGGTTGTTAACTTTAAGATAACTTCCGGGCGGACATTTAGTACCCACTTAGCCAACTTTTGGACAACTTCTTGAAAATTGCTACTTGGCAGCAGTGGAGGAAGATTTTTTGGCGCCTTCGAAGGCAGCGCACAAATTGCTTGGGTCTCAATATTTTTCTATGAAAAAGTTATGTAATGTAGGTTAAATGTAGCTAAATATATTCTTAATTTTCCGGAACATTCAATTGAGTACTTTTCTTTCAAAAAATTCCCGAAAATCACCCAAATTTTCAGCGTTCACACTGGTATAGTCCCTCAATAATTGTTATGAATCAAACGCATCGAATAGTTAAATTAGCATTGCTGACTCTTCACACGTTTCCGATTTCTTTTCAGCATTCTCAACAAAATGCCAAATAGTGCAACCATAATACCAACATCGCGTCATTTTTGCGCGATTACCAGCAGTCGATATACTACAAATTGCACGTTGCCTTCCTTACCGAATTCCGATAACAATGAAGGAATATAAATACGCAGCGCAAAATCAGATTTCCATCTCAGCCAGGAAATGAGCGGTACTGATCCTATGCAACGTGCCAATTACAGCTATTTACGAACTTATCCGCTTGCGGAAAAAATACGTATTCGCAATTGGCTCGCCGTCCAATTGTAAAATAAACGAATTGTTAAATTTCGAACCGGAAGTTAATAGAACAACGACGATCAAGCCGACGCCTTTTTTCTTTGCCAATTTCCGTTCGTATTCAAACACTTGCATGCGATAGTTTACATCGTGTGTGGCGATACCAGTACTCGTGATATTCCGGATGGAAAAAAAAGTCCGTTAGAGTGCCGGTAAGTGACGCAGTTTGGCCTGATAAGAAAAGAAAGCGCAGTATCTGCACGCACGTGGACGGGAAGTTGCGACGGTGAATGTTTAAGTGACCCTCGGTGGAGGGGATGCACCGCGGATATAACCTGCATGCACAGAGACGTAACATTGGAATGAGATTTCAAAATGGCGTATTGCACGTACTTTTATTAGTCGTCGATAAGACGAATATATATATATATATATGTAAATATACACAATATATCCCAGAGCGTTTCATCGTATTTACACCGTTAGTTTTTTTCGTGGTGTTTTATCTTCGAATCAGTCGTTCAAATCCCGACGAGTGTGAGGTCATGAGAAATTCGACCGTTATCCCGGTTGAATCGTTCAGAGTCTATTATTCCTGAGGTTAGCATCGTCGCTATCGCAAAATTCAATAATGCAGGAAATTATTCTCGCCGCTTTTTCCGTTGTGTCGAGCCTCTTCATCGTTTTCGCCCTCGCAATTCTCGGTAAGCGACCGTGCAGCTTGATCACGAGGCAGACGTGTTTTGTTTTGCACAAATTTTTTCGACAAAAACTAAAAATTCACCTTTTGCACAATTTTTTTGAGAAAACCTAAAATTTCACTAAAAATGACGAATACGCGTTCGTCCATCTTGATGCTAATTACAAAAGTGGATTTAACCTCTTCCAACGACAAATCAAATTACCGTTCGATAAGCTGTGCCTGCGTGCTCCGCGTTTATCCTCGCGCGTAACGCCATTTTCTTCCCTCTTGGCAGGTTGGTATCTGGTCTGGAAGTTTTTCCTCTCGAGATTCCGTTTCGTTCGTGAGCTCCTCGGTGGGATGAGCGAATCTTCCTCGGTGCACGATCTCAAGAACGGAAGATCCCGCGTGAAGAAGCTGCGCAGGGATTGAGAGGACTCGCGTCCCCAGGACGGGAAGAAAGACGTTTTTCGTTGTTTTTTTTTCGCTTCGTAAGTCAAAGAGAAAGATATATACATTCGCCATGTCGATAAATATACGCTGCGCGAATAGCAACGATCTTCTCAACATACAGCACTGCAATTTGCAATGTCTGCCGGAGAACTATCAAATGAAGTATTATCTGTATCACGCGTTGTCGTGGCCCCAATTGAGTTACGTGGCGGAGGACGAGAAGGGACGTATAGTGGGTTACGTGCTGGCCAAGATGGAGGAGGATTGCGAGGACAATCCGCACGGTCACATAACCAGCCTGGCGGTCAAAAGATCCCACAGGCGACTGGGCATAGCTCAGAAACTCATGAATCAAGCGTCTCGCGCCATGGTCGAATGCTTCGAGGCTAATTACGTTTCGCTACACGTAAGAAGGAGCAACAGAGCCGCGCTCAATCTCTACACTAGCAGTTTGCAATTCGAAGTTTCGGACGTCGAGCCAAAGTACTACGCCGACGGGGAGGACGCTTACGCCATGAAACGCGATCTCAGCAGTTTTCAACAGGAGAAAAACGCGGCCAAGGAAAGTCTCGTTAAGGACGGGAGCGCTCATACACACACGGGGAGATGTTGCGATCACTCGTAGACTTTTTTTTGTGACTTTGGGTCGAGCGAATTTGTCGATCTTACGTCGGACGGAGGAGAATCCAAATAGCGGGAATCAATGGGGGAAATATTATGCGAAACGTTTGCACAATGGATTTCAGTTGGTGGAAAGTTCAACGGGAAAATAGACGTATCGATAATAATAAAGATAATATGGATTGTCCACAATTACTTGTTTCTGTGTGCGTTACCCATGTTTTATTATTCCGCCATTATGGTGACTCTTGAAATTCGGTCGGAGAGCCGAAAACTGTATGCCCACAGGTGGTCGTGCAAAATAATTCTTAGAGCTTTCGTGTAGAGGTCAATTTGTCATCAATACTTTATTTCACGAATGGAACATTTTTGTGGGGCCGGGTCGAAATTTCGAACTTCGAATTCTGCGATGGTTTGAAATTCCTAATTTTAATGTTCCGACATTCAAGATGGGGCGGGTTGAAATTACGAACTTTGAATGATCACAACTCCGAAAGAATACTACCCCGAAGGATCAAAACTCCGAAAGAATTTTACACGAAAGACCGAAACGCCGAAAATCTGAACACCGTCAATATAATTCGGCTATGGAAGTTTTAAGTTTCAAAATTTTCAATGAATCGACGAATTATTTCAAGAATTTCTTTTCATTAAGGCCACAGTAACGGGTATAAAATCATGTGCACATTTAACAATTTTTTTTCGCATGAAAAAGTGATTCACTCATAAAATTTATTACACATCTATTTAGTATGAATATGAAGCTGTTAGAAAATATATATATATTTTTTTTTCGATGTACAAAATGGCTGACTACTAATATTTTCTTTTATCTTTTTTTTAGGCGCTCCGCGGCGTGACATTTAGCATCTACAATTTTTTACCTAAAACAAAAAACAAAAATTCTCGTCAATCTACATTAGAATACCTAGAGAAGTACGTACGGAATAAAAAAAATATTGTTTTATTCAAAAGTTGTAGGTATTTGAAGTTAAAAAATGAATTTTCAGTGAAAAATTTCGTTATAACTGCTCATAAAATGAAAAGTTTTCGAATAATCAGAAATTCGGTGCGTACTTCTCTGCGAAATGCAATTACAATAGAACCTCGATTATCCGAACTAGTCTCGGTCCCAATTAGCTCGGATAATCAAAAGTTCAGATAATCGAAACGTGGATTTTTTGGGACGAGATCATAAACAACATTGTTGTTTATGATCTCGTCCCAAAAAATCCACGTTTCGATTATCTGAACTTTTGATGAGATCATAAACAACAATGTTGTTTATGATCTCGTCCCAAAAAATCCACGTTCCGATTATCTGAACTTTTGATTATCCGAGTTAATTGGGACCGAGACTAGTTCGGATAATCGAGGTTCTACTGTAGGAACATAACCTTTAAATTTGAAGTGAATCGAGTGAAAATCGTTGAAGTTATTTGTCACGCCAATTGAAAAAAAAACTGTTTCGAGAAGTTTCGAGTAGTCGGCCATTTTGTACATTGAAAAAAAGTATATATATTTTCTAACAGCCTGATATTCATACTGAATAGATGTGTAATTAATTTTATGAGTGAATCACTTTTTCACACGAAAAAAAAATCGTTAAATTCGTACATGATTTTATACTCGTTACTGTGGCCTAAGGCCTTAAAAAGTGATTTTATGTCAGTTTTGAAATTTGTCCAGTCAATGTTATTCGTTCTACATCATTTACAGTCAACTGTGTAGACTTTCGTTGGCATGATCTTGACTTGGAGGGCCGGGTTGAAATTCCGAACTTTGGACGCTCCGGCGGTTTTAGATTCCTAATTTGAATGTTTATTAAAAATTTTGAAACTTTTAAAACTTTTAAAACTGAGTTTTGCTCTTTCGTTTAAAATTCTTTCTTAGTTTTGAGTGTTCTGATCATTGAAAGTTCGAAATTTGAACCCGGCCCCATTTTCGTGTATCCCCTTGAGTCGTTGCGTAAAGTATTTAAAAATCCTATTGCTATTTTCAGATTAGTCTTTCTTGCTCAGATCGGATGAGATTCAAGTTTGCATCGTTAAAAAGCAATGAAAATTGATATTTTTCAACTGCTCGAGTTTCTTTTCGCAAATCGTCGTTACGAAAATCCCTTAATCATCTTTAGAGTCACTTATTTGGAGATCTAGTATTTAAATCTGCAAAACAGATTTGACATATTAAGGGGGTTTTACTTTGTTGGGCCAAAAATTGTTCACCAATTTTTCACCAATTCTTCATGCGAAAGATATTATATATAGAATGTGGAAATTTGGTATGTTTACTAAGCGGTTTTTATTGAAGATGACAATATTTTTTAAAGTTTGACAAAACATGGGAGTGGGAGGAGCCACGTATGTCGATGCGTCGGCGATGATATTCTTCGCTTGCGGAAGTCCTAAGTCCTGAACAGGTCATCTGAAGAAAAAAAATTAACCATATTTTTACTTTGTACAATATTGTGTATAAGTCGAACTAGAATCGAGAAGAACAATTGAAAAATACAAAAAATCGAAAAGCCTTCAACGGGGAAGCTTAGTTTTTCACCAAACATTGTTGCAGTTCTTTGTTCGTAAAATAAAAACGTTCGAATGTGCTTGGATAATTCCAGTTCAACTAATGAAGACGTGCCAAATTTCATAACGATTGCTCATCCAGGACGCGTAGGAGCACTTGCGCAAACTTGGAAAACGTGGTTTCTAGAAAAACGCGTTTAAAGTTAAACTGAAGTTTATGTGCGAACAAAATGAAAAGTTTCATACTTACGTCTAATCTGCTATGTCAGGACCATACACCTTCCTCTTCTTCAAAACCCTTTCCGATACAACAAAATTTTTTTAAAAATAAGAAAAATTGGCGCAACAAAGTAGAAACCTTCCTTAATAAAAATTAGAAAATATAAAAAGTATTTTCGTTGCGTTCCAACGACGAAAACTTCAAGAGATGAGATCGCGTAATGCAGACTCCGAAAGTCGCGAGCGGCGTGTCATCTTCGCCCCTATTCTTCCGATCATTCGGTCTAAAAGCCTAAAACAATGCATGAAGTGAGTACTTCCGAGTACAGTCAAAGCGCTTACCGTAAAATTAATTCAAGGAAAAAAATATAAAAAATAAAATCATATTTTGTACTTGAAAAATTCAATATGTCGGAAAAGTAATTAATTTTTAATTTAATATCACAAATATGTATGTACGGATTTTATTCTACGATTACGCACACTACAAAAACTCTTTCAAACGAGCCTCAAACGTTCCGGCGCTCGCTCTCAGGTATCCGCCATCTCTCATCTCGTGTTTATGAGTCGAAAGTGTGCGTTCGTGCGTAATAAAAAATATAAACGTGCCGCATTTGATGCCAATCGATCTTGATCTAATCAAAGGACGCGGCAGCGTCTCGACGCCAAGTAATAAAAAAAAATCGACACCACTGACCACCGCTGACACCGATGCTGAGCACTAGTGACACTGGCGAACATGCCGCGACTCTTTATACAGTAAGATGAGCTTTAGCAGACGACTTTTTAACTTTGAGTCGACATTACGCGAAAACGCGTCGATGAATCAAAAATATAATGACATTTTAGCAATGAAATGTGATTTTTTCCTATTGATTTTGTTTGGGTCATTTTCGATCTTAAGGGGCTATACCAGTGTGACTCTTTGAAAAAATAGGTATAGCTGATTAGCAGTTTTTATGGTAAATATAATTTTATCTTCCAAAAATCGATAGTTAAATCTTTAAACGCGTTTTTCTCGAAATGAGATTTTTCAAATTTCCTGACATTGTAACTGAAAAAGCAATTATCCGATTGACTTGAAATTTGAACTGAGTACTCTTGAATATATTTACTCCACAATGACGTAGGATATTTTTGATTGGATGAAAATTGACGGTTTGGCATTGAAAAAAAAACGACCATTTTATAGGCAAGAAAACAGACTTTTTTCATAACTACGCCATTTTCGTTAGATTTTGATATTTTTCGAAAATCCTACGTCGTTGTACAGGAAATACCTTCCAGTTTACCGACATTTTTCCCTTTTTCGGTTTCAGCTACTCAATCGGCCGGAATCATGTCAGCCGTGGAGGAACTTTTTTTTTGGCGCGTCCGAAAGTAGCGCATAAGTCGCTTGGATCTCAATATTTTTCAATGAAAAAAATACGTAATATAGGTCAAGTATAACCAAATATATTCTTAATTTTCCGAAACATTTAATTGAGTACTTTTTTCCCAAAAATTCTCGAAAATCACCAAAATGTTCAGCGTTCACACTGGTATAGCCCCCTTAAGGCGAAGTAGAAGATGTACCACGTGACACGAGTGCGATAGAGATAGCTGAAATTTTCGAACAGAGATTTCTCAGAGATGAATAATATCTAGGGCAAAAGGAAATCATCAAGCTCTGCGTACGGGAATTCTCCAGAGCCTAATGCTTTGATTGTCCCAAAAAATTCAACCCTCTGTGAGAAAATAAGGTTAAAAAATTTGTGAGGTTATGTTGGCCTTGTACATGCCCTTAGCCATTTAACTGCCATTGTAGCAAATTTGCTACGTTCACTTTGACCCCGTCGGTAAAAGCGTAAGGACGCTATAGCGGACAAGCTACTTCACAGTTCCATCAATCTATGCTAGATGCAGCTACAAATGCCAGGATAGCTTGAAATTCAAAAGTAAACATATGAATTATGTTAATATGGCAACAATGTTGTGAAAATTTACGACGCTTGCCCCAGCACGTCGATCAGCTGCTCGTTTTTTGTCCAAAAAAGTAAGTAAATGGACATGTTTGAAATATTTTTTGATAAAATTGTATAAAGGAAGCTTAACTGGACGAACTACGCTTTGAAGATTTTTTTATTGAATTAGAATAATATTAGGAGTACAACTTTGCAGTGACCGTTTTACTTAGAGAGCCACTGCGGCCGAAGTAGTGGCCCTAGCTCAATAAAAAAAAGTGGCATTTTAAACTAGAGGCTCTGCCAATGTAAACAATTTAAAAAAGCTAACGGATACGTGTATGCATTATAAAGTTATTGGCACTCAAACATGGCAACCTACGAGCCGAATTCTCAGCATTTGCGGGAACTGCTCCAAAGACAACAAAGGAAGGGATTTTTGCACCGGATTGTGATTGGAGATGAAAAGTGGGTTTACTACGATAATCCTAAACGCCGAAAATCATGGGGACTGCCTGGTCATATTCCGTCATCGACGCCCAAACCGAATATTCACGGATCCAAAGTGATGCTGTGTATCTGGTGGGACCAGCTAGGCGTTGTGTACTATGAGCTGCTCAAACCATCCGAAACCATCACAGGGGAACTCTACCGACGTCAGTTGATGCGCTTGAGTAAGGCACTCAAAGAGAAACGGCCACAATTCAACGAAAGACATGACAAGGTGATACTGCAGCATGACAATGCCCGACCCCATGTTGCAAATGTCGTGAAAAAGTACTTGGAAACGCTGAAATGGGAGGTTTTATCCCACCCGCCGTACTCTCCAGACATTGTCCCTTCCGACTATCACTTGTTCCGGTCAATGGCACACGATTTGGCTGACCAGCACTTCGGTACTTACGAAGAAGTCAAAAATTGGGTCGATTCCTGGATTGCCTCCAAGGACCAAGACTTTTATCGACGCGGGATTCGAATGCTACTTGAAAGATGGGCCGAGGTCGTAGCTAGCGACTGGCAGTACTTTGATTAAAAAATATGTAGCCACTTTTTTATAATAAAACCTTAAACTTTTGAAAAAAACGGTCACTGCAAAGTTGTACTCCCAATAGTTCGAACCGAGCGTGTAGTAGCAAATTTGCTACAGTCCGAAAATACTACTTTCCAGGCCCTTATCGACAAAATTATGGTTGGACATCCACATTTAACCCTTTTTTAGCTATACTCCCAGAGGAAATGATTTTGAGCCATCCAGAAATAGGCGTGGCCGTTAAAGGGTTAACTTTCGCCGAGGTGTTTTTAATTCGATCTTGCTAAGTACCTTTTTGTAAATATTTTTTTCAGTGACCTAAAGGGATAAAGGAACAGCCCTAACAATAAGTACAGGAAAGTTCACGTCGGGGGGTATAGAACGCGCCCTGGTCATTTTACTATTCGTTCGATTATTCGGTCTTTGCAATACGACCGTTTACAAATTTCAGTGCAACAGAGAAAGATTTTCCGAGTACTTCCCCAACGATTGGCCACAATATTTTTTCTCTTTCTTTTTTCCGTCGCGTAAATTTTATTGATTCACCAAATCTATAAAATAAATATACAAGTAACGCGAGCCTAAGAACAACAGTGTTCTCGTTGGCTCTCGTGTCATAGAAAATATGGAGTCATTCTCATATTCTCGAACAACCGCTGCCTCGTTCCCATGCACTGTGGTATAGTGGTACGCTGACAAATATACAATTTTTTTCTTACTTTTTCATCCAATTATAATCTGCATTCGAGTTTATCATTGCACGATTTTCAGACAACCGCCGTTATCCTACTCGTGTCGTCTATAATATGTATCCGCTTCGTATTCTCACAGCTATTATCCCTATATGTGTATAATACCATTTTTAATATATAATATCTCGTGTAGTAATGTGTGTGTGTGTATATATATATATATATATATATATTTATATAAATATGCTTATGTACAGGGTATATTGTAAATATTGTGTCTAAAGTAAACACTTTTCTTTCAATTGTTCGGTTTGAAAGTGAAATCACCGGCTCGAAGTAAAAAAAAAACCCCGAGAAAGTGACAAATATTAATACTCCGTGGGGAAATAAAACAAACGTATTCTCGTCAGCCAAGTGTCGACGCTGGTGGGTTCTTTTCGATCGAAAAACACGATAAAAAATCATCGTATACGTGAAATAATGAAAATTCGAGATACGAAGAACGGAGATATTATCGGGAGTTTGATTTTACCGACGATAATTATCCACGAGCAAAACAATTATCGCAAGATACATCCAATATCAACGTGCTATCTTCGATGCGAGTTTTTTGTTTTTATCGGTGCGTCAACGGCAGTGCGGGAAACGACAATTCCGTGAAACGAGTCGATCAGTCGCTGGTATATTAAAATTCACGGATGTCGCGAAATCTTCGATTTTGAATACAATACTGCACCAGGAACATTAACAAGTTAAAATACTCGCTGATATTCTATTTTATATATTGATTTATGACGGCGCCGGATGCTACGCGCGATAACGTTGACAGCTATTGAAACGCTAAGCGCCTCTCTAGCTCGTTCTCCCTACATTTCTCTCTATGATTCTTCTTAATTATTTTCTTCTCTCATTTTTCTATGCCAACGTACGTACAAACAACATGCTTGCGCATAAATTATCTTACAATTATCCTGCGACGATAAATTATAATTATCGAAACCGTCACGCGCGCTTCATTGAAACGAATTGATGAAAAAACATCGATTTGGCATCCACCGGACTTTGAAAATAATTCACGAAAATATCGCAGTTACGAATGGTACCCGTTTCTTTTTCTTTTTTTTTTTCTTCTTTTCTTCATTATTTTCAGGATAGGAAAGCAATATATCGTATTGCTGGTTATTATTAAAATCAGTCTATCGAGACTTTTCGCATATTTGCGGTTCTCTATCGTCGTTGTTGTTGTTTAATTTAACGAGAGGCTCGTGGACGTCGCGCAGTCGTGTCGTCCCGCGGCCTTGTGTAAAAAGCCTTACAGTGTAATTACGGTGTCCTCTTTGCTTTTCTTCTTCAATGAAATTTATCCGAGCAAAACTGAACATTTTACAGTTTTGACAAAAATTGATGTATTTACATTGCGCTGTTGAAGTTTGCATCGTTGGGATGCAACGAAAGTTCTTTTTTTTTCACATTTATTTCTTCAGTTTTTTCATCAACCGAATTCTTGCGAATTTAGGCTGTAGATTTTTTGTACGGAGGCTCAAAACGGTTGAACGATTTTCGTAGCTCGAATTTACCAAAAACAAAATCGGTCTGCTGAACTTTCGTCGCGTGCCAACGATGCAAACTTCAATATCATTTTACATTGCTACTATTGCGCCTTGCTAATTGAGAACTTTCGCTTCGGGAAATATATTGGGATGTTGAATAAGTTCTCGCTGTTTTTTTTTTTCGTGGAAATTAATGGTTCATTTTAAAAAATCATTCCCACTGCTTTGAAACGTTTCGAAACTGTTGATAAGCCCCTAATTAGCCTGCCAAAGTTCAGCCAGGGTTCAACACAGTCCGATCAAGCCGATCTAAAAAATCGACTTTGCCTGAAAATCTTCTTATGCGTGTGGAGAATACATTCCCAAAGTTATAGCATCAATTGCGACGTTAAAATGTAGTAAGTATTGAAAAACTTGTGCTTTTTACAAGCGAAAACTTTTAACGCGTTTTTATCAAATCCACGTGTTTCGAGTTGGCTGGAATCGTAGCTCATCGAATTTTCATCCGATTCACTTCGTTAAAAGTTTAAATTAAAGAAAATTAAATTTCTATGCGGATGAACCTTTACTTATGGAAAAATTATTATGGGACAAAGTTATTGCAAAATTAAGGTCAATTTTTTTAGTCAATTTTCATTTTATGTCCGCCATTTGTCCAATCAACTTTTTTTTTTGCAAACTGGTTCATGCGCATTCTACACTCATACTATAAGGAAATTTTTTTGAATTTCATGTTCGGCTGATTTCTAAGGACTCCAGGATTTCAGCCGATGTGGTCGGACGCTACGCTTGCAGCCGCTATATATATATATATATATATATATATATATTGATATTCAAATCAAATGTTTAATAGTGTTTTTTCTTGTTCAAATGTACCTTTACAAGTGACAAAAGTTTCGGGAACGAAAATAAATTTCGTCTTTGAAAAAAAAAAAAAAAAAAAAAAAAATGCATTGAAAAAAAACCTCGGCTGGACCAGACTCCCCCCTTAAGGCGAAGTAGAAGATCTACCACGTGAAATATGAGAGAGATAGCTGAAATTTTTGAACAGAGATTTCCCCGAGATTAATAATATTTAAGGGGCTATACCAGTGTGACACTTTCAAAAAATCGATTTTTTTGCCTTTTTCGACAGTTTATACTTTCAAGAATCATTATCATTTATATCAATATCATTTTATCTTACAAAAATCGATAATCAAATCTTTGAATGCGTTTTGCTTGAAATGAGATTTTTCAAATTTGCTGACATTGTAACTCAAACAGCAATTATCCGATTGACTTGAAATTTGAACTGAGTACTCCTGAATATATTTACTCTACAATGACGTAGGATATTTTTGATTGGATGAAAATTGACGATTTGGCATTGAGAAAAACGACCATTTTATAGGCAAGAAAACATTCTTTTTTTCATAACTACGCCATTTCGTTAGATTTTGATATTCTTCGAAAATCCTACGTCATTATACAGGAACTACCTTCCAGTTTGAAGAATTTTTTTCATTTTTCGGTTTCAGCTACTCAATCGGCCGGAATCATGTCAGCCGTGGAGGAACTTTTTTTTTGGCGCCTCCGAACTCAGCGCATAAGTCGCTTGGATCTCAATAGTTTTCTGTGAAAAAAATTATGTAATATAGGTCAAATATAGCCGAATATATTCTCAATTTTCCGAAACATTTAGTTGAGAACTTTTCTTCCAAAAAATTCCCGAAAATCACCCAAATTTTCAGCGTTCACACTGGTATATCCCTTTAAGGCAAAAGGAAATCGTCAAACTCTGCGTCAGGGAATTCTCCAGAGCCTAATGCTTTGTTGTTCCTAAAAAAATTAACAATCTGATAAAATTGGGTTCGAAAATTTGTGAGGTTATGTTGACCTTGTACATGCCTTTAAACTACACGCACGCAATTCTACTAACGCCATCTGTCGAAAAACAGTGAGAACTTATATTCAACGTCATAATATAAGATATCTCGTATTTCATGTGTGGGCCAACGATTCAACATAACCGCCGCTGGCGCACGAGCCAAACTCGGACGCTCGCGTCGCTGAACGAGCCAGCGATAAAAATCAACCGCATCGGGTCTAAAAAACTCAGATGAACGGTTGAAAAAGCTTCGTATAAAATGCATTGAGTTTAAAAAAATCGTTGCTTGTGCCAACAGAGACACGACGTATCATTTGATCCCCGTGGATCGAAAAATCTATTCCTGCAAGCCTCGCTCTTTCGCGCGTTATTTTCCTTCGTATGTTCACTACGTTACTCCTCAAGTACATTTTGGTTCCATCTCGTTTTAAATGCTAATCCTACGATTCTAAGAGACGTTCAGTTACACATTTTGCTTGTATATATATATATATATATATATATATATATATATATATATATATATATATTTGTTTTTTTTTTTCAAGGTACGAGTTTCTCCCCACTCCACCTTCCAGTCGTTTCGTCGAAGGCCATTGCAGTATTTTATGTATACCTGGCGTATATTCGAGCGTGTTCGATTAACTCATAAATTCGACGTCAACGAACGCTTCTCTTTGTGCGTCTATGCTTTGGCAAAAGTGGTGCGCGATCGACAAAAAGAGGTTCGTGGCTCGGACGAAATTGTTGTCGAAGCGTCGTACAATAGTGGCACACGCGGACGTGAAACGACGATTTTACGCTGAGCCGCGAACTTTTAATTGCCATCTTTTCATTCCCCGTATGACGAAGAATATGAAATATCGAAGATTACGAAAGTATCGAAAGACGAATGAGAATAAGCAACGAGATGTTTGCGTATTTTATTCTCATTGTATTTTTTTTTTTTTTTTTTTTTTTTCCGTCACTTTTCGAATTACGTGTCCGTATTTGTTCGCTAGTTTAGGCCATAGGGAAGAATTTAACGATGAACGATGCGGAGCGTCGCGCAAAATTTCCGCATCGATTTTTCGTCACTTTGTGGCCCGTTGTTTTAAGTATCTTTCGGAGGGCTCAGCGAAACGCCTGATTCGGCTGGACACTGATCGCGCTTCTTGCGTCGAGGGGATTCACGGTTGTTGAGCTGCTTGTATCATTGCGACCTTGAGGTCTTTGGCGAGATGAGACACGTCTACGACGCTGTCGACCATTTCTTGCACCGCGGTCACACTCGGAAAGAATTGAGCCGCCTGTTTCGTCTTTGAGACCGTCTGGGCGAGGGCCTCGTTGAGGGAATTGGCGCACTGCAGAATTCTCGTTCTCACGTCGTTTCGCGTCACGTTTCTGTGTACCGTGTCACCTATGTGGACCAATCTGTGGGCGCTCAGAACGACGAATTTACCGTGGGCGAGAAAAACCTGTTGGACAAAAATTGTTGTCATTTGTAATTTTTTTTTTGTTCATAGCTACTTATATATATAATAGAGTTTTATTTGCACAACTTATTATAAAGTTTTTTACAAAGTCTCTTTTCTTACAATCAATCTCATTCACGAAATTACACCTAACAACTTACATCTAAAATTCTAACCTATATCCTAACCACTACTGATCGCTGTCGCTCTCATCTTTTTCCTCTTTTTTCATTTTTGCACATAATGCCTCTATTTCTTTGAAGTAGCGGCAAATTCCCTCATTTATTTTCCCGCTTAACATATTAATGATCTCCCCCTTTATCGCAACCTCGTCCACTCCTTGTATCCACTCCTCCGCTTCTTTTCTTGCCTCTTTTGGCATCATTTCCCAGCCTTTTTTGCAAATTAGGAGGTCCTCCACCGTCTCAAATTTCTCCTCACAAATCCTGCACCGCCAATTTTTCTCCCCCTTCTTTCCCGCCCTCCACACATTTCCACATCTTATTCTTGCCCACAATTCTTTCTCCCTACCCTTCACTCCTTCCTCCTTCCAGTATTTCCATGGGCTTTCTTCGTTCTCCACCAAGTACTTGTATAAACTATTGTACGATGATTTTTGTACTCTTTCTTCTTCCTCCTCCAGTATTTTTTTCTTTAGGTTTTCTAATCCTTCTTTCACCTTTTTTTCTAGTTCGCCATCGTCTGTCGCCTCTCTTATCATCCCTACTAGATCCTCAAATCCCATTTCCATTAATACTTTTTTAAAATCCTTTCCCCACTTCGAGGGGGTTCCATTCTCAATCGCTCTTAGCTCCTCTCGCAAACATATTTTTGGCCATCTCGACTCCCCCATCTTCACAACCTCTTTCAAATATCTCAGAGCCCTTTCTCTAATTACGTATTCCAATGTTGGCACTCCCAACTCTCTCCTCCAAATGTAATTAGGGGTCTAATAGCTACTTATATTTAATTTCCTTAAGGTGTTAGGCCACAGTAACGGGTATAAAATAACGTGCGAATTTAACAATTTTTTCGTATGAAAAAGTGATTCACTCGTAAAATTAATTACGCATCTATCTAGTATGAATATCCAGCTGTTAGAAAGTATATTGTTTCTTTTTCGATGTACAAACGGCCGACTACTAATATTTTCTTTTGTTATCTTTTTCTAGGCGCTCCGCAGCGTGACACTTAGCATCTACAATTTTTTACCTAGAACGAAAAACAAAAATTCTCGTCAATCTACATTAGAGTACCTAGAGAAGTACGTAGGGAATTTGAAAAATATTGTTTTATTCAAAAGTTGTAGGTATTTGAACTTAAGAAATGAATTTTGAGTGAACAATTTCGTTATAACTGCTCATGAACTGCTCATAAAATGAAAAGTTTTCGATTAATCAGAAATTCCGTACGTACTTCTCTGCGAAATGCAATTAGGAACATAACTTTTAAATTTGAAGTAAATCGAGTGAAAATTGTTGAAGTTATTTGTCACGCCAATTGGAAAAAAGCTGTTTCGAGAAGTTTCCAGTAGTAGGGCTTTTTGTACATCGAAAAAAAAAATATATATATTTTCTAACAGCTTTATATTCATACTTATTATATTCGATCCGAACAAAATTGACTGAGATATGAGCGTTGAAAGAGAAGAATCCGTTGTGTAAACGACTGGAAATTGAAACTTTAAACGCGTTTTTCTCAAAATGGCAGTTCTGAAGTCGGTGACCAAGATTACTCGAACACTAATGAACCGATCTTCTTGAAATTTTGCAGGCTTATTCAATACATAAAAATGTAGTCTTCAATCGTTCGATTTTTTCTTTCGAAAAAAATGGCCGTTTTATAGCCAAAAAACGGCCGTTTTTTTTTTCGTTAAAATCGAACCATTAACTTTGACTGTCCGCCATTTTGTGAAAAATGAATATTTTTTAAAATCCTTCGATTAAAGACTAGTTTATACTTATATTTGACTAAATCCATCCGCATTTTTTTTTTCAGATGATCCACTTCGCCGCAAGTTGGTCACCGCAAACCGTGTATATAAAAACATTATTTCATGGACGGCCATTTGCCACTAAACAATGTAATATTTTTCAATAAAAAAATTACTGAAAGTTCTTCAAGATGTATTCTTTAAGATGGTATATTGATCGATTAAAAAAGTTTTGTAGTTTTCTTTAAAAAAATTCATGAAAAAGGCCTTTTTTTTGCGCTACAAGTGGGGGTAACGCGTTAAGAATCTGACGGATTGCCACTATTATACAGGGTGTCTCAGAACTCAACGTTAAGCCGACACGGGGTGACAGGATTGATTGTAACCATCATGAGAAAAATCAGAAAAAAAATAAAGCAAAAAAAAGTAAAGCAGGGCCTTTCAAAGTAGACAAATTTTGAAAATTTTAAATTCATAGTTTAACAAATAGTCTTAATTCTAGGAAACTTGGGATTGTTTGGGTTTGTTTGGGTTTGTTTCACAATAACCGAAAAATGGTTACAGTTTGACCAAATTTCTAGGTTTTTCTTAAATGCCCTTAATTTTCAAACTGCATGGGATAGATTTTTTTTCTGATTTTTCTCATGATGGTTACAATCAATCCTGTCACCCCGTGTCGGCTTAACGTTGAGTTCTGGGACACCCTGTATACACTTTTGTAGCGACCGGAAATTGGGTTTTTGTATGTCGTCTCGGAATTCCGTCACAAAAATACGCAATTTTAATATTTTTTTCTCTGTAATTAGGTCGATAACCAACCCTTAAATTTTACAGAGACGATTATTAATATATTTAATAAAGCTAAAAAAAATGAAAATCCTATGGACGAGCGATCCTGGCGATAGGACTACCTTAACGAGCTACACTACCGGCCAAAAGTTTTCAGACCCTTCAGATAATGGCAAAACTTTCGAAACGTTTTTTTCGGGCTTCTAGCTAGATGTAGCCCCTTAAATTAATATCCCATCGCCATTCTCGAACGCCCGATTTTCATTGTTCGATGAGGACTGACCTTCGGCGGTTGATTGTGCTCAACCGTTTGGAGAAAGGCGTCGATTGCGTGAGTGAGATGAGCACCGTGGGTTATGACTTGAGCAGCGTAAAAAGCGAGCAATTGCTTGTCATTGGGATCCATGGGTGTCGGAGTCGATGGTGGCATTTGAATGGCCGCGTTGTCGGCCTCGTTAACCAATAAATCGTAGCTGCTTTGAAGCTCCTGGGGCAGAGCCGCTCTCAGTTCTTCCCGTTGTTTCGCAACGACCTCTCGCGAATCCAAATTCACGTAATCGTAATCGTCCATATTGCCGCTGTTGCCCGTACTTCCGGTGCTTGATATTATTGAGGATCTCTTGAACAATAACGTTGAGTTTCCCTGGAAAGGTAAGTGACAGGACTTTTATCGTAATCGCTATTTCTCGAGCAGGTTATGCGATGCTTCGGAGCAGGGAAGAGGTGTTCCATATGTGTAGAAGAATAATCGCAGATTGTTATGAAGAGTTGGGGAGAACATAATGGGGAAAGAAAAAACGTTTGTTTCGGACGATTGAGAGGTTACATTGGTTTGATAATTTCGACAAATCAAGGCAGGAACAAAAGGATGCCCTGGACATCGGAGATGCAGCAGGATCTTTGCTTTATGGAGCTGGAATCGACGATTCTATGTAAGTTTTAAAAAAATTCTTCGTTTTATTTCTACTTAAAACTTTAATCGCATTTCTCTCGAAAATCTATTTTTAAGTCGGTGGACATGATTTCTCAAAAACGAATGCACCGATCTTGTTGAAATTTTGCACACTTCTTCAAAATAGCATGGACTGTGATAGTGATTGTGATAGTGATTGTGATATTGATTGTGATAGTGATTGTGATAGTGATTGTGATATTGATTGTGATAGTGATTGTGATATTGATTGTGATAGTGATTGTGATTGCGATAGTGATTGCGACAGTGATTGCGATAGTGATTGTGATAGTGATTGTGATAGTGATTGTGATAGTGATAGTGATAGTGATTGTGATAGTGATTGTGATAGTGATTGTGATAGTGATTGTGATAGTGATTGTGATAGTGATAGTGATTGTGACAGTGATTGTGACAGTGATTGTGACAGTGATTGTGACAGTGATTGTGACAGTGATTGTGACAGTGATTGTGACAGTGATTGTGACAGTGATTGTGACAGTGATTGCGACAGTGATTGTGACAGTGATTGTGACCGTGATTGTGATAGTGATTGTGATGGTGATTGAACGAAGGTTTTTAGCGATAGTGATTGAACGAAGGTTTTTAGCGATAGTGATTGAACGAAGGTTTTTAGCGATAGTGATTGAACGAAGGTTTTTAGCGATAGTGATTGAACGAATATTTTTAAATAGCATTGACTGTGATTGTGATAGTGATTGTGATAGTGATTGATCGAAGGTTTTTTTTTAAAATACAACAAATTTTACAAGGCTATACGTAGTATAAATTGTATTTGTATTTTTTGTTTGGGTTGTAATGTAATGTATTTATGTAACCCAAACAAACTTTAAGCGCGTTTTTCTCGAAACAACGTTTTTCGACGGTTTGTTGATAAAGTCTTCGAAACTACTGAACCGATCCTTACGAAATTTTAACCACATATTCTTTACAACTATAGCTACAGCGCATATCAAGGATTTTTAACATTTTGATACTTACTTTTTTTGTTGCCAAAAACGGTGAAAAAACGTTTTTTTTTTTGTTTGTTTCGAAAAGTGTCCGCTATTTTGTTATTTTTGCATATATCAAAAATCGTATGATATGCGCTATAGCTACTAACATACTGAATCTAAAACCGTTTGATTTTTTTTCTGTTTCGGATGATCCATCTCCGAAATTTCACCAACAGCGCAGACCTACATTTTTTTAGGACATTTTTTTAACTACAATTTTCGTCTATAAATAGTGACTTAAATAAATAAATTTAAAAAATTATATTTATTTCGAAAGTGTATTTATTAAGTGTAACAACTTTTATATCAATGTCTATAAAATAAACTTATCAAAAAAATGAATGAATATAGGCTTTTTTAGTGTCTTATGTGAGAAGCGTCATGACGACTCATGTCAGACGCTAGCTGAATTTGCAGAATCGTTAGGAGTTGATCACACAACAGTTTCGAAACGTATGTGACTATTCGGAATCATTTTTTTTAAACAAAGCATTATCGCGAAAAAACAACGAAGACTTATTCAACATCCCAAAATTTCAGAAGTAAAACCAAAATAAGTCCACGAAAAGTCAAGTGTACCTGAATAAAACTGGCGATTTGGCGAACATCCTCCGTGAGAGCTCTCGCACATGCGATCAGCTGGTCGAGAGGATCCGGCAGAAGATTCGTGATGAGATGTTGTGTTCCGTTGGTGGGCGTTGACGTGTCACATTCGCCACCACGTGACAGTATCGTCGCGTCCCACTCGATCGTGTCCAATTCGCTCGCGGCTTCCTGCACTAGTTTGTCCGAGTCCCGTAGAGCTTTGACGAGCGGCCTGAATTTCGTAGCGAGTCCTTTGTCCGGAGCTTTGCCAGCGTTGCCGAGGGTACCCTCGGCAAATTCGACCAGGTCGTGCAACGAGGTTCGAAGCCTGAGCGCCGCTAGTCTCAGATCCATGAGGCTCGCGTCCAACTTTTGGGGTGTCCGCCAGCCCGGGCTGACGAAGCCGAGTAGCCTGGAGATGGCGGATGAGGCCTCGCCCTGAAGCCTCTGGAGTCCCTCGAGGGCCGATTCCAGCTCGAGTGGAAGCTCCTTGCTCACCGGGACGTCGTAGATCTGTTGGCTCTGCATATTCTGATTGTTGTGATTGTTCTGATGGAGTTCGCGTTGTTCGCGATTTTGGTGCTGTTGCTGTGAAGGTGGTAGTGGTGGTGGTGGTGGCGTCGTCGGTGTCTTCGGCACTGGCGTGTTGTATCGAGATGATAACGAGGATGATGGAAGACGCGGTCTAGGAACGTCGTAGTCCGGTGCTGTGAGACTCGACCTTTGATACGAGAAACGAGCGTTGCCAATCATTCTTTCACAATCTTTGGTTCACATGGAAGAACACATTCATTTCGTTGCGAAAAAAAACAAAAATCCTCCCTTTAGCTCACGAAAAGAAACCAAGACTGATATAAATACGTTTTTCTAGAGGGGTGAGATACCTTTAGGCGAGGAAAAAATTGACTGATTTTAATGATTTTTTTTTTTTTGAAGGAAACATTTCTTTACCATTTTTAGACTTAGGGTATGTTAATAATAATAATAATAATCGAGTTTTATACGCACAACTTGCTTTTACAAAAAGTTTCCGATTTGTTTATACACATTTTTCTTAAATCTACCTTAATTCTATGTTCTACCCCGCATATGTTTGCTCTCTTTTTGTCACTTTACTCCTCATCCCCATCACTTTTAACTCCCTGTTCCTCCTTGCGCATTTTTTTACATGCTTCCTCTATTTATCTGAAATATTGGCATATCCCTATATTTATCTTTCCACTCAACATGTTTATAATTTCCCACTTTATCGCCACCTTATGCACTCCTTGCACCCACTTCTCAGCTTCCTTTCTCGCTTTCGTCGTTACAATTTTCCATCTTTTTTCACATATTAGCAGGTGCTGCATTGTTTCATTTTCTTTCTTGCAAATTCTGCATCCCCAGTCCTTTTCCCCTTATTCCCCGCCCTCTATATATTTCCGCATCTTAGTCTTGCCCACATTTCTTTATGCCTACCCTTCACACGCTCTTCCGCCCAATACGTCGATGGCCTTTCCTCATTTTCCACGATATATTTGTAGTTGCCATTATATGACGATTTTCTTATTTTTTCCTCCTCCTCCTCCTCCTCGGCCAACATGTTCTTTTTTAGGCATTCTAAACCTTTTTTCATCTTTTCCTCTATTTTATCCTCTTCCCTTCTTTCTCTTATCATTGTTACTACGTCCTCTACGCCCATATTCTTTAACACTTTCTCCAAGTTCTTTCCCCACTTTGATGGCGTTCGATTAGCAATTGTCCTTACCTCCTCCATCAAACAGACTTTTGGCCATCTTGAATCTTCCATCCTCAGAACCTCTCTTATGTACCTAAACACTCTTTCTCTTATCAAATAAGCCATTGTTGGCACACCCAGCTCTCTCCTCCAAGTACAGTTGGGGGTTGTTTTATTTACTCCTAGCGCCATTTTGCAGTATCTGCTCTGTATTCTTTCAAACACTCCAATTTCCCCTATTCCCTAAATTTCTACTCCGTACATGGTTCCTGCTTTTACTAGACTTAGGGTATATTTTATTACTACTTTAGGCTGTTACATTGGTATTTTTTTATTTATCAATCTTCAAAAATAGCGAAGGTATAACTAAAAAACTGATTGACCGATACTGATTAAATTTATATGTTACCAGCAATCTGTATAATCCGGTATTCTGTAGAATACTTACAAGGAGCACCACTTTGGTGTCCTCCTCCGATTTTGTTGAAATTTTTTTATGTGGCAGATTATAAAAAACTAGGAGATACGATTTTTTTTATCGGCGGAAAAACGGTTTTAAGGGGTGAAACGCACCCTCAAAAAAGGGGATGTTTTTCGTTATTCGTCGATAACATTTTCGTTCTCATCTCCAGTGTGTAGTACGCGAAAAAATTAAGGTTGTTGCAATTAAATTTTTTTACATCTCGTATCGTTAAAACGTTATCGACGAAAAACGAAAGACATTCCCATTTTTGAGGGTGCGTTTCACCCCTCAAAAGCGTTTTTCCGCCGACAAAAAAATACGTGTCTCTTGGTTTTTGATACTCTATCACATAAAAAAGTTTTAACCAAATCGAAGGAGGACGGCAAAGTGCATGTTCCTTTTGTTGGGCATCCTATAAAATGCCTAAAACGTTCAGGCAATGTATAAAATATAATTTATTTCATACTTTACCTAGGCATGCTATACAATACCAGTTGTACAGCGGGAAAAGTGTTCAATAGTTGTGAATGAAACTTGTTGTGAATGAAACTTGTTGTGAATGAAACTTGTTGTGAATAAAACGAATAGTTGTGAATAAAACTATTCAGTGTTAAATAGTTTTAATAGGTTGGCGAGAGGGCGCGCGGGTATAACCCAAACAAAATGTCACAATAGTTCAACATGTACGAACAAAGGAATACCATTACATCGAAACGATTTATTAAATTGATGTTTTTGAGCAAACAAAAGATGTTTTATTTTTCCATCATATTATACTTTACCTGATTTCCTAATGGCATTCTATATAATGCCTAGGTATTGCATCCATTGCCTAGGTGCAGTATGTAATGGTTAACGATAGATTAAATATTTTATACATTGCCTTGACGAACCCAGTATTGTATAGAATAACTACGTATTCTATGGAATGCCTGCATTATACACATTGCCGGTAACATATGTATATATAAAAGAAGGCAAAGTCCTGACTGACTGACTCATTATCGCCCAGCCTAAACCGCTAAATGTAGAAACGCGGAATTTGGGAAACATGCTGATTTTATTATGGAAGCACCACTTAAGAGGAGATTTTTAGAAATTCAACCCTTAAGGGGAGACAAGAGGTGGCAAAGTTTGTGTGAAAATTTGGAAAAAATCTGGACGGTTTTACTTGAAATTTGGTATTCGTGCTTCTTGACGCAATTAACGAAACACGTATTTTAGCGTTTTTAGAAATGCCACGCCTAAGGAGAGAAAGGGGGTGGCACAGTTTGTATGGAAAATGAAAAAATCTGGTCAGAAGATTTACTTGAAACTTAGTATTAATGCCCTTCAACACAAACAATGAAATACGTATTTAAGCGTTTTCCGAAATTCAACCCCTAAACGAAATGGGGTGGCAAAGTTTTTGAGGAAAATAACAGAAATCGGGACAAATTTATTTGAAACTTTGTATAACTGCTTCTAGACACAATTAATCAAATTTCTGAATTTTTGGAATTTCAATCCTTAAGGGCAAAAGTGCTTAGCAAAGTTTGTACGGTTAAATAAATATCTGATCAGATTTACTTGAAACTTAGTATTCATCCTAAGCTTAATGTAAGAAAAAAAGTATTTTCTTATTGCAGAATGTAGCCATTTTTTTCGGAAGATTCAATCTTTTTGTTTCAAAGCGTCCCATTTAATCGATTTTCAGAATTTCTCACTTTTTCTTGGTTCATATTCTGCGTATGAGTGTTAATGAAATAAAAATCTTCGTTAATTTGTTTTCAGAACAATCCCGCAGACGCTACGTGTCACGCCGTCTGACAACATCCGTCGTAACGCGTTTAAAAGACCGCAGAAGAAAAGAATTAATTAAAATAATTAAAAATACCACGCAACAGCCAAAAGTAGTAATAAAACATACCCTAAGTCTAAAAAAATGGTGAAGAAATCTTCCCTTAAAAAAAAAAAATCATAAAAATCAGCAATTTTCGCGCCTAGAGGTGGAAACGTTGATTCCGGTTGTTACCTATTGGATCCACTGAGTGATCCATCGTTGGTGAGGCTGGAAGCAGAGCTGCTGGGCGTAAGAGGTTGAAGAGGCCTAGGCACGTCGTAGCAATCGAGGGGGGTCATACCAGAACCGCCGGAACAATTGGAATTGGGTGTACACGAGGTCGGCGGTTTGGGAATGTCGTAGCAAGACGGTGCCGGACTTGGACTGCTCGCGGGCGATGGAATAACGGGCGTTGCTCTTGGTGGTACGTCGTAACAATCGCTCAAGTCACCGCCTCCCCCGCTGTCCACGGAATTCTGTGGTCCCGAGGTTACGCGACCTAAAGATAGAATGGTTAATTGTTGCAACGTGCCAGAACATCGTCACTGGTTCAGCATGGACAGTGTACCGGGAGTGGATCGTTATCGGAAGTGAGACATATGGTTGCGGTTTACATCGATTGGAATCCAATAAAAATTAGTATTCCCCTGTTGCATGCTTTCATTCCTTTTGGCTGGTTTTGACTCGAAAAATCCAACCATTTTTTTAACATACTTATTTCCAGATTTACGATGCAAATCTGGGATAAATTCTATAAAAATAGGAATAAAGAATTGAAAATAAAATAGAACTTTCGTTGTGTTCCAATGATGCGAATTTCGACACCATAACGTTAAACGAGCAAGCTCAAAAATAGCCCGAATAAGAGAATGAATCTATCATCCCGTTGCGACAAAACGATCTAGCTGATGGGGTTGAAGATGCAAATGCAACGAAAATTCTTTTCCTGTTCTCATTTTCATTGTTATTCAAAATCAAATTTCGTAGATTTGTTGTAAACCGCTTAATTAGAATCCTCAATGAAGTTTGCCCGATTTTCGTAGCTCGAATCTGTGGAAGGAAATTTGCGAAATCGTAAAAAAATCATTTTCGTTTCATACCAATGATACAAACTTCAACGTCATTTTAGCCGAGTCTCGACTTTAGGAAACACGTTTAGGGTGTTTAGAAACCAGATTGTTTTCTACAAACTAGTAATCTACTGGAATTGGAATAAATTGGTATCTCATTCGTTTTGCATTATCGATTTTGAAGATTTTGCTCAGAATGGCAATCTTTAAAAACAATACAGCAAATAATTCAATTTTGTACGCCCTCGGCCCTCCATGATTGGACCTCATCCCTTCTGGACGACTAAATTCTTCTATCTTATCGTCGAACTGGGGTCCTGAGTGTTTTAATCAAATGGAGTGAAATCTACCATTTTTTCCTGACAGTCAGGAGAAACTTACTTACGGGTAAACGTATTCAATCGAAAATTGATTTTTACGAATAATCTACTTTACCTCCCCCCCTGAGCCAAACATCGCTCATTTATCCAGGTACTAATATATTGCATAAATCATGTTTAAGATTCTTGCACAGCCCAATTCATGAATCTCGTTCTAATTGTAAAAAATAAATAGTTTCTTTGCAGGAATCGCAGTTTCCTCAATAAATTTTTTAAGGGGGGAAATACCTTGAGGTGAGGAAAAACGTGCTGATTTTCATGATTCTTTTTTTTTTAAAGGAAAGATGTGTTGACCACTTTTGAGACTTAGGGTATGTTTTACTACTACTTTTGGCTTTTACACGGTATTTTTTCTATTTATTTTTGAAAACGGCGGATGCATGGCACGGTCTTCTAAACTGCATTTTCAAAACTAATCGACCGTTACTGATGAAATTTGGTATAAATCTTTTTGACCTTATTGTCCAAAACACGACCCTGAATGTTTTTGAAAACTAAAAAGAAGTATTTTTTATTGCAAAACGTAGCCATTATTTCGGAAAAATGGATCTCTTTGTTTCAAAGCGTACCGTTTCCTTGATTTTCAACATTTCTCACTTTTTCTTGGTTCATGTTCAGCGTATGAGTGTTAATAAAAGAGAAGTCTTCGATGGTTTTTTTTTCAGATTAATCCCGCCGACGCTACGTGTCACGCCGTCTGACAACATCCACTGCACCCGTTTAGAATATCGTGCCATACCATTTAAAAAGATTAATAAAAAAAATACCGTGTAACAGCCAAAAGTAGTAATAAAACATACCCTAAGTCTGAAAAAAGGTGAAGAAATCTCTCCTTAAAAAAATTATGAAAATAAGCAATTTTTTCCTCGTCTGAAGATGTCTCCCCCCTCAATTCGTAGCGATCATATTTTTCTTAACGAGCAAAGAAAGTCTTTGTTTCTAAAAACTTCTCATTACTTCCGACCTTCTGAAGTCTGCGCGGAGCTTCGTGAATATTTTGTGAACCCTTGAGGCTGGGCGACGTAATATGAATTCTCGCAAAGGGTAACCGACAAGAAGGTTATCGAGGCATAATTGCGGTCTTTTGAGGTGCAGTCGTATAGAAGGCTGCGGCAAGAACTTTACGAAGTAAAAGGTAAACATTTGTAAAGACACAGGGGGGGCATGGAAAAAAACGAAGAAATTACGTGGGCGGGGCCTCGTTGTCATTAATCTTCAAAATTTCTTGCGCATAGCAGCGTTAAATTGATAGCGCGGGTGTGGTTGTGTATCTCGAGGGACGGGATTGGGAAATACAGTTAAGATAAAATATTGCTGCAGCCTCGGGTCCCCTCTTGACGATTTTTTGTTTTCCTTTTGGGGTTACGTATTTTCGAAATACATATTCTTGTATGCATGGAAGCCCTCAGATGGGAAGGAAGTAATAAAAATCCTGTTTATTGAGTGCAATAATGTTAGCAAATATTTGCAAAGAAATTTTCGTTTTGCCTGGACCGCGAAATTTTGTGCGAAAGAAAAAAAAATGTATCGTACTTGCGGAATTTCGACCTACAGCATCCAAACCTTCGTTCAGGCAAACACACATACACACACACACACGCGCAAACGCACACAGAGAGAGAGAGAGAGAGAGAGAGAGAGAGATGCACACACACATATCACGCATTCCACGTCACTTCAGCCAGTAAAAAAAATCCACAAATAATTTTGAAAAATCGAGTTACTTTATTGAAAAATATTCACCGAGTGTCGAAATTAAAAAAAAAAAATGTTGACGTTTTTTCTTGTTGATTACAATTTTTTAACATTTTTCTATACAAATGGCTGTATCTTTGGCAGGATTTGACGTATTTACATTCGTAAAAAACGAAATCGTGCGTCTTTTTGTAGCCAGAAAAGTCTTTTTCTAGCTTTTCCAGACAAAGATTAATTTAGATTTTATTGTGCAAGTCGAACGTTCGTTTCAGGGCAAAATATGAAGAAAAAAAAATATATTCTCAAGCGAAGACACTCGTTATTTTATTTTTTAAATTTCCCCCAATTGTGAAAACGAAAAATGGATTTTTGATATTTTTATATTACACCATTTTATATTACTCCTAAACACCATGAAGTAACAGCTATTTGTATTTAAAATTTTTTAAATTAATATTCGATTGAAGAGTGTGGAGCACTCCAAGGCTCCAATACATATGACATATGTGTCATATGTATTTCAAAAACCTGGTATACATAGAGCGAGTGCTCCACACTCTTCAATCGAATTTTAGTTAAAACATTTTTAAAATAAAAATCGCTGTTACTTCACGGTGTTTAGGAATCCCATAATATAAAAAATACCAAAAATCCGTTTTTCATATTCACAAGTCGGAGAAATTCTTTAAAAAAAAATAACAAGTGTTTTTCCTTGGGAAAAAGAATATTTTTTGCATATTTTGCCCTGAAACGGACGTTCGACTTCCTCAATAAAATCTAAATTAATTTTTTTCCGGAAGGCTAGAAAAAGACGCACATTTGCGTTTTTTACGAATGTAAATACGTCAAATCCTGCCAAAGATACAGCCATTTGAATGAAAAAATATTAAAAAATGGTAATCAACGAGGAAAAACGTCAGAAATTTTTACAAAATGTCGACACTCGGTGAATCCTTTTCAATAAATTAACTCGATTTTTCAAAATTATTTGTGGCTTTTTTTTCCTACTGGCTGAAGTGACGTGGAATGCTTCATATGCACAAAGGACCACTTGGATGCTGCGAATCGATCGTTTTCTTTTCTTTAATCTTAAAAACTTCCTCATCTCCGTATCGTGCGGATAATAGTTTGCAGAGATCGCGTGTCCAACATACGCTGGTATATTATCTGTGTTACGATTCCGAGCGGTCAGGAAAAAGAGGAGGGCGAGATCGAACAATCTCCGTGCCGAAAGGGAACGGACGAAACGTGTTCTACCGGATGCGAAAACGACGAATGGTTATGGTGGTTGTATTGGTACGGGAGATAGATGCAAATCACGATATGTAAAAAAAAACAAATTAAAGGGAAATATTAAAACTCTTCTTATATGGAATTATAAAAAAGGTATTTTCAATTGAAGGCATCTTAAATGGGCTACATCTACGTAGGGGAGTCAAAAAGTTGCATTTTCCAAAAAAAAAATTCATTCGATAGTATCACCTTTTAGCTATATTCCCTGAAAATATTTTCGAAATCAGTGGACATGATATCTCGAAAACCACTTGATGGATTATTTCCAAATTTTGAGGAGATATTATGAGAAGCATTTAAGGCGAGGTACCTGAGTAAACGGCGAGAAAAACAGGTAAACCTCGGGAATTTTTATCTCAAAAAGTAATGTTTCGATTGGATCCGGGTTTTTTAAATTGGAAAATATGTACATTGAGGTGTGTTTAGGAATTTATAAAAATAAATTCGCTGGCTGGAAGCGATCAAACGCGATTATCTCGAAACATAGTTTTCAAATTCGGTGCCAGATGTATCTCGAAAACGGCTTGTCCGATTTTGTCAAAATTTGAATACAATATTCTTCGATAGTTTTTCTCGTTCGCCACGTAGGGGTTTTTCATTTGATTGAACAATTTCTTTTTTATGCAATATATATGCAATCCAAAATCGTCGGAAATTGCGAACGAAAAACGAATGTTAAATTAAAACGGTCGCAATTCCGTCAAAAATGAAAATTAAAAAAAACCGTACGTGGTTTTTATGTTTTCCTCCAACTGTGTCAGAAAAACAATTCGGAATTTTGCAATTTTTTTCGAGCCTCTAGGTAGATGTAGCCCCTTAATTTGTTTTTTTATTGAATTTCAATTTCTCTTCTTTTTACCTCGGTGCTGCGAAATACTGTAGTTTGATTTTTGATAGTTCAGTGTGAAAAGCGCAACCCCATTTGCGTTTCTCACTAAATTCCATACCCGATAATTTGCGATGGTACTTTCTATCGGTAAACCTTCATCAAGTGAACGAGTAATGAACGAAGAATTTAGCGGACTAGTACAGTCGTGCTGTATATTGAAATCGAAAAAAATAAGAAGGCTAGTTTTATGACAAGTGAATTTTTAGGTGCCGAGGGTGCTAAATCCATGTTTGCCTAAAAATCGGGGCGTAGGGTTCTGTTTTAGGGGATGAAGGGTGATGAGGGTGGATTAATGCCAAACTACAATCCCCACGAGGTCAGCGCCGGGAGACCAAATGTTCAGAAAAATCCGGGCTTTATCTTCGTCCACAGCGCCGAAGTCGTGGAAGTTCATTTTGGGGGTGAAATTTCGAAAAATCAGATTTAACCCGATATCTCTTTAGGAAAAAATCATACAATTTTTGTTCAAATGTGAACGTTGTAGTCCTTGAAAAGGTGCATTGATCCAGTATTAGATCATCCCTCTCCAATGATATCTTCACCCCCAAAAAAATTGTAGAAGTAAAAAAAAATTGTTTATCGAATAACTCAAAAACAATCGTTTTTTCGGGGATGGTTTGATTGTACGAAATATAGTGAATAATTTTCTCTATATTTCCCTTTCTATGGACCGTCCTTGAATTTTGCTTTTTCCACCCCGTCTCGGGGTTTGAAAATTCAAAATGAAATTCTGGGTAAACTATTAACCGAAAATAAAGAGATACGAGTTCGGCGCTGTGGACAAAAATGTAGCCAAGGGTTCAAGCTACAAATTGTTCCACGGCGGCGAATTCGTGCAGTAAATAGTTATCCCAGAATTTCATTTTGAATTTGCAACCCCCAAGAGGGGGTTGGAAAATCAAAATTCAAGAGTGGTCCATAGAAACGAAAATATACAGAAAATTATTCTCTACATTTCATACATTTAAACCATGCTCCAAAAATCGATTGTTTTTGAGTTATTCAATAAACATTTTTTTTTGTTTGTCAACAATTTTTTTGCGTGTGAAGATATTATCGGATAGTCACGATAAAATACTCAATCGACGCGTCTTTTCAAGTGCTACAACGTTCCCATTTGAACAAAAAGTGTATGAATTTTTCCTAAAGAGTTATTGAATTAAAATGATTTTTCAAAATTTCACCCCACTTTTTCACCCCCAAAATGAACTTCCACGACTTCGGCGCTTACAAAACTAAAGCCCGAATTTTTCTGAACATTTTCTCTCACGGCGCCGACCTCGTAGGGGTTGCAGTTTGGCATCAATCCACCCTCATCCCCCTTCATCCCCTAAAAAACCCTACACCCCGTTTCTCAGGCAAACTTGGATTTAGCACCCACAGCACCCACAGACAAAATCTGGCCTTCTAATTTTTCTGATTACGGGGTTTTTCAGCGACCAGAAGGGAAAAGCACATATTAAAAGAATACCCGCAATACCTGTGTGCGAGTGTTCGGTGTTCGTGGTTGAGTTGAGCGGCGAGTCGCGTCTCGAGGGTGGTGCAGGACTTGCTCGACTCGTCGGTAGATCATAGAGGTACACATCGCCGCATTTCTGCGGAGTCACCACCTGCGAACATAGAGGGCAACGTTTCCTTTATATATATATATTTTTTTTTACCTTTTTTTTCAAACATTAGCTTGTCTTTGTCGGTGTGTTTTTGCTTCGTCTCCTTTGTTTTTTTTTTCAAAGTCGCCTTGCACGCGTGAATGGATGTTTTCATTTGCGCCAAACACACATGTCTCTACGCGTCTGTAGAGTACGAATGTTTCTGTACTCGTGAACTCTCTGGGGGAGGCCACCCTTCTCACGTGCAACCTTCTTAACAGCCCTTGTGCACGAGAGACTTTCTCGCATGGCCTGTCACCGAAGTAGCGCGCCAAACGACTCGTGCATCGAAGTAGCTATCGTACGGGAGCCACAGACATTCGCCGCGAGCCTATCTTTTGTCATATACCACTGAACAGCGATAAAAAAAGAAAAAAATTGAAAAAAAAAAAAAACAATTTCAGAGACCTTGCTTCTTTTATAGGGGCTTGAAAAGGCGGTTATACCTTGAATCGTATAGTGTGACGAGGAAATAAAATGCTGTATACTTGCAGTGAACTTTATCGGGTAAACGAGTTGGCCAAGTAAACTCTTTGATCTAGGTGGAAAGTGGAATGTGTCTATACATATATATATATATATAGTGTGGAGAAGAAAACATATTGAAAAATGAAGATTATTTCGTCCTACATTACTAGAATTTCTCAACAGTTGATAATAAAGTGGTAAACTAGATACCGATTTATCTAAAAAGAGAGAAGAACGTTTGCTTCTCTATACAGGTGATAATCGTTGGGCAGATATTTTTTATTTATTTACATTTCGACCCGGATCTAGGAATGTATCAGAACGATCTATCAATTAAGATCCTGAAGTTTGCATCGCTCGGCTGCAACGAAAGTTTATTTTTAGGGTATTATATTATTGTTATTATTATTAGAGATATAGGGTAGTAGAAATATCGTTCAAACGGTTTTTCATATGTTTGTCAGAGCCCTACGACTTTAATTGGTAAAGAATTTCTTTTATTTAAATGCGAAAAAAGGAACAATGTAAACGAAAAAGACCTTTCGTTGCATTCTTCATGTAAACTGTGATGGCATCGATTAAGTTAAACAATTAATGACAAAGATAGAAAATCGTTCGCAGTATAGTAGGGAGCGAATATTCGATGTCTCGGTTTCCAAGTTTTTCTGTACCACACGTTTTTATATATAAAGAAAACTTGAGGGCAGAGATACCTCCTTTGGGCGAGGAAAAAACTTGCTGATTTTTATAACTTTTTTTTTACGGGAAAGAATTCTTCACCATTTTTCAGACTTGGGATATGTTTTATTACTACTTATGGCTGTTACATTGTATTTTTTTTTTTTTAATTAATCTGCAAAAATGGCGGGGTGGGGCAGTCTTCTAAACTGCATTTTCAAAACTAAGGTGATGTATAGCTGAAAAACTCATCGACCGATTCTGATGTAATTTTGGTATAAATCTTTCTAACCTTATTGTCCAAGACATGACCCTAAAAGCTTTTGAAAAATCAAAAAAAAAGTATTTTTTATTGCCAAATGTAGCCATTTTTCGGAAAATTTAGTTCTCTCGTTTCAAAGTGCACCACTTCACCGATTTTCAACATTTCTCATTTTTTCTTGGTTCATATTCTGCGTATGAGTGTTAATATTGGGAGTACAACTTTGCAGTGACCGTTTTTTTCAAAAGTTTAAGGCTTTATTATAAAAAAGTGGCTACATATTTTTTAATCAAAGTACTGCCCGTCGCTAGCTACGACCTCGGCCCATCTTTCAGGTAGCATTGGAATCCCGCGTCGATAAAAGTCTTGGTCCTTGGAGGCAATCCAGGAATCGACCCAATTTTTGACTTCTTCGTAAGTACCGAAGTGCTGGTCAGCCAAATCGTGTGCCATTGACCGGAACAAGTGATAGTCGGAAGGGGCAATGTCTGGAGAGTACGGCGGGTGGGATTAAACCTCCCATTTCAACGTTTCCAAGTACTTTTTCACGACATTTGCAACATGGGGTCGGGCATTGTCATGCTGCAGTATCACCTTGTCATGCCTTTCGTTGAATTGTGGCTTTTTCTCTTTGAGTGCCTAATTCAAGCGCATCAACTGACGTCGGTAGAGTTCCCCTGTGATGGTTTCGGATGGTTTGAGCAGCTCATAGTACACAACGCCCAGCTGGTCCCACCAGATACACAGCATCACTTTGGATCCGTGAATATTCGGTTTGGGCGTCGATGACGGAATATGACCAGGCAGTCCCCATGATTTTCGGCGTTTAGGATTATCGTAGTAAACCCACTTTTCATCTCCAGTCACAATCCGGTGCAAAAATCCCTTCCTTTGTTGTCTTTGGAGCAGTTCCCGCAAATGCTGAGAATTCGGCTCGTAGGTTGCCATGTTTGAGTGCCAATAACTTTATAATGCATACACGTATCCGTTAGCTTTTTTAAATTGTTTACATTGGCAGAGCCTCTAGTTTAGAATGGCACTTTTTTTATTGAGCTAGGGCCACTACTTCGGCCGTAGTGGCTCTCTAAGTAAAACGGTCACTGCAAAGTTGTACTCCTAATAAAAGAAAAATCTTCGTTGGTTTTTTTTTTCAGATTAATCCCGCCATCGCTACCTGTCACGACGTCTGGCAACGTCCGCCGCAACCCAAGTCCGTGCCATACGCCCGCCATAAAAAAAAATGGATAATAAAAGAAACTATGTAACAGCCAAAAATAGTAATAAAACTATTTAAGTATTTTAGGGTATGGAGAGACCCTAAGTCTCAAAAATGGTGACGAAAAATTTCCTTTTAAAAGAAATCAGTAATTTATTCCTCGCCTGAGATCTTGTCCTTAAATTGGAGGAAACATAGCGAAAGAAAAGTAGAAAAATCCTTCTTCCTTCCAGATTGCAATCCCCGAGGAATTGATCAGGGACGCTAGCTGCGAATGTTGGCGGCATTCAATCTGGCTGCGTTACATTGAGTGAATTGATTCTCCAACATGTTTTGAAGGGACCGGGTTGAAATTCCGAACTTTGAAAGCTCCGACGGTTTAAAATTCCGAATTCTAATGTTCCGAAATTCAAGATGGGACCGGGTTGAAATTCCGAACTTTGAATGGTTAGAACGGTCAAAACTCCGAAAGAATAGTACCCCGAAAGATCAAAACTCCGAAAGAATTTTTCACGTAAGACCAAAACTCCGAAAATCTTAACACCGTCAAAATAATTCGGCTATGGAAGTTTTAAAAGTTTCAAAATTCTCTATAAATCGACGAATTATTTCAAGAATTTTTTTTTCATTAAGGAGTGATTTTGCATCAATTTTGAAATTGGTCTAGACAATGTTATACGTTCTACATAATTTACAGTCAACTGTGTAGACTTTCGCTGGCATGATCTTGACATGAGGGCCGGGTTGAAATTCCGAACTTCGAATGCGCCGACGGTTTAAAATTCCTAATTTTAAGGGAGACTTTGTCCTTGGAGTGCCATATTTCAGGTGTTTACATTTTTTTTTTTAAAGGAAACGAGTAAAGCTTTTTGAGTGCGGTTTTTTTCTTGCTTTTATCCATGATATACAGAACGTTAAAAAATATTTTTTTTGAAAAAAAAAAAACCAAAATGGCGGCCGTTGCAGCTTCGCGAAAACAGGTCCTCGAATCGCGGGAGGTAAACGGCTGACATCACTGCCCCCTCTTTTTTGATCTGAAACACAAATTCAAAGCATATTATCAATCTGTGACCCTTTGGTCATGGAATGACGGATGGGTTTTTCGTTTAGTACAAATTTCGGAAAATGGCGGCAATTAAAAAAAAAATCGAATTTTCGCGTTTTTTTTCGCATAAAAAGATAAATAATAAATGCAAAAATGTATCTATCGAAAAAACGATCCGTCATTCCGTGAAGACATATTTTCTGAGTATGCTCTCCAAATTTAAGGTCGATATGTTAATTACAGCGGTCAGGAGAATGTCAGCCATTTTTAAAAACGTGTTTTCGAGAAAAACGCGTTTAAAGTTTTGTAATGTGTTTACACAAATGTGTTTATAATTACCGTTAATCGGCAATGCCTGGTCCATAGAGGCATCCCTCCTCTTCTTCTAGCTACTCATGTTGAGCCGCTAACATCTCCCGCTGGGCACAAAGGACAAAGTCTCCCTTAATGTTCCGAAGTGAACAAGGTTCGTCGAGATTGTGCCAGCGAAAGTCTACACAGTTGACTATAAATGATATAGAACGTATAACATTGTCTAGACAAATTTGAAAATTGACGTAAAATCACTTCTCAATAAAAACAAATTCTTGAAACAATTCGTCGATTTATTGAAAATTTTTAAACTATTAAAAATTCCATAGTCGAATTATTTTGACGGTGTTCAGATTTTGCGGAGTTTTGGCCTCACGTGTAAAATTCGTTCGGAGTTTTGATCTTTCAGGGTAGTATTCTTCCGGAGTTTTGACCGTTCCGAAATTTCAAAGTTTGGAATTTCAACCCGGCCCTGTTTCGAAGGAGGCAGAGATCGGGATGCAGCGCGGGACAAAGGACAAGTGTACGATAAGGGTGCGCACATCATTAATTTTCCTCCATCTCCCATTGACGAGTGTCAGCCGAGTGTGCTTGCTGTCTGACAAATGAAAGATGCCCTAACTGCAATGCCGTGCTCTCAACGCCAACGATCATATCCTGCAGAGTGCACTATTTATTCCGCATTAACTGCGAAAAGCCAACATGCTCAGCAGCCGACAAGAGTACAGCCAAGTACATGCTTACAACGATATTACAAGACGCCAAAGACTCATCGAGGTTCGTTGAACTTTCGCGAAGGGTCGCGAAATGTGGTCCAATAGTCGAGAACATGGGCCAACTTATCCCTGTATCGAGAAATCACAAGAATGGGAAGCGAAGCAAGTTTCGAGTACCGCTCGACTGGGCTGCACGTACAGTTTCCGTACAAGTGAAACGGGGTCGAGAATCGCCCAGGTCGAATCTTTGGCAGAGAATACATCCTGTGCGATAAGGTTGCGATCCTGTGTTGCAATAGGAAAGCTTTCAAGCAGAAATAGGCCATATTCCGTATCTTTCGAACGCGGAGGACAAGCCCATTCTTGACACAGTTTCGAATAATGAAACTTATTGCCTTTGGCCAACGTCTACACTGAGAAAGAAAAACCAATTGAATCAAAAAAATATATTGGTTGATCCAAATAAATGTCTGAACGCGGAGTGCCACCGATATAGAAGATCGTTACAAAACTATAAAATGTTGGAAAATGTGATTGATTTAAGGGCGGGGTAAAGTATTTAATTTTTTTTTTCATTTTTGTTTAATTTATTAAATGAATGCATAATATATCAAGAATATTGTGTTAAAATTTCAAGTCGATCGGAGTAAAATTGACGAAGTTATGAGTATTTGAGCGTCTATTGCTCCATGCCGTTCTCTTCTCTTCTGCGTTTTTCAAACCGTTTTTCTGAGACTTGTCATAATCCAAGTCCGTGTGCACGATAACTCAAAATCTACTGGACCAATCGCTTTGAAATTTTGCACAGTACTTCTTCACATAATTCACCAGGTATTGTCGAGAGCTTTTTTGTTTTTTTTAATAATTACTAATTTTTCAACAACTAATTACCCGATTTTTTTAGCGAAAATCGGGTTTTTGGCTCCCAAGTGCAACGAAAAATCGAAAAATCGAAAGAAAAAAAAAATCCTCCCGTCATTACCTCGAGAAACACATCCTTTAACAAATGCATTTTGATTTTTTTGTTTCAAATGATTCTGTTGCGAGTTATGGTGCACACCGCAAACCAACTTTTTTTCGAGGCGCCTCCGGGGTTTAATTTTCACTCGCTCAATTTTGAATATTTTGCAATGCAAATTTAGGAGAATGTTGTTCAAATGTTACTTTATTATATGTAAATTTTTTAATAAACGAACACTATTCGTTACGTCAAAAAATCTTAAAAACATGCCTTTTTTTCGCCGAATTAACTTTACCCCGCCGTTAAGGGGTTAACCCCACTTGCGATTTTGAAAAAATCGATTTTTTTTATTGCATTTTTTTGAAGTATAAGTATCTGAGAATATGTACTGAAAATTTCAAGTTGATACGAACAAAATTGACTGAGATATGAGCGTTGAAAGAGAAGAATCCGTTCTTCGGGTAAGCTGAAATTGAAACTTTAAACGCGTTTTTCTCAAAATGGCATTTCTGAAGTCGGTGACCAAGATTACTCGAACACTAATGAACCGATCTTCTTGAAATTTTGCAGGCTTATTTAATACATAAAAATGTAGTCTTTAATCGTTCGATTTTTTTTCGTTAAAATCGAACCATTAACTTTGACTGTCCGCAGTTTTGTGAAAAATGAATATTTTTTAAAATCCTTCGATTAAAGACTACTTTATACTTATATTTGACTAAATCCATCCGCATTTTTTTTTCAGATGATCCACTTCGCCGTAATGTTGGTCACCGCAAACCGTGTATATAAAAACATTATTTCATTGACGGCCATTTGCCACTAACCAATGTAATATTTTTCAATACAAAAATTACTGAAAGTTCTTCAAGATGTGTTCTTTAAGATGGTATATTGATCGATTAAAAAAGTTTTGTAGTTTTCTTTAAAAAAAATCATGAAAAAGGCCTTTGTTTTGTGCTACAAGTGGGGGTAAGGCCTTAAATAACATATTATTTTATTTGAAAATCTCTTCTGTTCTCTGTACATCTACATTATCCTTCAAATAAAATTATATTCTATTGAAATCATTTTATATATTGGGTGTACAACTTAATTCGGTTCGTTTTTTTTCGCTTAAAATACGCACTTGTTTGAATGATAAAATGAATTAATACACTAATCAAGATATTGTCCATCGCTAGCCACTACTTTTCCCCATCTTTCTGGTAATTTATGAATTCCGTTGCGGAAGAAGCGTTCGTCCTTTGAAGCCAAGAATGAATCGAGCCAATTTTTGATACGCTGTTGTGACGTTAAGCGTATTCCAGTCAAAGCGTTCTGCATCGATCGAAACAAATGGTAGTCGGAAGGGGCAAGGTCTGGGCTATAAGGCGGGTGAGCCAGAATGTCCCACCCGCTATTTTCCAAATAGTTTTCAACCACAATAGCAACGCGAGGCCGAGCGTTGTCATGTTGAAAGATTATGGACTCGTGTCTGGTCGTATATTCTGGACGTTTTTCGGCTATAGCTCGCTTTAAACGGATCAATTGTTGCCTGTAGAAGTCTCCCGTGATGGTTTGACCGGCATTCGGTGGGCTTCAGCTGCACTTTTCTTCCAATTGAAACAGCAAATCAACACTTCCTGCAAATCGTGCTCATTTGGGACGAAATTCGACATTATCACCGCAGTAAAAAATTCGACTTGATGCGCAAAACCCAAAGGTCTGTAAACGATATTTGGTTAAGAGATGTTGATACTTCACGATACAGCAAAAATCAGCCGTTGCCGTCAACCATTTATAGCACCTAGAGCCATCTTTTGAAAACGGACCGTACTAAGTTGTACACCTGATACAATCCGTACATATGTGAATGAAATAATTAAGCGTTTGCTAATACATTTTTTATTTCGTACAAAAATATAATCAATAGAATGAATTATTTCTTTACTAAATCGAAACGAATATGCCGTGAGACGTAACATTTTCGTACTCCATACAATATCAAAAGTGCAATATCACGCGACTAGTATGAGATGGAGACAAGTGTACATGATGATTGAACCATCAACAATATGGATCCGAAATAATGGTATTTTTTTTTGCCACGAAGTACAGGTGTCATCTGTAGCAACGAATTTAGTCTCTGGCAGAAAAAAGAAAAATTCGACAAAATAAATGTTCATTGCAATCAAAAGAATATATTTGTGAATTCGAGAAGTGATGTTTTTAAATATGATTGTATGCGCACTTGCAAACATTTCTTGATTGTTGGTTCGAATAAAAACACTCATGAGAATTGCTGAAAATATTTGAACAATCGCATGCAGTTCTTTGGAATAGGATAGAATTGCCACATAAAGTTTTCGATCGAATTGGTTTTATTAAAGAAATTGAAAGCTTTTCATTTTTTTTAAATCTTAAATAAAAAGTGAGCTTTAGAATGATTATCCACGATAATAGTGGAGGGAATATCATATATCCAATGGAATATCCATGGAGAGAATATCAAATGTTTAACTGATAGGAACAGATACTACACTTTGATCTTAGCCACAGGCCAACAAGCGATACTCTTTAGAGTTTCTCTGGCGTTCAAGTAGATTTTCGGTTCGCGCTTCGCTCACGAGAAACGAGCGCGCGTGCGGCTTCTAGCGGTTACTCCGAGAACTACGGGTTTCCTCACACCTATAATTTCGGTGACGCTCGGCCATGATTTGGTTGAATTTTTTCAACCAAATGCGCAAGATACAAATTTTATTTTCGCATAATTTTTTAACCAATTCAGACATTTGCTTAATATTTTTCAATCCAAATAAAATATTAATATTCTAACGAATAATGTACTTGAAAATCAATATCGGATATGATGAAAAAGACAAAATAACATATTTACTCAATAGAAATTTTATCTGAATCAAACGAGCGAAATTCAGTTTTTCTTGTATACTCGAATCAACAATATTCGTGTTATGAATTGAAACGCTTTTTTTTTGTTCGTTGCAGAAAATGCATTCAAAACTATATAATTTATTCGCGATAATTTTGTAGATAGTTTCAATAATATATTATTCTCGGCCAACAATATATCTTTTAAATGAAAAAAAAAAACTTTTAATTTTATCATGTTAGTAAAGTCAATTTGTACAGTCGTGCTGTATATTGGAATGGGAAAAAATTAGAAGAAGGCTAGTTTTTTGACAGGTGATTTTGTAGGTGCCACGGGTGTTAAAACCAAGTTTGCCTAAAAATAGGGGTGTAGGGTTTTTTTAGGGGTTGGGGGTGGATTAATTCCAAACTACAATCCCCACGGGGTCGGCGCCGGGAAACAAAATGTTCAGAACAATCCGGGTTTTATTTTTGTCCATTGCGCCGAAGTCGTGGAAGTTCATTTTGGGGGTGAAAAAGTGGGGTGAAATTTTGAAAAATCAGTTTTCATTCGATAACTCTTTAGGACAAATTCATACAATTTTTGTTCAAACGGAAACGTTGTAGCCCTTGAAAAGACGCGTTGATTGAGTATTCGATCAACCCTCTCCAATAATATCTTCACCCCCAAAAGAATTGTTGAAGAATTAACAAAAAAATTGTTTATTGAATAACTCAAAAACCATCGATTTTTCGGGGATGGTTCGAATGTACGAAATGGAGAGAATCATTTTCTCTATATTTTCGTTCCTATGGATAACCCTTGAATTTTGCATTCTCGAACCCCTTTCAGGGGTTGAAAATTCAAAATGAAATTCTGAGAAAACTATTAACCGAAACTAAAGAGATACGAGTTTGGCGCTTTGGACAAAAATGTAGCTGAGGGTTCAAGCTACAAATTCTTCCACGGCGGCGAATTCGTGCCGTCAATAGTTTTCCCAGAATTTCATTTTGAATGTTCAACCCCCGAGACGAGTTGGAAAATCAAAATTCAAGGGTGGTCCATAGCAACGAAAATATGGAGAAAATTATTCTCTACATTTCGTACATTTGAACCATACCCGAAAAACCGATTCTTTTTGAGTTATTCAGTAAACAATTTTTTTGTTGTTTTTTAACCATTTTTTGGAGGGTGAAGATATTATCGGAGAGTGATGAGCAAATACTCGATCGACGCGTCTTTCCAAGCGCTACAACGTTCCCATTTGAACAAAAAGTGTACGATTTTTTTAAAAAGAGTCATTGAATTAAAACTGATTTTTCAAAATTTCACCCCACTTTTTCACCCCCAATATGAACTTCCACAACTTCGGCGATGTGGACAATACTACAGCCCGGATTTTTCTGAACATTTTGTCTCACGGCACCGACCTCGTAGGGGTTGTAGTTTGGCATTAATCCACCCCCTTCTCCTTTCAGCCCCTAAAAGAGAACCCTACACCCCGATTTTTAGGCAAACTTGGATTTAGCATCCACGGCACCTACGAAAACACCTGTCAAAAAACTAGCCTTCTTCTAATTTTCTCCGATTCCGGGCTTTTTCAGCGACAGCACGATTGTACAGTAGAACCTCGATTATCCGAACTAGTCTCGGTCCCAATTAGCTCGGATAATCAAAAGTTCGGATAATCGAAACGTGGGTTTTTTGGGACGAGATCATAAACAACAATGTTGTTTATGATCTCGTCCCAAAAAACCCACGTTTCGATTATCCGAACTTTTGATTATCCGAACTAATTGGGACCGATACTAGTTCGGATAATCGAGGTTCTACTGTACTAAATAGCATTTCGTTTGGAATAATAAATCCGATTATTTACACCAACAATTTTACGATTGAATCAACGAAATTTCATTCGACAACACCGATGATATTGGATAAATTAATTGTTTTTCTCAATGCATGGAGGAGATAAATGAAATTCGCTGCGGCGATTCATCGTCCTTTGGCATATTGCCGTGAGGAGGAAGTCTTTTTCATTTATCATACGAACGGAATGTAACGAGAGGATGAATGAGTGTTGCAAGTGACCCTCGCGACTCCCAGGCTCCTCATCGAGACGTGTAAATCGTGTATTAGCGTATTCTTGCCACGAGGCAAGTAACACGTTGCAGTATTTATAGTATTAGTTCGGTTCAGCGGATACGATCGTACGTACTGCGGAGCTAGACTGGTGTCGGGGCACTGCACGGCGACTCTGGTGAATGGACGGAGTTTGCTTGGTAGATGCTATTCCACACAGCTGGAATGTATGACGTATGTACTTGTACACGCTGTACACAAAGTAGCCTAGCCTGTACGTACAGTGGTTTCATGGTACAACGAGCACACGTGTGTGGCAGGCGAGGTTGGGCCGTCGGCCTTATACCCATACATTACGATTACTATACTGTACCGTACTACAATTTATAGTATACCGTCCAGAATAGTCTGGACGAGGGTGAGCTTCTGTGAAGGCTAGAGGCCGCCTACCCTTCGGTCTTCAATGCACCGCTCGGCATATACGTGTTGGAGGAAAACAGACGATTGCACTCGAGATATTCCACGCGCAAGCGGCAGGCTTGGTTGGCGATTTTTTTTCACCCCTCCACGCTCATAGTCGCGATCTTATCACGTATGCAGCGCGTGCGCAGTGTTGAGGGCCCAGCTGGATGCACTTTTTCGGAAATATCGATTTTTGGTTTTCGACGGTTTTTCAACATATATAGTGTTTCAAAAATATTCTCGGCAATGTTTTTAATCGATCCGGTCGAAATTGAGGGATCTATGGGCGTTTATAGGTAGGCTCGGCGAAACGCGAACTTTAAGGGGCTATTCTGTATGACGACTAAAAAAATTAACCATTTTTAAGATTTTTTTTTGAAAATTCTTGCATTTATCGGTACCAACTTTTTTTTTCGTTTAAAGGTCCACTTTTCTAGAATGGAAAACAATTGTTTTTTGCATATGAATGTATGTTTACTCAAGGGGTTAGGCCACTCTAGAGGCCGAAAAAATCGGATTATTGGGGATTTTTTTTTTTTCAGAAAAACTACAAATTAAATTGAGATTACAAAAAGGATGTTCATTATATATATCAGTGACTGTATACAATAATTTTTTTGAACCGATTAATTTCAAAATGGCAGCTATGCAGCGTTTTTCTCAAAACTAAATTTTTAAGCTGGCCGGAAACATAACTCAGACAATTTTCAACCGATTCACTAGACATGTTGAATATTTCTTGAAAAATACATTGTCCATGGAAGTACGTAGGATTTTTTTAAATTACATAGTTCATTTGTTATTAACAATTATCTGACGAAATTTTTCACTTTCCCTTTCACTTTTCACTTTCACTTTCAAAATTGGGCGAAAAAATCATCAGATATTTAATTGTTAATAACAAATGAACTATGCAATATAAAAAAAATCCTACGTACTTCCATAAACAATGTATTTTTCAAGATATATTCAACATTTCAAGTGAATCGGTTGAAAATTGTCCGAGTTATGTTTCCAGCCAACTTAAAAAATGCAGTTTTCAAATAAACGCTGTACAGCCGCCATTTTGGAATTAATCGCTTCAAAAAAATTATTGCATACAGTCACTGATATGTATGATAAACACCCTTTTTTGTAATTTCGATTTATTTTGTAGTTTTTCTGAAAAAAAAAATCGCCAAAAAGCCTATTTCTTCGGCCTCTAAAGTGGCCTAAGGCCTTAATAGCGTTTTTTTTTTCAAAACGACTCTTTCAAGATCGGCGACGACGATATTTCAAAAATTACTGCACCGATCAACTTTAAGTTTTACAAGCTTCATTAACATATGAAGAAGCAGTCCGTGAACGAAGGAACTTCTCTTTCGATGCATAGTTTAATTTCTATTAACGAAAAATACAGCGTTTTTTCATTGAAAATCGATACTTTCACATTGGACAGTGGCCACTTTTTCGAAAATCAATGTTTCATTGAATCCTTCGTCCAAGCACTAGATAATTGCATGTAAAAATTAAATGCGTTTGATTTTGCTTGAGGGGCCAGTCCACTTTAAAAATTTCACAAAATCGAAAGCAAGCAAGACTTGAAGAAATCGACGATGATGAGCAATCAGAAGGGATTTTGTGCGGTGCAGGAATTACCGATTGAGTTTAGGTAAGAGTTTTTCATAGTATAAACTTCAAACGCGTTTGTCTCGAAACAACGTTTTCAAAATCTAGCTCCATCGTATCTCTAAAACTAACAAACCGATTCTCTTGAAATTTGAACCACATATTGTAAACATAATTCGCAACAAGATGACCATCGATGGTTTTAAAATTTTGATTTTTACTCTTTTGTGCGAAAAACTGCGAAAAATGCGTTTTTTAATACTTTTTTTCGTTTTTCATATGCCATTTTTTTATTTTTTGATAAACCTTTATATCCGAGGGTCATTTTGTAGCCGGTGTCATACTGAATCTAATGGACTTTGATTTTTTTTTGTTTCAGACAAGCCGTTGCCGAGTTGTGATGGAGCTACCTAGCCCACCTATTTTTGAGGCGTTACGTTAAACTATAGTTTTTGTACTTGAAAATGAATAAAATTGAATGAAAATTTTTTAAAATGTATTTCAAAACTTTATTTATCAAGCCCAACAACTTTTATATTCATATCTTTTATAAAATCCTCGAAAAAAAAATCGCGAAAACAGCTTTTTTCGTGGCTCCAAAGTGGACTAGCCCCTTAAATTTCAAATGACCTGTTTCCGATCAGCAGTGTTCACCGCACCATCGTCTCTACCACATTCATAAATATTTATCAATACAAAAATTGTAAAAGATACTTAAAACCATGCTTTTCATAGAAATACTTCTTTTTAAGGGCAGATATACACCTAGATGGTCGAGGTCGAGGATTTAGAAGCTATGAACATTCCGTCGACCGCAGAAGACCTACATTATGGGCCTGGTATCGATGATTCCATGTAAATTGACAAATTTCATGATTTATTCATTCCCAAATTTTCAAACGCGTTTTTCTCAAAACCACGTTTTTCAAATCGATACCCAAAATTTCTCGAAAACCAACAATCGATTGCCTTGAGGCTTTTTGTGGTTATTCTATACACCATTATCTAGTACTTGTCATAGGATTTTTTTTCCGTTACTTAGTTTTCGTTTTATAGGCAAAATAATAACTAATTTTTGGCCCAAAAATCACTATTTATGTTCAAACATCCGCCATTTTGTCATAAATCGATATTTTCAAAATCGGCTACGACAAGGACTAGATTATAGTATCTAATTTAATAATCTTTTTGGTTTTTTTTTTTTCAGATGATTTTTGAAGAAACGCCAGTGGGTACCGTATACGCAGATTTTTTTACGACGCTCCAAGGATCATACATTATCCTTGTATATTTTTGATATTTTTAAATAAAGAAAATTAAACATATTTTTGAATGTATATACCTTTAGATAATTAAAACCCCAATCCGAAATTTCAAGTAGTTTTCCTTGAAAAAATGCACAAAAATGACCTTTTTTCCGGCTCCTAGGTGTATATCTCCCCTTAAGGGGTTACCCCCACTTGCGATTTTGAAACAATCGATTTTTTTTATTGCATTTTTTTGAAGTATAAGTATCTGAGAATATGTCCTGAAAATTTCAAGTCGATCCGAACAAAATTGACTGAGATATGAGCGTTGAAAGAGAAGAATTCGTTGTGTAAACGACCGGCTAATTGAAACTTTAAACGCGTTTTTCTCAAAATGGCATTTCTGAAGTCGGCGACCAAGATTACTCGAACACTAATGAACCGATCTTCTTGAAATTTTGCAGGCTTATTTAATACATAAAAATGTAGTCTTTAATCGTTCGATTTTTTTTCGAAAAAAATGGTCGTTTTATAGCCAAAAAAACGGCCGTTTTTTTTCGTTAAAATCGAACCATTAACTTTGACTGTCCGCCATTTTGTGAAAAATGAATATTTTTTAAAATCCTTCGATCAAAGACTAGTTTATACTTATATTTGACTAAATCCATCCGCACTTTTTTTTCAGATGATCCACTTCGCCGCAATGTTGGTCACCGCAAAACGTGTATATAAAAACATTATTTCATTGACGGCCATTTGCCACTAAACAATGTAATATTTTTCAATAAAAAAATTACTGAAAGTTTTTCAAGATGTGTTCTTTAAGATGGTATATTGATCGCTTTAAAAAGTTTTGTAGTTCTCTTTGAAAAAATTCATGAAAAAGGCCTTTTTTTTGCGCTACAAGTGGGGGTCACGCCTTAACTTGCACACGTTTTCAGTATAAAAAATCACGAAAATTTCGTTTTTTTTTTTCAAACCCCAAGTTCGGTGCAACCCGTCAGTGTGCGCGAGAGACGGTCTTGCCAAAATAGCAGTGATATTCCGCAGGTTTCACTCGTCTCGGAGCCAGGTGTCGATGGTCATGGTAATGCCGACATAAGCGCAAGGATACGAGCGGGGGTTGTTGCGCGGGTCCGCGTGTGCGTGCGTCGTGCGTGTTCGAAAGGGACAGAGAAAGAGAGCGATAGGATAGTACGGAGGTGACTTTCGAGCCGAGGTTAGGGGATAAGGGTGGAGGTCGGTCGATACCGGGCGTCGCGGCGCTCCGCTCGCTCTTCCCGCACCCCCTCGTCTCTTGCACACCCCCGAAAGGCGCATGACCTCCGTCGTATGGAAGAGCCCGCGCGGCTGCGAGGATGACGGCGAGAAAGAAAGGCCGAGAGGATTGTGGAAGAGGGGCGGGGGAGGGGGGGGGGGGCTCCGCGCAGGAGATCCTGAGGGATACAGCGAGAGGAAGCCAGAGAATTCCCGGTTTCCATAGAAACGCGAAGGTGCTCTTGGCAAGTTCGCGGCCGAGAGCAAACAGGATTTCCGCTATATGCTGTAGCGTAGATACCGTCTCGTTAAATTATTACTCCTCAATTACTTCTACTTTGTTTTGCTCCTTTATTTAACGGGCTACATCTACCTAGGTGGGTCAAAAAATTTCATTTTCCAAAAATATTTTCATTCGACAGTATCACCTTTTGGCTATATTGCCTGAAAATTTTTATCGAAGTATTCCTAAAATTGAACGAGCTGCAGTCTTCTGATAGACGGCCGGGCGAGCGGTAGCAGCACCATACTTCAAATCACTTTGGTGATTTTCAAATCACTTTGGTGATTTTCAAATCACTTTGGTGATACTTGTATCACTTTGGTGATAATTGAAAGCATCACTTTGGTGATACTTGAAAGCATCGCTTTGGTGATACTTGAAAGCATCACTTTGGTGATACTTGAAAGCATCACTTTGGTGATACTTGAAAGCATCACTTTGGTGATACTTGAAAGCATCGCTTTGGTGATACTTGAAAGCATCACTTTGAGGATACTTGAAAGCATCACTTTGGTGATACTTTCAATCACTTTGGTGATTTTCGGGAATTTTTTGGAAGAAAAGTACTCGATTAAATGTTTCGAAAAATTAAGAATATATTTGGCTATATTTGACCTATATTGCATAATTTTTGCATTGAAAAGTATTGAGATCCAAGCGACTTATGCGCTGCCTTCGGCGGCGCCAAAAAAAAGTTCCTCCACTGCTGACATGATTCCGGCCGATTGAGTAGCTGAAACCGAAAAAGGAAAAAATGTCGTTAAACTGGAAGGTATTTCCTGTACAATGACGTAGGATTTTCGAAAAATATCAAAATCTAACAAACTGGAGTAGTTATGAAAAAAAGTCTGTTTTCTTGCCTATAAAATGGTCGTTTTTTTCAATGCCAAATCGTCAATTTTCATCCAATCAAAAATATCCTACGTCATTGTAGAGTAAATATATTCAAGAGTACTCAGTTCAAATTTCAAGTCAATCGGATAATTGCTCTTTGAGTTACAATGTCAGCAAATTTGAAAAATCTCATTTCATATTCTTGAAAGTATAAAAATCTTGAAAGTATACAAATCTCATCTCATATTTTTTAAAGTGTAAGATGTCAAAAAAGCAAAAAAAAATCGATTTTTTTAGTGTCACACTGGTATAGCCCCTTAACGCGATTTTTCTCGAAACACTGTTTTCAAAGTCGGTGGACATGATATCGCGAGAACCACTTGATGGATTGTTTCCAAATTGACAGGAGATACGACGAGAAGCATTTAAAGGTCGTTGACGATCGCACTAGTTTTAAAATCGATCTTCATTTTTTAATAGTTGGGTGAAAACGACAACTTTCTTCACAGATTTTCTATGCCCGAGTTTCAATTCGTCGACACGTTGTTAAGAAAAATTATTTAAAAAATCGACGATCGTCAACGACTCATATTTATTGTTAACTCGAATAACCCGTTTGGTTTTCAGATTTCGGATGGACCGTTTGAGCTGGAGAGTGTCCACCGCCAAACGTCGCGAAAAAAATTCATCACCTACCGGCGGCAATGTTTTTGTTGTTTTTTTAAGGCTCTCAATATATCTACCTTGATGTTAAAAACATGCGGTCCTTTTTCACCAACCGTATCCCAGAAAAAATTCGCGATTTTGGCAACTTTTCAGGTTTCTAGGTAGATGTAGCCCCTTAAATTAGTATTCTGGATACGCATTTTTTTTTTTCGATTCGAAACGACACACCTTGGATCTTGGCAAGAAATCGTGAACCTTTCCCTACAGAGATCGGTTCGTTCCACCAGACCAACGTCACGATTCCCTCTGAAAGAGTCCCGACCACCAAATGTGTCATCAAACGGACACTTTTCCATCATACGTTGCGAAAGTCGCGACAATTTCGCGGTGGCAAATAGTTTCATCAACGATCGAAAAATCAAGCAAATTCCGTGCCAACTTTCCAACTAAACGTTCCACGTCCGCCAACTGAGTCGATATTCATTGGAATTTTTTTTTTTTTTTTCATAAACAATTCCACACATCCGGTCCATTTTTTTCCAACGATAAGCCTCGGGGTTGTTTCGTTGTCGGTTGTTTCGCCAGTGTCTTCCTTTTACGTCGTTACATCGATAATAAAGTGTTGCGTGGAGAATGCGACGATGATATCGCGGTTGGTGCGGCCACCGTTGTGGTCCTTTCTTTATTCGCCGTACATATGCACCCAAGTAGACACAGATCTTGAGCGGCCTCGGTGAATATAATCCCACGCGAACGAGTTTCGCAGTTCGTTGGTGTCGCGAACGAGTGCGAGTGGTACGTAAAACGAACTCGGCCCACACGATCCGGCAAAATAACGTCGCAGCCTCCGCACCGGGTCTCGGTATTTTCCATAGTTTCTCTCCGGCACTTTTTTTCGTTCCCTTTCATATGTCCAGTTTGAAAGCAGTGAGGCTACAAGAGTCTCCTTTCTCACGAAACACCAGCAAAAAGCCCATATCGTTCGTTCGTTGCTTTGTTCGTTCAACATGTTGTCTTTTTTCCTACGATCGGTATGTTCTTTTGCCTCCATACATGAGCACTCGGGAGTTGCAGTCAAATTTCGGCAATTCAACCATGGCTCGAACATTCAACGTTCATCGTGAACGTGTCTCGAGCATCGCGATTCATGCGAGTGACAACTACAGCTGAGAAACCTACCACTTGAAACTTCCACTTGGAAAAGCAGCAAGATCGATCGACGAGACGAGGGATAAGAGCGGGAAATGGTAGCCAAGAAGACGATTTCTTGAGATCCTGTTTCCATCGTGCTCGTGCAATACCGATGCAAAATCTGAGTGTGCATCGCAATATAGGGGGAGGGCGCCTTACGGCAATGGCTTGCAAGTAGATGCACGTGGGACGATTGTCTGATCATTTTATTCGAATTATATTAGGAATTATTAGGAATCGAGATTACAAAAAGGATGTCTATCATACATATCAGTGACTGTGTACGATAATTTTTTTGATGCGATTAATTTCAAAATGGCGTCTGTGCAGCGTTTATCTCACAACTGCATTTTTAAGATGGCCGGAAACATAACACAGCCCGAGTTGAAATTTAGACCCTCCTTTAAATCTCCTTTCGATCCCAATTTGTCATTCAATGGAGGTTCAAGAGGTTCAAATGGAAATCTCAAAAACACGTTTCAACCGATTTATTTGAAATGTTGAATATAACTTGAAAAATACATTGTCTATGGAAGTACGTAAGATTTTTTTTATATTGCATAGTTCATTTGTTATTAACAATTATCTGACGAAATTTTTGGAAACTGAAAAATGTCGTCAGATAGTTGTTGATAACAAATGAACTATGCAATATAAAAAAAAATCCTACGTACTTCCATAGACAATGTATTTTTCAAGATACATTCGACATTTCAAGTGAATCAATTGGAAATTGTCTGAGTTATGTTTACGGCCAACTTAAAAAATGCAGTTTTGAGTTAAACGTTGCACAGACGCCATTTTGAAATAAATCGCTTGAAAAAAATTATTGCATACAGTCACTGATACGTATGATGAACACCTTTTTTTGTATTCTCGATTTCTCGATTTATTTTGTAGTTTTTCTGAAAAAAAAAATCCTCAAAAAGCCTATTTTTTCGGCCCCTAGAGTGGTCTTAAGGTGGTAACTTCTCTATAAAGAAGCACTATAAGCATGCTTGAAATTCAGTGTATGTCATTCCGCCAAAGTGTAAACAACTTTTTTTTCATAGTGTTAAACATGTCAAACATCGTGCCAAAAAAGAGCATTTGCGGGGAATTTTACTGCACTACTTTATTTTTACTGCACTTAAAAAAAAATCTGCAGCTGAAGCACACAGAATTCTTGTTGAGACTCACGGCGACCATGCTCTGTCGGAAACAACGTGCAGAGATTGGTTTAGACGCATCAAAAATAATGATTTTGATGTGTTGAATTGGAGGCACTGCTTCGTGAAGACTCAGTCAGACGCTAGCTGAACTCGCCAGTGCCGGATTTATACTTTTCTTAAGGGGTTACCCCCACTTGCGATTTTGAAAAAATCGATTTTTTTTATTGCATTTTTTTGAAGTATAAGTACCTGAGAATATATCCTGAAAATTTCAAGTCGATCCGAACAAAATTGACTGAGATATGAGCGTTGAAAGAGAAGAATCCGTTGTGTAAATGACCGGCTAATTGAAACTTTAAACGCGTTTTTCTCAAAATGGCATTTCTGAAGTCGGTGACCAAGATTACTCGAATACTAATGAACCGATCTTCTTGAAATTTTGCAGGCTTATTTAATACATAAAAATGTAGTCTTTAATCGTTCGATTTTTTTTTTCGAAAAAAAAAATTGCCGTTTTATAGCAAAAAAACGGCTGTTTTTTTTCGTTAAAATCGAACCATTAACTTTGACTGTCCGCCATTTTGTGAAAAATGAATATTTTTTAAAATCCTTCGATTAAAGACTAGTTTATATTTATATTTGACTAAATCCATCCGCATTTTTTTTTCAGATGATTCACTTCGCCGCAATGTTGGTCACCGCAAACCGTGTATATAAAAACATTATTTCATTGACGGCCATGTGCCACTAAACAATGTAATATTTTTCAATAAAAAAACAGACTGAAAGTTCTTTAAGATGTGTTCTTTAAGATGGTATATTGATCGATTAAAAAAGTTTTGTAGTTTTCTTTAAAAAAATTCATGGAAAAGGCCTTTTTTGCGCTACAAGTGGGGGTAAGGCCTTAAAAAAAATCTGCAGCTGAAGCACACAGAATTCTTGTTGAGACTCACGGCGACCATGCTCTGTCGGAAACAACGTGCAGAGATTGGTTTAGACGCATCAAAAATAATGATTTTGATGTGTTGAATTGGAGGCATCGCTTCGTGAAGACTCAGTCAGACGCTAGCTGAACTCGCCAGTGCCGGATTAAAACTTTTCTTAAGTATAGGCCACTTGACTTTGCGCCGGTCCTCCTGTCGTAATCAATTGTATTTACTTAGGCCATTTTAGGTGCCTTGAAAATCCGCCGTCCCCTAAAGTTTGCCGCCCCTAGGCAGCTGCCTATACGGCCTATTGCAAATCCAGGACTGGAACTTGCAGAAGCATTAGGAGTTGACCACACAATAGTTTCGAAACGTTTGAAAGCAGTAGGAAAGGTTTTTTAAAATAAAGCATTAATTTTCACCGAAAACGGGCGAGAACTTACTCAACATCCCGATACAAATTATTTATCACAACTATGATGGTCATTTGATAAAAGAGAGTGCAAAATCCAACTCCCAAGAACTTCTTGCCAGTGCACAGAGTGGTATTTGAATTAAAAAAACCTGGCCAAAAATGGTTTTAAAAAATATTGCTATACTATTGCTGTATGATAACATTCCTAGAAAAGTTAAGGAGTTTATCCAACTAAAGGCAAAAAACGCAGGGCTCCAACATGAATCAGCGCGCTGCACGATCAGTTGGAAGTTGCCATTCGCTAGCAATGGTTGTGTGATTTTTCGAGGCGCTTAGATTTTAATGACATAAAAAGTGTTGTGGTTTTGATTTTAAACAGTTTACCTTTAATTTTTGTGTTGGATTGTCCTACACAAGGTATGTACGTAATTTAACAATAAAATTTAGAACATATTATCTATTCTAATTTCTTCTAGCAAGTAATGTTTTTAATTCAAGTTATGGGAGGTGTTTTGATGTGGTTCTAAGTATTTATAAACCGAAAAAAATGTGTTTCTATTTAAAGTATTTTTTTTTCTAGACATTTGAAGGAAAACAAGTATTACACTTATGCGTTCCTTTTTTTTTTTTCATTTTCTTCTTTTTAACTCGTATGGCAGAGAATTGTATTTTCGAAACAACAAGTAAATGCTTTTTTTTTCTTCTACGTCAGGGCCTTCTGGGTTAAAGTCTATGACTCGCAATGAGTTGTATATGATGATTAAAGCCCCAAAAGAATCAACTTTTGGTCGAAAGTTGATACAACGCGTTGTATTCATCGAACAATGTTTGATCCACGAATGTAAGTTTTTTAAAATCAAAAGTTGATTTTCTCAAGAAAATCAACTGGTTGAATCCTCACTGATTGAAATCATTGAAAATCAATTATTGAAAATCAATCATTATATACAACTCATTGCGCGTCATAGACTTCAACCCAGACGGCCCTGAAATAGAACAAAAAAACATTTACTTATTTTCTTCGAAAATACAATTCTCTGCCATACGAGTCAAACAGAAAATAAACAAAAGTAACGCATAAGTGCGGCACTTTTTTTTCAAATGTCTACGACAAAGAGCACTTTAAATAGAAACACATTTTTTTACGGTTTAGAAATACTTAGAACCAAATCAAAACACGTCACATAATAATAAATCAATAAAAATTACGACACCTTTCTACTTGTCCGTTTCTAACCTTATAGAAGAACTTAGAACAGATAATATGTTCTAAATTCTATTGTTAAATTACGTACATATCTGGTGTACGACAATCCAGCACAAAAATCAACGGTAAACTGTTTAAAAGCAAAACCGCAACACTTTTTATGTCACCCTCAATCATTTTTGGCCAGGTTTTTCATTCAAATACCACTCTGTGCAATGGCAGAAGACGGTAATATCCGGAGCGATTGGGTAGCTGTAAAAGTGATTGAATGATTTACTATAAAGTTACCACGATCGCACGGAGAGAGCCGAGATTAAAAACATAAGATGATAGGACCAGCAATGAGATAAAGAGAGCAAGAGGAACATAGGGGGAGGGAGAGGGAGAGGGAGAGAGAGAGAGAGAGAGAGAGAGAGAGAGAGAGAGAGAGAGAGAGAGAGAGAGAGAGAGAGAGAGAGAGAGAGAGAGAGAGAGAGAGAGGTCCACAGAAAGATGAATGCAACATTCGTACTGTCCTTTGAGGCTAACCGCATGTGCATTCCATCGCGATGACTCCCCCGAGAGATCAAGTGACTACACAACCCCACTTCGGTGCGTGACGTGTGTAGGTGACTCTTGTCGGCGCGCGACTGCCGCCGCGGTCTTCCTCGTCGTCGTCGTCGACGACGAGAGCTAACCAACTCTTTTCACGGAGGATTGATAATCGCACTCGCGTGTACTCGTAAAATGATAAATGCAAAAAGCGTTTCATGAATATTTGACGATGAAGAAGCAACGAAGGAAGGAACGAAAGCCATAAGGACACGAATTATACGTTGGACATTGTCTGCGGTGTAGGATGCTGTCTATCGAGAGCGAGTTCTCCAACGATACACTCGCGTAGAGACTTATAAGGACACGAAAAACGTGGTGACCGGGCTTTATAGAGAAAGGGAGGAAGCGACGAGGCGGCAGCAGAGAACGAACAAAAAGAAGCGGACGACAAGAGGATAACCGGCTACAGCATCCACCACAGGCTATGAGGGTCTGTCCAAGGTCTTGTTCCGTTGACGGAGGTCCGGGGCGTCATCATCTACAAAGCTTCGTCGAGCATTAAAGGGAATCTTCGACGCGAGTGACTCATATAGCTGAATCTGCGGCTTTTGGTGCACCCCGCGAAATACGGCACGACTCGAGTGTATACGCGAAGAAATTGAATGGGGAGATCACGCTGGTACGCCAAAACTCCGCTCGTAAAGTAAAATATTAGGTGTACAAATAAGTTTTAGGACAGTTTTCAAGAAATTCAAGATTTATTAAAAAAGAAGTAAAACACAGTTATTCATCGAAGTAATGTCCATCGCACTGAATGACCTTCAGCCATCTCTCAGGTAACTTGCGGATGCCTTTCGCAAAGAAACTTTCGTCTTGCGAGGTGAGAAATTTAGCGACCCATTTTTCCACTTCTTCAAATGTTTTGAAACGCACGTCAGACAAATCGTTCTGCATTTTCCGGAATAAATGATAATCGGATGGGGCTAAGTCTGGTGAATACGCCGGGTGTGGTACAGCTTCCCATCCAAGCGCTAGTAACGTATCCTTGACCGGTTTACCCACATGAGGCCGCGCGTTGTCATGGAGCAGTTTTACTGGACGTTTTCCTTTACCAGAAAATGGACGTTTCTTCTCAATTTCTTGATTCACTTGCATCAATTGATGACAATAGCGATCGGTAGTAACTGTTTGACCAGGTTTGAGAAGTTCATAATACAGTACGCTTTTCATATCCCACCATATGCACAGCATGACTTTGTTACAATGAACATTGCGCTTTGGCGTGGATGTTGTCGGCTCGCCGGGGTCAACCCAATGATATTTGCGTTTCGGATTATCAAAATAAATCTACTTTTCATCGCCGGTCACAATTTTCCACAAGAAAGACTTTCTATGTTGCTTGTTGTAAAGACTCACACAAATGTTAAGACGGCTGTTTTTATTTTCTTGAGTCAGAAAGTGTGGTACCCACTTTGTTCCTTTTCGAATCTTACCCATTGCTTTTAAACGATAAGAAACAGTTTGTTGAGTTACTCCAAGCTGTTCCGAATGTTGTTTCTCCGTCTGATAAGAGTTTTCATCCAGCAACGCTTGCAGTTCCTGATCGTCCACCTTTACAGGAGGCCCCGTGCGTTCACGGTCACTAACGTCGAAATCACCTTCTTTGAATCGCTTATACCAATACTCACATGTACTTTTAGATATAATGTTGTCTCCAAGAACAGAAATATCGATTCACACGCTTTCCTAACACTTTTTCCTTGATGGAATTCATAGCGAATGCAGTGTCTAATAAATAGCTTATCGGTCTGCATGTTTAATTTACAGAATTTATAGGTTATGTTTATGACTCCTTTACGTTTCGATACTACATATCAAGCGCCATCTATGATAAGTGAGCGGGACCTTTGAATTAATTTAGAATAGCTGTTATGATACAAAATCGAAGTGTCCTAAAACTTATTTGTACACCTATAAGAGTGAAGCTTTTTGCGTTGGGAGTCTCGTTCTCTGGGAATCTTGAGGACGAATTGTTATCAAGATTGTGGAAGATGGCAAGGATAAAATGGTAAGTATTAGAATGTTGAATAAGTTCTCGCTGTTTTTTTTTTTGGTGAAAATTAATGCTTTATTTTGAAAAATCATTCCTAGTGCTTTCAAACGTTTCGAAACTGGTGCGTGATCAACTCTTAATGATGATGCACGTTCAGCTAGTGTCTGACATGAGCCTTCATGAAGTAATGCCTCCGATTCAATACATCAACATCATTATTTTTTTTTGCGTTTAACGAGAGGGCAGAGGTTTCAGCGTGAAAAAAACCCTTTTTTGCAATTTTTTTTCATCTATATGGATAGAGTAAATTTATTGAAACCTTGTGTACGTTGTTAAGTGTCATTTCAAGAACATTCCGTGAAATTTGTACGCTAAAATATCCACAAACAAGCCGGTGACAATGTTTTTCCAAAAACGCCTCTGGAAAAACACGATTTGCGGTGTTTACTGTATCTCAGCTAGAAATTATCCGAAATCAAGTACCATTGAAATTTAGTCAAAGTATCATCAAATCCTCCCCCCAACGGTCTTGGATAATTTCTTTTTTCATTTCTAAATTTTTGGTGGTCGTGTAAAGTGAAAAGTGCCATTTTTCACGAAAAATTCCGCCATTTTGGGGGTGGAAAACCCCCTCGATGTAAAAAAAATCTCAAACTAACCGTTGGGGGGAGGTATTTTATATGTAGAAAGTGTGTATCAAGTTTGAAATAAATCGGTCATGTAGTTTTCAAATGGCAGTGAACGCGGACTTTGAGAAAGTGGATTCGAGTAAAACGCGGCACCGGCTTGTTTGTGGATATTTTCGCGTACAAATTTCACGGAATGTTCTTGAAATGACACTTAACAATGTACAAAAGGTTTCAATAAATTTACTCTTTCCATATAGATGAAAAAAATTGCAAAAAAGTGTTTTTTTTTCACGCTGAAACCCCTATCCTCCCCTTAAATTAATCTCTGCATGTTGTTTCCAGCAGAGCATGATCGCCGCAAGTCTGAACAGGAATTCTGTATTTTTCAACTGAACATTAAAGAAAAAATAAAGTAGTTCAGTAAAATTTCCCACAAATACTTTTTTTTGGCACGAAATTTGACGATTTAAGACTATGAAAAAAAAAAGTTTTTTTACACTTCGGCGAAATCACAAATACTGAATTTCAAGCTTGCTTATATGCAGTACTTCTTTATAGATGCGTTACCATCTTAAACTACACGCACGCAGTTCTGGTAAGGCTATCTGTTGGAAAACAGGGAGCAGTTATTCAACGTACAAATACGTAAGAAGCAGTTGCTTTCGTGACGAAAGTTTTACACCGCTTAAGGCGGGAGCCTGAATTACCAGGTCGAAAAAAGCGGTTTTTTTTTTCGGGAATTTATTTAGAAGGGTAAAAATGAAGTGAGTCCAGTAAACATTGAGGCATATTTTCATGTATATTTAAAAATATTTTTTAAATTCAACATGAAACAATAAATGACTGCAGATTCATCAGCCTATTCTATGTGCATCTTGCGACTGTAGTCCCCAACCGGCGGGAAAGATGCAGCTCATAATTCTTGACTAAACCAAATAAACCAATAAAATGTTCAATGGTCATATATTTTTCTTCTGGCTGAATTAAGAAAAAGCTGAAATAATCGCGATATTATAACTTTTCTCAGGTTAAAAAAAATGTGATTAAAAAAATCACTTTAACGTCCTCTGAATATTATTTTAAAAGACTTTTTCAACGAGTCTTTTAATTCACTTTTAAGAAATTTTCATACTGAAGAAAATAAACTTTGGTTTCATTCAATAGGTCGTTTAGTTTTTTTGCTATCACGCCCGTCAAATTGGAAAAAATCGTGAAAATGAAAACTGGAGAAAACGCGCTTCAAAGTGTTCAATAGGAGAGAATATCAATATCAAATATCAATCGCTTCTCTCCTTTTGGCCTTGTACCTTCGAAAATATTTACAATTGGCCTCTGTAATTTTGTAAAAATATTCTTGGATACTTTATCGATTCAAGCAATAAAAAAAAAACCGATTTTTCGGCCCTTCTAATTTAAGCTCCGCCTTAAGGTACTCCTTCCGCGGGAGAGCCATATTTTGTGGGGGCATGAGAAGGGGCCCTTCTGAATCATTCGTTGATAGGCTATACCAGTGTGACACTTAAAAAAAATCGATTTTTTTTTTGCTTTTTTCGACAGTTCATACTTTCAAGAATATCATTATCATTTATCTCCTTGATATCAATATAATTTGATCTTGCAAAAATCGATATTTAAATCTTAAAACGTATATAAAACTATAAAAAATCTTTAAACGCGTTTTTCTCGAAATGAGATTTTTCAAATTTGCTGACATTGTAACTCAAAGAGCAATAATCCGATTGACTTGAAATTTGAAGTGAGTATTCTTGAATATATTTACTCTACAATGACCTAGGATATTTTTGATTCGATGAAAATTGACGCTTTGGCATTGAAAAAAACGACCATTTTATAGGCAAGAAAATAGACTTTTTTCATAACTACGCCATTTTGTTAAATTTTGATATTTTGCGAAAATCCTACGTCATTGTACAGGAAATACCTTCCAGTTTAACGACATTTTTTTCATTTTTCGGTTTGAGCTACTCAATCGGCTGGAATCACGTCAGCAGTGGAGGACCTTTTTTTTTTGGCGCCTCCGAAGGCCGCGCATAAGTCGCTTGGATCTCAATACTTTTCTATGAAAAAATTGTGTAATATAGGTCAAATATAGCCAAATATATTCTTAATTTTTCGAAACATTTAATTCAGTACTTTTCTTCCAAAAAATTTCCGAAAATCACCCAAATTCCAAAATTCCAAAATTCAATTATCATTAGAAATTATTAGACAGAAATGTAGCCAGCCAGTCAATCTCCATAAAGAGTCAATGTCATCTGCATAAAGCGCCGTACAAATGAGGCGATTTTTAGAGTTGTCGTTTTACGTCAAAAAAAAGTTGTCATCATTCATTTTCGTACGATAACTCAGCTTGAAATTTTACCAGTGTACCGGTATGTATTTTCACTTGACTATAGACAAAAATCGGTTAATTGTTAAATATTCGGGTTCGCGAAAGGAATACCTTAAGTTTCATTGACCCGCAAGCACTTGCGCCGCCGTCGAGTGGAAAACTTGGAGACGATCATGCGAAGCGAAGCGTAGCTACGATATTCGAGTGAAGTTGAAGTACCTATTCGGTTGCATCGACTCGAGAAGATGCGTCGTCGAGGCCCTTAACGCCAAACGACGATGCGGACGAGCGGAAAGCAACGGATTTTAGCGGCGCTGCGAAACAAAAACCCTCAAATGCTCGTATTCCTGTCAACCGCGTTAAATACGCACGGACGCATTATCCATTCAGGACATACGAAGCAAGCGCGTATAAAGCTCGAAACAGTGTTCAACATGCTGTATGTGGCGAAATAAAACTGCGAGCGAAAAACAACAAACAAAACAAAACATACACACACACATACACCCACGGACGAGCGCCCCAAAACAAAAGCAAGACAAAAATGAAATACCGGGAGCGCAAAACACGACAGGCCACGAACTGGTTGGAGATCTAAAAGGAGCAGAAAGACACTGGCTAGCCGTTGGGGTGACTTGTAGGATGCGCGAGCGACCGGGAACGATGTGCAAAAGGAACAAGTCCCTGCTGCTGCTGCTGCTCCGAAAATAACACTGTACGTGTAACGGTCGCTCGACGGATGAGAGACGGCGCGAATACGGGATAACGTGGAGAGGCTCGCCTTGAAGGGATTGGCTTATATCGTGCGATGGAATATTTTGGATCATCTCTAGCGTTGTAATTTTGCAAGTTGTCAAGGCGCGAACTTCCAGTTGCTGTTGGATCGGTTCATCGCTTACTTGACATCCATCAGCCTATGAGATTCTCTACTATTGCAGAACGAATATATTTTCAGTATTATTCTTTGTTTAGAATCCCCTTGCTATTTGCTCATCTGGATGGAAGTGTTTCGCTGCACAGGACAATATTGTATTGCGCGCTGAATAATTTCGACCCAATCCCTATGTATGCATTTTCTCCCAATATTGACGGAGCTGCAAACTCTCGTTGCCAGATGGCGAAATTGTACAATCTGTACTGCTGTCTAGAAGTTTCTATAACTAGTAAAAAAAACCACCTCTGGGAGGACACCTAAATGTATGAGTCCTTTCGCTGATCAAGGAAGATTGCATTCCATATTCTAATCTTAGCGTTATTTCCCAATTGACGTCGTTGGAGAATTTTTATTTGAAATTCTGAATCGGAATTTGTTGAAGCTCCCGAAGAAAGATACATTCGTGACACCCTATACTGCTATGAAGAAGTTTCCATAACCAGTACAAACCACCAATGGGAAGACACCAACATATGTGAGTCGTTTCCCTGATCAAGGAAGATGTCATTCCATATTCTAATCCCCCAATACCCGGGCACAAATTTGCTGGGGAGTCCCAAGATGCACCCATATTATCTCTATAGAGATTTGTTAGGGATGTCGTACCTAGGAAGTCCACATTGGAATTCAAGTGGATTTTGCGTTACTTCCCAATTGACGTCGGTTGAGAATTTTTATTTGAAATTCTAGATCGGAATTTGTTGGAGCTCCCAAAAAAAGATCCATTCGTGACACCCTATACTGCTGTCGAGAAGTTTTCATAACCAGTAGAAACCACCAATGGGAAGACACCAACATATATGAGTCGTTTCCTTGATCACGGAAGATGTCATTCCATATTCTAATCCCCCAATACCCGTGCACAAATTTGCTGTGGAGTCCCAAGATGTACCCATATCTCTATGGAGATTTGTTAGGAATGTCGTACGTAGGAAGTCCACGTTGGAATTCAAGTCGATTTAGCGTTACATCCCAATTAAAGTTGTTTGAGACTTTTCATTTGTAATACTCAATCGGAATTTGTTGGAGCTCTCAGACAAAGATCCATTCGTGACACCCTATACTGCTATCAAGAAGTTTCCATAACCAGTAGAAACCACCAATGGGAAGACACCAACATATATGAGTCGTTTCCCTGATCAAGAAAGATGTCATTCCATATCCTCATCCCCCAATAGCCGTGCACAAATTTGTTGAAAGTCCCAAGATGCACCCATATCTCTATAGGGATTTGTTAGGGACGTCGTACGTAGGAAGTCCACATTGGAATTCAAGTGGATTTAGCGTTACTTCCCAATTGACGTCGTTTGAGACTTTTCATTTGAAATTCTGAATCGGAATTTGTTGGAGCTCCCAGAAAAAGATCCATTTGTGACAACCTTCGACTATCAAGAAGTTCCCATAACCAGTAGAAACCACCAATGGGAAGACACCAACATAAATGAGTCGTTTCCCTGATCAAAGAAGATGTCATTCCATATTCTCATCCCCCAATAGCCGTGCACAAATTTGTTGAAAGTAGCAAGATGCACCCATATCTTTATAGGGATTTGATAGCGACGCAGCACGTAGGAAGTCCACATTGGAATTCAAGTGGATTTAGCGTTACTTCCCAATTGACGTCGGTTGAGAATTTTTATTTTAAATTCTCGATCGGAATTTGTTGGACCTTCCAAAAAGAGATCCATTCGTGACACCCTATACTGCTATGAAGAAGTTTCCATAACCAGTACAAACCACCAATAGGAAGACACCAACATATATGAGTCGTTTCCCTGATCAAGGAAGATGTCATTCCATATTCTCATCCCCCAATAGCCGTACACAAATTTGTTGAAAGTCTCAAGATGCACCCATATCTCTATAGGGATTTGTTAGGGATGTCGTACGTAGGAAGTCTACATTGGAATTCAAGTGGATTTAGCGTTACATCCCAATTAAAGTTGTTTGAGACTTTTCATTTGTAATACTGAATCGGAATTTGTTGGAGCTCCCAAAAAAAGATCCAATCATGACACCCTATACTGCTGTCAAGAAGTTTTCATAACCAGTAGAAACCACCAATGGGGAGACATCAACATATATGAGTCGTTTCCATGCTCAAGGAAGATGTCATTCCATACTCTAATCCCCCAATACCCGTGCACAAATTTGCTGGGGAGTCCCAAGATGCATCCATATCTTCATAAGGATTTGCTAGAGACATCGCACATAGGGAGTCCTCATTGGGATCCAATTGGATTCCGTACTGTTCCCCCGATGAACGCCGTTTGAGAATTCTTTACCAAGTTCGAATCGAAAATATGTGGAAGCTCACGACAAAAAACTCAGCGTATTGAAACACAACCTGCGGCGTAACCGTGTACGTGTGAGGTGATGTTATTTCAAAGTTCAATAAAATAAATTACAAACGACAGTTACAGCGAATTTTCAGTGACTCAAATAGTTTTTTAAGATATACTTTTTTGAGATCCACTCATTCTGTACATCTATATATCTTTTTAGGAAATTCAACTAACAGAATGCGATGGGATCCATCAAGAGTCGTATCAGATTCTGTTCGATAATGTGGGAGGTCTTATGAGGTTGAAGTTAGCATCGTTGGAATGCAACGAATTTTTTTTTCGATTTCTAATTCCATTATTATCCAAAATCATATTTTAGAAATTTGTTGTAGATCAGTAAATAAGAACCCTGAAAAAGTATGTGTGATTTTTGTAGGGCAAATCTGCCCAAGGAAATTTGAAGAGTTAAAAGAAAATCATTTTCGTTGCATACCAACGATGCTAACATCAATACCATGAATTCCTTATGAACAAATTGGCTTCGTACATTGAATTTCAATGGGGAATCCGGATGAGAAACCAATTCGCCGACCCATTGGATCCTTATGAGGAAGTGGGGACAAGGATGGGACTTCAATTGGACTCCTACCATAAGTTCTGCACGGGTATTGATGGAGCCGCAAATTTTAGCTCCCAGATGGCGTACCTTTTCCTACAACCTGCTATCAACAAATTTTTATAATCAGTACAAAAGCAACGCTGTGAGAAGGCAACATTTCGGTGGGGCGAGGCGAAAAAAGGTGAAGTGACATCAAATAATTAGGGATCTCCGCATTCAGATAGGCCTTCTCGCGTGTCTGTCCACTCTCGAAGGTTCCCTTGGCTATACAGCCGTAAGCCACGTGTACAAATTCAGCCTATGAAGGAATTCGTCAGAACTTTCCGTTATGGAAAAACAACAAAAACATCGGAATGAGTAGCGAGACGAATGGATGATAGCCAGCTGATGTTAAACTTGCTTGGTCACGTCGCGCGAAGGGTTCAACGGCAGCAGTCTGCGATGCTGTTGCAGCCTGTATATGGTCAACATCAGTGCAGTTTTCGTACACTCGTGGCCATATGCCGCGCGGTAAGGACCATCAGGATGAGAAGCGCGTGGCTTTGAAATTGGTAGGGGCCTGCGGGCACAGACCCGTGATGAATTACTTTCGTGTACGAGCCGTGTCATCGTACAAACTTCACGTTCAAGGATTCATACGCAAACACACATTAATAGCGAAGAACCTTTCGCAAACTGCGTTATAATCTTTGTCCCAACAAGGGAACGTTGCGTATCTTCCTTCCTTGAATACGTTGGAATCTTCAATTAAATGAAAGACACGCGTTTTCATATACGTACTTTTATGCGGTTTGAAGGGGTGAAACAAGCCCCTAAAGTACGTTTTTTTTGTGATTATACAGTTTCACATTTAAGGGGTTACGTCTGGTTGGAATTTTTGAAAAAATCGATTTTTCATTTTCAACGGATTTTTATGATATAACCTTTCAAAAATATTCTCCGAAAATTTCAAGTCGGTCCATTGAAAATTGGGGGAGTTACGAGCGTTTGCAAGTAGGTCCGCTTATCGCTTTACCGTTACAGGTAAAAACTTTAAACGCGTTTTTCTCGGAATTACTTTTTCCGAATCGGTGACGAAAATATCTCAAAAACAACTAAACCGATCTGCTTCAAATTTCACAGACATTTTTTCTATATCTAAAGGCAATTCTTAATCGAAGGATTTTTTTTCAATACATTCTTTTTTTTATATCGTGGAAAATAGAGTGTTTTTTTCGCCCAAATTTCGACGATCCCTTTCGATCGGCGACCATTTTTTCAAAAATCATTATTTTATTGAATCCTTCGAGTAAAGATTAGATAATTCGGTACAAAAAGTAAATTCATTCGGTTTTTTTATTTCAGATGATTTGTTCCCGAGCAGGAATGGTCACCGCGAAGGACCCCTTTTGCACAGCGGTCTGTGCAATTTACTGTATCTCCGTCGTTTATAAATATTGCCCAATAAAAAAATTGTTAAAGATACTTGAAATGATACCCTTTACTATGAAAAAGAAGTTAAAAACCTAGACCCATCTTCCGAAAAAAAATTCACAAAAACACCTCTTTTTTCGGCCGCGAACTAGGTGTAACCCGATAAGCAGTGTACCGATTGACATGGAACTGGTTGGAGCGGTCCAATTGAGTCAAATTACGATTTATGAATATTTTTTTCAATGACCCTGAAAAAAAATACATACGCGGTACAGATTTATTCTGTAGATGCTACATTTCCATAAAATATATAATAAAAGGGCAAAATTATGCATTTTTATATTTTTAAAGCGCAAACGTCTTACCGATCTAACCGCATATAAAATTAAATGCATTAAACTATTTTTTGCCTCTGGTCTTTGTGGGGAAAAATATTCAAAAAATTCGTGAAGACTCAGAATAGTCTAGACAGTAACATGTTTTTTTTTTTAAATTAATCATGGATTACGGCCAACGCTCCAACTTCTTCAAATAAAATATTAAATGAAAAATCTATTCCTCAATTGAGACATTGAGTTTACCTGATAAAAGCGGAATTTAGATGTCCGAATTGAAACGTATATCGGAATTCATTTTTGATAATATAAAAATTGTCGTAGAAAGGGGCAGATGGTACACGGTGTTAATATTCGAAGGTGGGCCATGGAGGCACAAAAATCAATCGAAAATGAAGACATTCTCGGGCTTCACAGCCATGAATTCTAAAAGTGAAAAAACTTGATCGTAAAGCTAGTAGAAAAGTTAACAAAACTTATAACAAGGAGGACAGTCTAATTAAAAAACGCATTAAAAAAGAATACAGGTCAATTTGTCTCCAAAGTTGAAATGGCAAAGAATATTGTTTCATTTTTAATTCACCTTTGGCGAGAAATTGATTAGCATCATAGGATCGAGGAAAAAGGGGGAAACGTAACGTTGTTATGCCAAGTTTTCGCAACAAACTAAGCTCCTTTTTAAACGATTAAAAATCAGACAAGCTGTCTGTTCGTTCCATCTGTCGAATCGTCGTTGGTCATTTTTCGATGTCATCTCATCAGCTACGCTGTACGATGCTGCGTTAACTTCCGGTTCTGCGAGATATACTCGAAATAATGAAGCGTGCGTGGAAAAAATTGGGAAAAGCTGGCCCCGAGCCCTTTGCAACGATCGAACGTGGGTAGAAAACCTTTTCATGCATTTTAAGCGCAGGGCAACTCTCTCCACGTTCCTCATACACAAAGTTACAAGAGTCCTAGACTTTTACAACGCGGAAGGCTCGAGGTCTCAGCTGCGTTTTCAGCCCCGCCCACGTATTGACACTTCTCCGCTTGGTTCCCTTAGGAACCCCAACAATGCATCATCACGCATATTCACCAGAATTTCCATCGTATCTCCATTCACGAATGAAACGGACGAAAAAGAAGCTCTCGGGAGTTCTCGGATCAATTCAATCAAGATCGTTGGAATACACAAACACACGAATAAAATGTAGTCTCACCCTGTTGGGCTGCACGTGCCAGCTTCTGCGTTTCCCGTGTCGTTGCGGACCATCCTCAGTGACGTTTAAATCGGCTTTGCTACCGCCCAAACAGCCACCGTTGTCGTATTGGCCCACCAAAAGCCTCAGTCGATTTCCCGGACAAATGCCCTGTCGAGACAAAAAAACGTGATAATTTCGACAAATTTTACGGATAGCGAAATATCATGATGCACGTTTGCATACATGTTCTTCTCGTTGCATTTAAGGGGGGAACCTCCTCCAGATATTAATTTTTTTTACTGCTCCAAAAATTCATTTAGTATCTGAAGAATATATTCCCAAAGTTTGAAGCCCAACAGAAAGTCCTAAAGGTCCCTAGTAAGTCACCGAATTGATGCCCTCCAAAAGTACCGAGAGAGTAGGTAAACGTCCGCGCGCCCTTTACGGCCTCTACCTTTTAATTTCTTAGCCAAACAAGTTTGCTTACGTTTTAAATAATAGGGGGCACTTCCGACGATTGTATAGAAAAATTCGGCCTGTGTAACTGTCCTTTTTCGTTTTCACACAAACAGTTCACACAAAAAGAGAAAAATGCAGTCCAGATTAGTGATTTCCTAGGAGAAGGCTTGCTTTAGGACCCTGGCATCGCATAATAAGCTTGGGTAATTATAAATCACTCTAAACTCTACTTTTAAAGAACGAAAAGTTCAATCGAGTTTTTCTCAAAACGCGTTTTGTTCCGTGCCTTGGAATGTAACTAAATAAGTAATAAACCAATCAACTTGAAATTTTGTAAAGATATTCGTTAATTTATCGGCGTTTGCACAAACCTAACATTTCGTATAAATTGTTTTAATAAATATTGTTTTCAACAGTTTGTTTATTTTTTTAAGTGTTTTTTTCTTCTTTTTGTCCTTAAATTTGCAATTCTTATTTTTTTTGCTAAATTTAGGTTAATGCAAAGCTGAATGACTTATTTTAATGAAAAAAAAAATTGTTTCGTTGATTTCAGTTAAGGGGAGGGTAGGGATTACAGCGTGAAAAAAAAACTTACTTGCGATTTTTGTTTCATCTATATTGATAGAGTAAATTTATTGGAACCTTTTATACATTGTTAAGTGTCATTTCAAGAACATTCCGTGAAATTTCTACGCGAAAATATCCACAAACAAGCCGGTGCCGCGTTTTTCTCGAAACCACTTTTTCAAAGTCCGTGTTCACTGCCATTTGAAAACTACATGACCGATTTATTTCAAACTTGGTACACACTTTCTACATATAAAATACCTCCCCCCAACGGTTAGTTTGAGATTTTTTTTTACATTGAGGTGGTTTTCCATCCCCAAAATGGCGGAATTTTTCGTAAAAAATAGCACTTTTCACTTTAACTGACCACCAAAAATTTAGAAATGAAAAAAAAAAATCAAAAACCGTTAGGTGGAGGATTTGATGATACTTTGACTAAATTTTAATGGTACTTGATTTTAGATAATTTCTAGCTGAGATACAGTGAACACCGCAAATCATGTTTTTCCAAAGGCGTTCTTGGAAAAGCTTTGTCACCGGCTTGTTTGTGGATATTTTCGCCGACAAATATCACGGAATGTTCTTGAACTGACACTTAACAATGTACAAAAGGTTTTAATAAATTTACTCTATCCATATAGATGAAAAAAATCGCAAAAAAGTGTTTTTTTTTCACGCTGAAACCCCTACCCTCCCCTTAATTACAAGGATCTGGGCGTTGCACGGCGCAAACTCTAGAGCCAAGTTCGAGCACCTCCAGCGTCGCCATTCTGTCGAGACGATTTTTTAGGCAAAATTTTCACTTTCCAAAAATTTGCCTATAAATCGTCAGATAATTGTTGATAACAAATAAACTATGCAATATTTAAAAAATCCTACGTACTTCCATAGACAATGTATTTTTCAAGATATATACAACATTTTAAGTGAATCGGTTGAAAACTGTCTGATTTATGTTTCCGGCCAACTTAAAAAATGCAGTTCCGAGATAAACGCTGCACAGCCGCCATTTTGAAATGAATCCCTTCAAAAAAATGATTGTATACAGTCACTGATGTATATGATAAACACCCTTTTTTGTATTCTCCATTTCATTTGTAGCTTTTCTGGAAAAAAATCCCCAAAAAGCCTATTTTTTCGCCCTTTAGAGTGGCCTAAGGCCTTAAGGGAGTGTGCCTCTCTGAAAACTTCAAAAAATCGTTTTTCTGCATATTGTTATAGTGCGAACTCACAAGAATATTTGAAGACCAACCGAACCCTGAAATTCTAAAAATTTACGAAGTTACACCTATTTTAGTGGAACATTGTGCGTCCGGTTTACCGCGATCCGTCGAGTTTGAACGCAATTATCTCGAAACTACACATCTTGACAAGGCGGGATTGATATCTCGAGTAACTTTCACACTATTGACTTGAATTTGCACAGTTAGCGTTCAAACAGTAGTCATTTACGGTTCACGATCGCATTTTTTAATTGGCCGAATCATTTGTTAATAACAATGACCTCAGCATGCTGTTTTTCAAGAGAAAAATGAGGTTTTCTTTGACGAAGCTGTCATTATTCGTATTTTTCGAAATTTCGAAAAGTGGATCGTAAATCCATAGCCAGTTGGATATATTTGAAGGACTTTTTTTTTCGTTTACGTTTCAGATTACATTTGAGCCTGGTAGAGATCCCGCCGTTTCGGGCCTCGCCGCTGGACGACTGCAACGCCAACTGCAGCACCGCGAACACTTTGAAAGATTTTCTCCCGAAAACATTACATTGCAACCACAAACATGTGTACAACATGCTGGGAAAAAATTAATTCATTCCTACCAATGTGTTGCTAGAAAAAAATGCATCATTCTGACACTTCAAATTGGACTTCCAGAGAGGGATACCCCGTTGAACACGTTTCGCATTCCACAGCATAGGATGGTAACCGGATACGCTGCTCGCTTGAATTGCGTTTAAGTTTGACCATTTTGTGGTGCTAACGATCGTAGGCGAAGGAAGCCAAACATGATTTGCGTGGAAAATTTGCAATTTGCATGATAACACACCCGTAAAATGGAGCAAAGAGAGATAGCCAGACAAAGTGAGAGAGAGAAAGGGATAGGAAGACAGGGGCGCAGACAGATCGACAGCTACGGCTGATAAATCGACAAAGCGTTGCGGGCAACGGCTGGGCCATCAATTTGAAGCAAATTTGCGATGCTCCCTAAAAAGACGAGTTCGTAACAGCCACGTGATCTCCTCTCGTACATCGGAGGGTCCATTCTAAAGGTCGTTGGCAGTACGGTTCTCCCTGTCATTCGAGGAAGGTAGAAATAGATCGAAGCTCATCAGTAGGTATCGTCAGCTGCTCGCACTTAACAGCTAAAAGCGGTAACTTCATAACGTCACCATGCGAAGCAAAACTTAATGGTTCATCGATGTTCACTCGATTCTGCTCGACATGTTCAATACTTTTGCTTTCACGCAATACAGACACGCTATCGTCATCATTTACACGTACAAAGGTCAAGACTACAATACTAGGCCGAAGAACACTGTGGTGGAAAGCAACCTATTTGTCTATCTGTAAAGTGCAAGCGCTGGTGATCACCACGTGAATTTTAAAGAAAAAAAACAGCCGCGCATTACTAATTGGTGTTTTCGCACTGGGTACGATTAAGGGATAAGGTCATAGTAGAATTTTAGAAAAATCGATTTTTTTCGCTAAAACGGTGCTTTATCATCATAAGAATAAGTTACTATTCGATTTGTAGCAAGAACATTTTTTTTCATCGACTTTGAGCGTATAAGGTAAGCCCACCTCTGGCACGGTGATAAAGTACCTAAAACTTTAAACGCGTTTTTTTCTCGAAACAGCTTTTTTCCAATTGGCGTGACAAATAACTTCAACAATTTTCAATCGATTTACTTCAAATTTAAAAGTTATGTTTCTAATTGCACTTCGCAGAGAAGTACGTAGGAAATTTCTGATTAAGGCGTTACCCCCACTTGTAGCGCGAAAAAAGGCCTTTTTCATGAATTTTTTAAAAGAAAACGACAAAACTTTTTTAATCGATCAATATACCATCTTAAAGAACACATCTTGAAGAACTTTCAGTAATTTTTTTATTAAAAAATATTACATTGTTTAGTGGCAAATGGCCGTCAATGAAATAATGTTTTTATATACACGGTTTGCGGTGACCAACATTGCGGCGACGTGGATCATCTGAAAAAAAAATGCGGATGGATTTAGTCAAATATAAGTATAAACTAGTCTTTAATCGAAGGATTTTAAAAAATATTCATTTTTCACAAAATGGCGGATAGTCAAAGTTAATGGTTCGATTTTAACGAAAAAAAAACGGCCGTTTTTTGGCTATAAAACGGCCATTTTTTTCGAAAAAAAAAAATCGAACGATTAAAGACTACATTTTTATGTATTAAATAAGCCTGCAAAATTTCAAGAAGATCGGTTCATTAGTGTTCGAGTAATCTTGGTCACCGACTTCAGAAATGCCATTTTGAGAAAAACGCGTTTAAAGTTTCAATTTCCGGTCGTTTGCACAACGGATTCATCTCTTTCAACGCTCACATCTCAGTCAATTTTGTTCGGATCGACTTGAAATTTTCAGGACATATTCTCAGATACTTATATTATACTTCAAAAAAGGCAATAAAAAAAATCGATTTTTTCAAAATCGCAAGTGGGGTTAACCACTTAATCGGAAACTTTTCATTTTATGAGCATTTTTATACGAAATTGTCCACTGAAAATTCATTAAAATACCTACAACTTTTGAATAAAACAATATTTTTTCAATTCCGTACGTACTTCTCTAGATATTCTATTGTAGATTGACGAGAATTTTTGTTTTTTGTTCTAGGTAAAAAATTGTCGATGCTAAATGTCACGTCGCGGAGCGACTATAAAAAGATAACAAAAGAAAATATTAGTAGTCGGCCATTTTGTACATCGAAAAAAAATATATATATTTTTTCTAACAGCTTGATATTCATATTAAATAGATGTGTAATTAATTTTATGAGTGAATCACTTTTTCATACGAAAAAAATTGTTAAATTAGCACATGATTTTATACCCGTTACTGTGGCCTAATCCCTTTAAAAAAATCGCTTGAAATCTGATAAAAACTATTCGGCGGGTTACGCCTAATTGTAACAGTCGAAATCAGCTCGTTTTCGTAATTTTAAAAAATAGAAAATCGTAATGATCCATTTCTACATAAATTCGATATTTAAAGATGTATCATCCGAAGAACACTGTAATTTTTTTATGTAAAAATATTTAATTATAATCGATTTAGCTTCTGGGCCAGGTTATTTAATATTAAAAAATCACACAGATTTTCTTAGTATATTAGTTGATCCTATGTTTGGTCGAAAACATTTTCGAAATACAGTACTACCTCCCTAAGAGAGCCCTCCCTAAGAGAGAATTTCCCCGCCGTTCCGCTTGAGCGCATTTTATGGCTTCCCCCACCTAGCTCGAGCTGTCCAGTGTACCCGAGGCCTCCCGAGTTTGTCGCGGACACCTCCATAAGAGATCGCGAGCGATTTCAGAAAATCGCACGTCGCACGATTGTCAAATGGATAATATTCCTTTGTATAATAATATATACGTTTAAGCCGTAAAGTCGGAGAAAAAAACATGCACCATAATTAAATTTCAAGTAGTAATTTAATGCAAGTAAAATATATTTTCGATTCAGCCATCCCGTTTTATCTAAAAATGAAATATTTATACATATATATACATTGTATATTTCAACTTGAAGTATATACACAAGATAAATTGTTAGTTACATTTTTTTTGTACACTGTACAGTAGAACCTCAATTATCCGAACGATGACTTAGTTTATCCGAACTCTCAATTATCCGAACGTTGGCGCGAAAGATACATTGTTGCTCGCTGCCACCGCCGTGAGCAACAATGAGCAACCCAACGCAATCTCTCCTTCCCAAACGGCTGCGAGACTTAGCCGCTCAAAAACGCGTTACAGCCGTTCGTCAATTAAAAATGGACGATTTTATTTTTAAAAAATATAAAAAAAGCATTCAACTTTTTTCAGGTATTTCAAATACATTATATATATATATATTTCAACGTTAACATATATGTCAAATTATAATATATATGTATGTACTGTTTTTATATAAAAAGGTGTTGTTTATGATCTCGTCCCAAAAAACCCACGTTTCGATTATCCGAACTTTTGATTATCCGAACTAGTCTCGGTCCCAATTGGTTCGGATAATCGAGGTTCTACTGTATATGTTCGAGTTTCGATAACGAATATACTACGTATATTTTTGCGAACAATAAGATAATTCAACAATTATTGAAAGTTTTACAAATGTTTCCTTCATATGTGTTATAATATTGCAACAACAAAATATACCAAACAGCAGAATAAAAAAACGCGAAGAAAAAGAACGATTTACACATCAATATTCAATGAGATATACTTACGCATGAAACGACGAAACGCCAGTACACTTTCCGCAACTTGTTTACAGTTTTATCAACACTTTCGTTCGCGCTCTCTCATAGAGGTCGAGTGGAGAAACACATACACGCTACCACATGCGCGATTTTCGAGCGCGCTAACCTAGCGGTGGGGGAAGGCTTCGGCGACGAATTTCTCGAGAATTACTTCCCCTAACCGCCCTAGACCGCTCTCTTAGGGAGGTAGTACTGTATAAAATTTAAGAGCCACTACTAGTGTGACTGCCCCAAGAAGGTGATTTTTGGGAATTTGCTGAAAGAAAAGTTACATCGAATGTTTTGAAATTTCGAGGATATATTTGTGTATAAATTATGTATTTATATACAGTAATTTTTTTGTATAAAAATATTCAATTTCCAGCGATTCATGCGCCGTTTCCCGGGTCTCAAAAAAAAAAGTTCTCCCTCTGCTGCGATAATTGCGGTCTTCAGAGTGCCCGAAATAAAAAAGGCCGTTAAACTAGAAGGTATTGCGTGTGCGATGACGCAGGATTGTGAAAAAAAATAAAATCCAACAAAATGTCGGAGTTTTGAAGAAAAAAAAAAGTTCCAAATTGCGCTTGAAAATCTGATCGTTTTTTGCATGGCAAATTGACATTTTTTATGCAAGCGAAAAACTGGAAGGTCATTGTATGAAGAAACAAATACTAAATACGGTAAAACAAGATTCAAGTCGATCGGATTATTTGTACTCGAGTTAGAACTGCAGCAAATTTGAAAAATGTCGTTTCGAAAAAAACGGGTTGAAAGATAAAAATATTGATTTTATTGTTATAAATCGATAAAACTACAGGACGGTAGTTAAGGTATGCTTGAAGGTACAGACGATCGAAAAATGCAAAAAAGGAGATTTTTTTAGTGTCACACTACTGGTGCTCCTTAAAAAAAATAGCGCGTGTTCAAAGTGAGTCTTCATTTTTGCGAAAAAGGGCATCTTTCGTTCACCAAATCGAAAATATACAATCGAAATAAATCCTTCGATCAAATACTATATTTTGGATCTATAAAAAGCCATTCAAATTTCAGAAAGATCAATGCAGTAATTTTTCAAATATTTTGCTCACCGACTTTGCCAACGTACTTTCGAGAACAAAAATTTTCAAATTTCGAACGACGCCTCGAGCGTTCCGATGGGTGTCAACATAACGGTCTATAAATCTGTCAACTTTGATCCGATCACCTTGAAATTTTCGAGGAACACTTATAAGGTGATATATATACTGTTAAAATATATTGGTTTTTAAATAAAGTGCTTATGCATTCAGGCTGAAATTTCTTCAATCCATTAGAAACGTGAAATTCTGAGCAAGGACCTGGTTAATCGCCTAGCAATGTGGGGGACGTGGTTGAGGCGGTGTTGATCTTAGCTCAACAATGCTGTGTACAGTTTGCTTCCATTAGAAGACAATTGATCGACGGGGGATGTGGGGCGGGATGGGCGAGGCTCCGCAAAACGTACACTATGTACTTTATACCCTGGTTAAGTAAATAAAGTAAGTTTCGCCTTGATATATGACGGTCGTATCTATGTGTAGCTAGCAGCTCGTAGATTGCCCCGTCCGCAACATCTGCTGCGTTATTCGGCCTCTTCAATCCCAACGGTTCAATCGATTTTATAAAGCAGCGCAGGGTGTGTGTGTGTGTGTGTGTGTGTGTGTGTGTGTGTGTGTGTGTGTGTGTGTGTGTGTGTGTGTGTGTGTGTGTGTGTGTGTGTGTGTGTGTGTGTGTGTGTACATATATATATATATATATATATATATATATATATATATATATATATATATATACACACACACACACATACACATACATACATACATACATACATACATACATATGTATACATATGTATACACATATATATATATATATATATATATATATATATATATATATATATATATATATATATATATATATATATATATATAACGAAAAAGAAGGGGGCTATGACGAAACAGTGGAAACTTTTGAGAGACCCGTTGACGGGCTACATCTACCTAAGTGGATCGAAAAATAGCATTTTCCAAAAATATTTTTATTCGATATTATGACCTTTTCGCTACATTCCCTAAAAATTTCATTGAAATATTCCTCAAATTGAATGAGCTACATCTTCTAACATTCGGCCCGGCGAGCGGTAGCAGCATCATACTTCAAACTTCAAACGCGTTTTTCTGAAAACACTGTGGACATGATATCTCGAGAACCACTTGATGGATTGTTTCCAAATTTACAGGAGATACGATGAAAACCATTTAGAGGTCGTTGACGATCTCACTTTTGGAAAATCTATCTTCGTTCTTTAATAGTTAGGTAAAAATGACAACTTTTTTCGTAGACTTTGTATGCTCGAGTTTGAATTGGTCGCCACGTTGTTTAAAAAAATTATTTTGAAAATCGACGATCGTCAACGACTCGTATTCATTGTTAGCTTGAATAACCCGTTTGGTTTTTAGATTTCGGACGGACCGTTTAAGCTGGAGAGTGTCCACCGCCGGACGTCGCGATAAAGATGTCATCATCTGTCGACGGCGATATTTTCGTTGTTTTGCTGTAATTTTTAGCATTGTTATAATTCATTGTAGCTTCCATGTAAAGGGTACTTGCCCTTATTACATTCCACACCATATTTCACTTCACCTCCCCAATCGATCCCCACCTTGTATCGCATTCACCATGACATTTCTGCCATGGGTATAGGGAACTGCGGACTTGTTTTTCTATATTTTTGGTGATTTTCTTTTCTAAAGGCTCTCAATACATATATCTTTGTGTTTAAACAAATGCGTTTCTTTTTCGCCAACCGTATTCCATAAAAAAAATCGGAATTGGGCCATTTTTGTCGGGCCTGTCGGTAGATGTAGTCCCTCAATTCAATCGATGAGACATGTTATCTAAAGAAATCAAATGAACGGCCAAGCCTAACGGTGAGAATTGGATACTGTGCCAAAAAAAAAACAAAGCCATGTCAATTCTGAAAAATATCTGACCATTTACATGTTTCTTTGAGACCCTCTCCAACCTAAAATAAGGCTATGAAGTTAAAGCGTTGTGAAAAATGTTCGCAAACAAAACCGCAATCATTCACACTAAGGTAAATGTCCCAATTATTGAACAGCTCAGCATCTGGGGGATTGAATTCAGTGAGAAAAAAATATAAAATCAAGAAAAAACCATCGCTTCCATGTTCAAATGATACTTTGATATTTTTACTTTCGAAAAATCACCCTCTAAATTATTTTTAAATGATTTCAAATGAAAAAAAAAGAATAACAATGTGAAGCATGCAAATGTCCCAATTATTGAACACTGGAAGTGCCTATGTACCTAATATTGAACAGGCATGTCCCAGTTATTGAACACTCTCGAGAATTCTTTTTCCTTTCTGAAAATATTATTTCGGGTACAATATTAAGAAATAAAAGAAAAATCAAACACTTAAATAATCTTTTATTAATCATGTAAAAATACAAAAATATATACTTAGTCTCTTTTGACAGGTTTTTGGTTCATTCGCATTTGGTTTATTTTTGCTTTTCAACTCGAACTTTATTTTATATTTCTTTTCAGCTTCCTCGTTTTTATGTTCTGTTTTTCCTTGATTTTGTCGCAGCTTGGCTCCCTGAAATATCGGAGCGCAAAAAATATTGATTCTTACTTTCGTATTTTTAGGTTACTTTTGAGTTATATTTTCTTTTTACTTTTCTTTTTATGTTTATTGCACGAAAATACAAATAAAAAATGTATATGACGATCTTAAAGTTATTATTAGAAGAATAAAGGTAAGTTTATTCAGGAACTTACAGTTTTTGTTTGAATTAATCCGATTCACACAATCTGTCACACGTTAACTGTCTCGATGTTTTGATGGGTTTAATGACGCCATCTTGGAGAATTCGAGTGTTCAATAATTGGGACACACTGCATTTTCTATGTCCCAATGATCGAACACCGTATTTTTTAACAAATAATTCATTTAAAAAAAAATTTAAATTGTTATTTGTAAGAAATTTTCTGAGGAACCTGAAACGCCTTTACTTTTTGAGTTGCGACAGTTTTTGAATTTTTTATGCCCTTACGCATGAAGCGGCGCGTCTTAGCAAAAGCGATAAGCGGTTACCACGAGACGTCAAATCGGGCCACCGTTGCTGATTAAATCATTTTTTTCTCTATTAATTAAAGCTTTTTTTGCACAAGTAAGGTAACATTTCGACACCTAAAAGTTCCATATATATGTAATGACATTTTTATAAATAAGTAAATGCATGCAGGTGAATGAGAAATAATAAAAATACAAGATAGTGTTCAATAATTGGTACATTTACCTTACGTAAAAAAAAAATATTTTTATTTTCCGTGTTTTTCAAGCACACCTTTATTCAGCTCTCGAAATATTTTGGAAAAATCCGATCGTAAACACCGAAAAATTTGTCGAAAACTGCGTTTTGAAGCGAGAAGGCATTTTTCAGGCACAAAAAAAAAGAAAATAAAAAAAATCTAACGTAGTGTGGACAAGTCAGGTTTTTTTAGCCAGCTCCTCAAATTTCCCATTCTAGAATATGCCACGACATCGAGTGGTTGAAAAAACGTATATTTTCATATATGACTCGAAAGTTTTTTTTTTCGACACAAGGGCGTTTGTTCTACTCATATTTTCGTCCGGATTCTTATGACAGTGGGATTACTCTCGGAGGACGAAAAGTCGTCCTGCGCAAGACTTTGAAGGGAATATGTCATGTAAGTGCGGCATGTGTTAACATATGTCCGAATGCTGTCGTCGGAGATCTCTCGGATTGAGTGTCTCATGTTGCTCAATGTGTCGTCGGTGGAAAGACCGCGCGCATATATATGCAGAGAAGCGACAGCAGCGTAATAACAGAGTTTTCCGTTGCATCGCGAGAGGTATTTAGTGGCCCTGCGAGCGCTATCTCGATATCTCGTTTCCTCACTGAAACAGATGTTCAAAGGCGAACGAGCCTAGAGCAGTAGAGTCGGGCCTATAATTCGTCCGCCAGACGTAATCTCTGCTCGTACTGATGAGAACACCGTATTTTGCGATTAACCCTTTCGCTATATTTCCTCGCCTGCATAGAAGTCACGTGACCACGAGACTAAGGCTTTGTGAGAATCCAAGTCAGGAAATGTTAAGGCCTTAGGCCACAGTAACGAGTATAAAATCACGTGCGAATTTAACAATTTTTTTTCGCATGAAAAAGTGATTCACTTATGAAATTAATTACACATCTGTTTAGTATGAATATCAAGCTGTTAGCATTTTTTTTTTTCGATGTACAAAATGGCCGTCTACTCGAAACTTCTCGAAACAGCTTTTTTCCAATTGCCGTGACAAATAACTTCAACAATTTTCACTCGATTTACTTCAAATAAAAAAGTTATGCTCCTAATTGCATTTCGCAGAGACGTACGTACGGAATTTCTGATTAATCGAAAACTTTTCATTTTATGAGCACTTCATGAGCAGTTATAACGAAATTTTTCACTGAAAATTCATTTCTTAAGTTCAAATATCTACAATTTTTGGATAAAACAATATTTTTTAAATTCCGTACGTACTTCTCTAGGTATTCTAATGTAGTTTGACGAGACTTTTTGTTTTTCGTTCTAGGTAAAAAATTGTGGATGCTAAATGTCACGCCACGGAGAGGCTAAAAAAAAGATAACAAAAGAAAATATTATTAGTCGCCCCCTTTGGATATTGAAAAAAAGAATATATATATTTTCTAACAGCTTGATATTCATAATAAATAGATGTGTAATTAATTTTATGAGGAAACATTTTTTCAGACGAAAAAAAATTGTTGAATTCGCACATGATTTTATACCCGTTACTGTGGCCTAAGGAAATCCTATCGCTTCACACTAGTCATACCACTGATCATACTTGAGACTGGTACAATTCATATTTGTAACATACGCAAAAAAAAAAAAAAATTTGTAATAACTAAAATTTTCCATGTGTAAACTGTTGCATGAATGTTCACATTTAATTAGAAAAATTAAAAAATAGTTATTCCAACCATTCGCGCAGTATTTCCGGGTTTGATGAATGCAATATGTGTGAAAATTCGAATGAGTGAGATGAGTGAAATTAAACTTGATATTACATAAAAATTAGGTCAATAAGCGTAATTTTTTTCCGAGAGCATTGGATTGCTTCAAGTGTTAAGTACGTAAATCTGATTATTTTTAAGAATCTGATGAATTCCCACTATCATATACACTTTCGTAGCGACCGGAAATTGGGTTTTTGTATGTCGTCTCGGAATTCCTTACAAAAACGCGCAATTTTTTGTTTTCTCTGTAATTACGTCGATGACTCTAAAATTTTACAAAGACGATTATTAATATACTTAGTGAAGCTCAAAAAAAAATGAAAATCCTATGGATTAAAGCTTGGCGATAGGATTATCTCAAAATCGATGATGCGAGGTTGAAAATGGGCATCAAACTTCACAAGATAAATCTCGAAGTAGTCAGATTCATGCGAATTTCATAGACGACGCGTATTGCAAAGACGACATTTTGGGATCCCGCATGGGAAACAACGGACGAACCATAGCGTGATGAAATTAAGGTTGAAAAACTTTAAGTACCTTTACGTTGATTCGCGACCTGTTATTGTACATCCGTTATTATAACTGCGAGTAATGTCTTTGTGTGACGATTTGCAATGGTAATGTTAATATTATTATATTACGACATAAACATTTTTTTCTTTTCGCGAGACTTTGTCATTTTCCAATGCTATACGGATTGTAAAAGACGGATAACTTAACGAAAAACATTGCAGCCGATTGCAGCAATCCGTAGCATCGAAGTATCCAACATTATTCTGCAACGATCATCGAAACTGGAGTTCAGGAGTCTAAAAAACTCTTATAAAAGAAAAAGGTAGACAAAATATCCGCGGAATTGTGACAATTGATACTGCTAAATATTGTTACTAGCGCGTCGCTTCGATAAATATCGTCGTAACAATGCAATGAAAAACTATTCCAGTTAGTGAAAGTGGCCGTGCATGATGTCATGTCTTGTGGTACTCGTTACTTCTATTATTTCTGACCACACACAGATGGTACATAACGACGTCATTATTGTTAGAACGTCGCCAGTCCCCGTATAGAAATTTGTTAGGGACCCAGGTAGGAATTGACGATGAAAAAAGGGCTCGCCAAGCTCTAAAACAAGGCTCACATTTTTTTATTCAGGCTGAGCACCAGCCTGATTTCAGGCCTAGCTGAACCTTTGAATGATAACGGGGTTTCAGGCTCTTGCACACAGGCTTGCCCAAATGCTGGTAGAAAAGCCTGTACTAAGCCTGAAACGACGAAACAACAAGGCTCAAAACGAGCCTTAATGAAGCCTACACGAGCATTTATGACCAGGCTTATCCCAAACTCTTCTCGAGGCTATATGAGGCCTGTTTTTGTTTCCTATATTCTACATTGGGCTAAATTTAATAAATTTGTAAAGAATTCATTTTATTTATTATATATATTTATTATTTATTATAGAATATATATAAAAAATATTTTTAAAAATAATACTTTATTTTATTTGTCGTTTATGGGACACGTAATAAAACAGAGTGTACGCAAACTCCAGAGAGTGAGTATATACGAAATCTGTGTGTGACGAGAAAAAAACTTTTTTGTGTATCTCATAAATATCGATAAGAGCATATGTTTAAATGTTCTGAGCTGCCTCCTTCGCTTTCGTTTTTCGTGCTTTCGCACCCGACAGATTTATTGCTAAATTTTTTTTTTTCATAAAAGTACAGAAAAAATATTATTTTAAACTTATTTTTTTTCATCACAACCTAAAACAAGCTTGCATCCAGCCTTGATTTTTTAGCCTTAAAATTCACCGGCTGAATAAAGCTCGAAATAACCCTGAGTTTAGGCTAAGCAGCCAGTCTTGGTTCCAGGCTGCTCCAAACGATGCAATGAAACCTGGCCCAGGTCTGTCTCACTCAGGCTCGGTGAAACAAGGCTCGCACAAGCTTATTTCCATCGTCAGCCTTTTGATTTCCTACCTGGGGAGTTGATCGTAGGGATTCGGCTTTGGTCCGACAAATGAAGGTTTTTCCAAGGTCAGCAATGGAAATAGAGGATGTTTTTCTTTTACGTTTCACAAAGAAAATCTAAAACTCATTAGTGACACGATGACAAAAAATTGCTATCCAATCTCTTTCACAGAAAAAATAATAAAACATCGGCTTTCCATAATCAACAATAAAAAAAACCAATAACAACAATTTTGATTCTTCCAGAATAATAAACCTTCCCTACACAAAAAAAACATACATCATCAACTAATTCGTCTCTTCCAACAATACAACACAACATTAGCCACAAACAACAAACACAACATCTCTTCAATCATTGGCTCCACCAAAGACAAAATAAGCAACAACCGAAAATCCAACATAGTTTACCAAATTGACGGTAAAGACTGCAACGCCACATACATTGGCCAAACCAAAAGATACCTCGAAACTAGAGTAAAAGAACACAAAAATAGCCTAAAACACACCACCACAATACACACAGCTTTAGCGCAACATGCAACAGAACAAAAACACGATTTTCAATTTGACAACGTAAAAATTCTAAACAATGAGAACTGGCGCAAAAAAAGACTAATCTTAGAAATGATTCAAATTAAAGCACACTCCAACGCTATGAATTTTAGAACTGACATACAGAAATTAAGCTCAATTTAGAGTTCTATAATATGATTATTAAAACATTTTACAGTATTTACCTCACATCACAATTCGAAAATTATTGATACTATAAACTAATTAATACACTGACACGATAAACTAATTTTCAATGACATTATCACTAATCTTAAATATCCCTAACTTGACACATCTATTTTATTTTCCTCGACACGTCACTGCCTAAATGATCTTTCTCCCCCGATTCACCCTACAGAGACTCGAATAAGCTTCAGAAAATTAACACATCGCTCAGTTTCTCTCGAACCTCCGTTGACCACAAAACGCAACAAGTAGGGAAAAAATGGTAAATTTCGAGTTTTTGCTCATTTTAGAAAGGAAAACAAATTCTTAAAAACTAATCTCAATAGGTAATTACCATAGTCTTTGGGGTGGGAAAGATTTTCACTAACAAAACACAAAACTCTTTTATAATTAATTATCCGTTACAGACAAGAAAAAATCGCTAATAAACGAGAATATCTTATCGATTGAGTACTTTCCCACCAAACATTATTTACATCCATAAATAATGTTCTTCAAAAAAACGTCCTAATATCTGCAAACATTTGAAATGTCAACAATATCGAGGTTAGTTATATCTCACATTTCATCTCTTTATTATTCCATAATAGAATAACCCTCTCTCTCACACTTCGTACATTTCAAACGCTAATACATATAAATAAATAACGCAATAGACGAAATTATTTATATGATATTAACATAATTATAACCAAAACATAACTAACAGAATTGTTATACAAAATGACATAAAACTTATATAACCGAATCATGACCAAAAACGCTCATATATATACCTTTTTCAAACATTATTGTAAAAAAATGTGTATCATAATGTATACAGAATAATATAACTTCTGAAGAGGACCCGAACCCGAATCCTCTATTTCCATTGCTGACCTTGGAAAAACCTTCATTGGCCGGACCGAAGCCGAATCCCTACGATCAACTTGTCATCCACACGGCCGCACACATCTCCGACTCATTTGTTAGGGAGTCCCCAGATTTTACCACATCCCTATGGGGATTTAATAGGGACGGCGTACCTAGGGAGTCCGCAATGGAATCCAAGTCCATTTCGAGCTTTTTCTCGATTGACATCGTTTGAGAATTTCCCTTTCGAAATTCTCAACTGGAAATTGTTGAATCTCCCAAAACAAAATATCATCCGTGATCCCGAGCACACTTTGGGGAGTCCCAAGATGCATTCACATCTTTACAGGGATTTTCCGGGGACACCGCACATAGGGAGGCTTCATTGGGACCCAATTGGATTCTGCACTGTTCCCCGATGAGCAGCTTTTGAGAACTCTTACGACGTTCGATACAATGCAATGACCCATTGGATCCCTATCAGAAAGTACGGACAAGTATGGGAATCCAATAGGATACCTACGATAATTTCTCCACTGGTCCATTGGTACTTCAAATCTAAAATAAATTGAAAATAAAACTAGACGGCTTGTTTTTCCATGTAACCAACAATGTAACTTCGCAACTACTTGAACATACTTTTTGATTGTATATAATGCGCCAGTTACGTGCCCGCTGACTCTTGATTCCCTTCTCTTTTTCCTCATTTAGGAGTTTCACCCTGTAATTAAGCGAGACTCTGTCCCGGATTGAGCAGCGGGAGATGTTAGCGGCTCAACATTAGCAGCTGGAAGAAGAGGAGGGATGCCTCTATGGACCAGGCATTGCCGATTAGCGGTAATTATAAACACATTTGTGTAAACACATTACGAAACTTTAAACGTGTTTTTCTCAAAAACACGTTTTTAAAAATGGCTGACATTCTCCTGACCGCTGTAATTAACATATCGACCTGAAATTTGGAGAGCATACTCAGAAAATATGTCTTCACGGAATGACGGGTCGTTTCTTCGATAGATACATTTTTGCATTTATTATTTATCTTTTTATGCGAAAAAAACGCGAAAATTCGATTTTTTTTTAAATTGCCGCCATTTTCCGAAATTTGTACTAAACAAAAAACCCATCCGTAATTCCATGACCAAAGGGTCACAGATTGATAATATGCTTTGAATTTGTGTTTCAGATCAACAAAGAGGGGGCAGTGATGTCAGCCGTTTACCTCCCGCGATTTGAGGACCTGTTTTCGCGGAGCTGCAACGGCCGCCATTTTGGTTTTTTTTTCGATAACAATTTTTTTTAACGTTTTGTATATCATGAATAAAAGCAAGAAAAAAACCGCACTCAAAAAGCTTTACTCGTTTCTTTTAAAAAAAAATAAAACGTAAACACCTGAAATATGGCACTCCAAGGACAAAGTCTCCCTTAATACTTCGCCAACTGATCCGTTGGTATCGCGCCCACTGCTTAGTTTACCAATTCTCGGTCGGGGAGCTTTTCTTCCTTTCACAAGTTTAAGATTACAATGTAATTGAAACACAGTCCACTAATAGTCCACAAGACTGGTGATCAACAAGATCGCGAGTCTTAGAAAATTCGAAAAATGAATCAACGCATGCATGTATCTATTGCATCAATGTCAGCCACAAGACAGCTTCACGACAGGATCAGAACTTGAAATTTGGGCTCCCCTAGTCTCCGTGGCGATGCGGCGTTGAAAAATCAACGAAAGTGTGTTGACATCGATCTACATAGACCGCCGATACGATAAACGAGCGAATTTTCATTATTGGGGCAAGAGGACTTATTCATCGGTTTACCTGTCGACCTCGTAAAGCGCAGAGCCACCATCCTTCGAGTCCCGAGGTATTCTGTTCGAGTACCGTCAGTATGTCGCCTTTTCGAAATGCCAATTCGTCCGGTGCCTCGGCAATGTTATCGTAAAGTGCGCGAGCCTTTACGCACTTTTGCTGGAACGAGAAAAAGAAGAATGAAGTTCATCAGCGCTCTCTCATCACAGCGTTGATATGAAATCCAGAGAGGCCGTTTGCTATTTATAAAGCCAGTAAGAAGGCGAGAGAGCGACATTTTTATGTGGCGCGAGACAAATGGACAAAGTGCGGACCGCTTGAGATTCTTAAGAGGCTACGATGAACACGAGTTGGAACTTCGGGTCTCGAGTTTCAACCGTCAAGTGAGTTCAATTGAAGGGCTCGAATAGAATACGCGAGCTGCAAAGGAGAAACCAAGTGAGCAAAGTACCTCCGCGTTTTATCGAACGAGATATATTGACGTCATCGGAACGAGTGTAAATCTAGCCGATCAATGAGACGCGAGAGACGTTGAAGGATTTCCGTTGCAAATGGCAAATGCCAACTCCAAGGAGAGCGATTTGCCAACTCTGTGGTCCTTAAGGGGGGGAGATACCTTCAAGCAAGAAAATTTCTTTCCGATTTTCACCATTTTTTTTTTAAGTAAAGATTTCTTCAGCATTTTTGAGACTTAGCGTATGTTTTATTACTACTTTTGGCTGTTACGTGGTATTTTTTATATTTATCAATCTTTAAAAATGGAGGTGGTATGGTACGGTCTTCTAAACTGCATTTTCAAAACTGGCGTGACGTATACCTATCAAACTAATCCACCGATTATTTTGAAATTTGGTATAAATCTTTCTAACCATCCTGCCTAATATGTGAACCTACATATTTTGGAAAATCAAAAAAAAAAAGTATTTTTTTTATTGCAAAATGTTGCCAATTTTTGTTTTCGGAAAATTCAATCTTTTTTTTCAAACCGTACCGTTTCATCGATTTTCAACATTTCTCACTTTTTCTTGGTTCATATTCTGCGTATGAGTGTGAATGACATAAAATTCTTCGATGGTTTTTTTTTCAGATTAATCCCGCCGACGCTACGTGTCACGCCGTCTGACAACATTCGCGAAACCCGTTCGAAAAATCGTGCCTCATGAAAAATTAATTCAAAAAATATCATGTAACTCTCAAAAAAGGTGAAGAAAGATTTCCTTTAAAAAAAATCATGAAAATCAGCATTTTTTCCTCACCTAAAGGTATCTCCCCCCTTAAGAGGGAAAAAACGCATTCCCTCTCGCTATAAACGTAGAAAAAATAGTTTCGAGTCTACAGGGGTCTTCCTTTTTCTCAAATGAAATATGACGGCCGTCCATCACTATTGGGTTCATAGAAACGTGGGAAGAGCCGTCAGTCCACATTTGTCAATCATACAGCAAACATGTTTCAACAATTTGTCGGATATTTTTATAAACTTTTACACACTGCGTCGACCGTGCCAAAGTTGAGATAAATGTACGTGACACTTTAAGAGATTCCGCGTTGAATTGAGTAAGGAGATGCCGTGATGTAAAGTTTCTGAATTAGCCACGCGAACGAAGCGCGCTCGCAACCCTCCTCGACGAGAGTAAATGGCTGGTGGTGTAATTATTTTCAAGCGGCGGAACAAAGTGAAGCGACAAGTAACTGAGGGCAAACCTTCTCGACGAACTTTTGCCTTCCGTTCCCCCCCCCCCCCCCCTTTCAGCTCAGCTCGAATTATAACTTTATTGACGCCATCAAGTATGGAAAAATATCTTATAATGGTATGTAAAGTAGGAAGAAAATGAATATTCAACCGCAGCTTTTTCTTTCGAAATGTCTCCACGATTATGAGGAATAACGCATTAGTTTCAAGTATGCCTTAACTTGAACATTCGTGTTGTGCATTTTTGCAATTAGTTTTGGAAAAACGCAAACTTCTTCCGAATCGAAAAACATTTTTTTAAGGATTTTCTTAGGGCCTCGGTATATATAAGTTAAATTGTATATATAAATATATAAATTTAAATTAAAAAAAAATCCTTCGTTCCATTACGAGCTATACTAACAGAAAAAAATTGTTTTTTTTTAAATTTCTGATAAAGCTACCATGAGTTATCCTGACCACCACGAGAACACTTTTTTTCGGGGTTTCCGGAAACCAGGTCCCACCGGCTGAATTTCCCAAATTTTTGGATGAATTTTTTTTTATATTGTTGAAATGTTGCTCTTTTATGTGCAAACATTTTGAATAAAATAATTCATATATAATATATATTTTTTAATAGAGAAAATATGCTTTTTTTGGTTTCGAAACCCACGTAACTTCTTAAGGGTGGACTCCGAAAGACAAGTTTTGTTAAAACGTTTTGTCGGGACTCCGAAGTGGCCTAAAGCCAAAAATTTAGAAAAAGTATAAATAGTGAAAACAAAATTCTTGCAATCCAACGTTAGAATCTTCACATACAGTGCATACGTTTGTACAGTCAAACGAAAAGAACGGTGTCACGTTGATTTTTTTTTTCTATAGTTATTCGAATCATTGGACCAAGTGGAAAAAGACTCAGGCAAAATATGATGCTGAAGTTTGCACCGTTGGAATACAACGAAAATAATTGATTTTTTAATTCACCAATTACTTTTTTTTCAACAAATTTGGACCACGAAAATTCCACAACCATATTTTTCAGTTCCTCATTGGAGATCTAAAACGAAAGTCTGAAAAAAATATTACGGGTGATAATGGAGTAAAAAAATGATTAAGGAAATTCGAGCAGTTCATTTGAGTCAAGTGACTTTATGAATATTTTTTCAACCAACCGCAAAGAATGCATACAAAGTATAGATTTATTCTGTAGATGCTAATTCTTCATAAAGAATATAATTAAAGGGTAAAATTATGTATTTTTCTATTTTTATTACGTAAATATGAAAAACTTTCGTGTTACTATCAACTTAGAAAAAGTATAAAATTATCGATGATTATTATTTTTTTAAACTGGGTCAGCGAATGTTTTATGCAACATAGAATGAAATTTTCAGTAATTTACAAGAGATTATTTATTATTACCATTAATTGATATTAAGTGTTGCCGAAATAGAAATGCTCTTCATTCGCCAGCCAAGATTCGAAACCTTTCATCAAACCTCGATGGTTTAATAATGAATATACCTATATGGTTTGCGGTGGGCAAGATGGGTTTTTTTTCTAAATGATTACAAAGATTTAGTTTGCGTTAACCCGTTGTTAGAAATGGTTTATCTTGGTGTTAAATAGCCAACAAAATGTACATAACCCATAGCGTGAACGTTCTGCCAATCTCACCGCACGTATAATTACATACTGTAAACTATTTTTTATCTCTGGTGTTTTGAGGTGAAGAAAGTTCAAAAAATTCGTCGAGTCTCACTATAGTCTAGACGATAACATATATTTTTTTCAAACTCCAATCTTGGATTGTGGTTAACGCTCCGACCTCCTTGAAGAATTTTCGTCGCATTCCAACGATCCTTCAACCCCATGGCAAAATCCGTTTTCGACGAATGTCCCTTTTTTTTCGTCAGCAGTTTTTCTTTCATAAAAAGATACAGAACTTTGATGGCGATGGTATACGAAGAATCTTGATCAAATTCTATTCTTACTTCAACACCTCGTATCCTTCGCAGGAAGAATTTAATAAAGACATTTCTCAACGTCGTTCTCAGCGAGATGCAATTCGCGAGATGACCTTCGGTATTACAACGGGTTATGTAAAACTTGAGTGGAGAATCGCGCGAGAATGACGAGCTTCGGGCTAATCTGGAGGCTTTGATTAGCGGTTCGCGTCTCTTGGATGCTTTCATACCCGTGGCTTTCGGCATCCCAACCACACGTAACGCTAATTCACGTGTTGCGTCAACATTTTAATTTACTCGACGATGAAAATTATTTCGAAGCATCAATATACGTGGTGAGATTAGCATGTGAAATGAAAATCTCACGCCGGGTTGATTGAGTCTCGGCCACCTGAATTTCAAGTCCGCCTATACGGATAACAACTGCGTATTAACTCTCTATTGAACATTTACAGGCCTCAAAGGACGCGAGGGCCCTGTTAACCTACATTAAGAGATTACGTGGGTTTAAACATTTTAAAAAATCCTATTTTTTAAATTTTATTACCTAATAGCAAAATGTGTCTAGAATATTTTTTGGGGATTTAAAAAAAAAAAACTACAGAATAAATCGACATTACAAAAAAGGGTGTTTATCATACGTATCAGGGAGTGTATACAATAATTTTTTTGAAGCGGTTAATTTCGAAATGGCGGCTGTGCAGCGTTTATCTCAAAACTGCATTTTTTAAATTGGCCGGAAACATAATTCAGACAATTTTAAACCGATTCACTTGAAATGTTGAATATATCTTGAAAAATACATTGTCTATGGAAGTACGTAGGATTTTTTGTTATACTGCATAGTTAATTTGTTATTAACAACTATCTGACGAAATTTTTCACGTTCCAAAAATTTGCCTAAAAAATTGTCGGACAATTGTTAATAATAAACGAACTATGCAATAAAAAAAAATCCTACGTACTTCCATAGAACATTTTTAAAAATCCTGAAATTCAGCAAGTTTTCCCTTGCCTAAAGGTATGTGGCTGCAACGGAAGTTAGGCTTGATTAGCGATGTGCAGGTGGTGATCGCAAAAGGGTCCAATGGGGAAAGGTCAAAAGCTGCAACGGTATACGTTGAAACTCGGGAAATAATTCCAAAAATCTAACAAATCAAAAATAACATACACGACTTGAGTTGCGCTCGCTTGAATGATAATTCAACTTTATCCCATTCAAGGCCCCCGGCATTGATGTAAAATGAGACACGGTAAAAACGAGTCTATTCACTGGTCTATAAAACGACGGTAGTGTATTACGCTGAGAGTGACCGGAAGTGAGCTGCAAACAGCTGACTCCATTCTCCATGAATACAGAGAAGGCTGGTCGACGCGATGGTGTGTACCGAATAATTGAGATATCCGATCTGTTCGCAATCTCTGATGCGTATAACTATAAGGGGAACAATATAGTGCACGATGAGGGATTTCATGCAAAAGGATGGTCGATTGCACCCGTGCATACGACGAGGAGATAGGCAACCGAGGCTTCTCCGGTTTCAGTAAAGCAGTCATATAGCTTCGTGACACAATGAGACGTCGTCGTGGCACTTCTCAAAACGGCTCGTATTTTCACACTCACACACGCACTCACACACACACACACACACACACACACACACACACACAACCACGCACGCACGCACAGACTCGACTCTCTCACGCGCGCGCGCACACACGCGCACATACACACACATACACGCACACACTCACACACACTCACACGCACGCACAAACGCACAAACACGCACGCACGAACGCACACACACGCGCACACACACGCGAACACGCACGAACGCACACACACACACACACGCACGCAAGCACGCACACACACACGCACGCACACGCACGCACACGCACGCACGCGCACGAACGCACACACACGCGCACGTACGCACACACACACACACGCCCACACACGCACACACACACGCACACACACGCACACGCACACATACGCACACACACGCGCACGAACGCACACGCACACACGCACACAAGCACACACATACAGACACACAGACACACACACACACACACACACACACACACACACACACACACACACACACACACACACACGAACACACACACACACGAACACACGCACGCACGAACACACGCACGAACACGAACACACACACACACACACACACACACACACACACACACACACACACACACACACACACACACGAACACGTTGCATACCACGCCGAGGAACTGTCGACACAAACGGAATGCACCTCTTCGATGCACCGGTAAACTGATCGCTGCTTGCATACGCACGCCACTTCCGTGGAATTCGTGTGCGGACCAGTTTTTTGACCCGCAGACCTTTCGGGGTTTACGAAAATAATACGCCCATACGCGATGTCGATGAAGAATAAAGAAGATTCGAAGTCGGCATTGGACAAAAATGGACATAAATAAAAGTTGGCGATGCAATGTATTCCGCCATACGGGATGGACTTTCCTCGAAGATCAGACTGGTTTTCATCATCGTTGAATAATGATACTTTTTTTTTCGTAGCGTGGAAAAAATCATGGGAACGCATATCCGGAAACTTGGCTCGGACTTCCGTAAGCGTGAGAGCATCGCACAGCAAGGTGACTCTTTCACATGCTTCAAATGAGTCATAGGGCTTCACGAGTCCACTGACTCACGCATTTGTTTTTCGGGGTGTGATTGTATTTCCGTGCATTAATGAATCACATTTCCGGTACGACGAGCGGCGCCTCAAAATCCGCTTTTCATTTTCACGACACTGGTTCCTGTACACATGTTTGTCGGGGAGTCACGGGGTTGAAGTTTGCATCGTTGGAATGCAACGAAAATTCTTTTCAATTTGTTTGTTCCATTATTATCCAAAATCATATCGCTCACGCATTCGAAAACTGTTATAACACGAAAAAGCTGTTTTGAGAAAAACGCATTTTGATTTTTTCTGGTTCACTTTCGTCAGACCACTGTGACGTCAATATTGATCTAAATTAGCCTGTAATGATTTTACTTATTGTGAAATTTTAGAACCTTTTTTTAGGGTTATAAATAATATGTAGGCAATTGCAATAAAGGATTTTTCTGTGTTATGACAGTTTTTTTGGGGATGAGCGATATGTTGCAAATTTTTTGAGGATCGCCAAATAAAAATCCTAAAAATGGGTTGCGTGATTTTCGTAGCTCAAATCTGCCAACGAAAATTCGTAAATAAAAAATAATAATTTTCGTTGTATTCCAACGATGCAAACTTCAACATCATAGGAACTTTGAAGATGCAGCCACATCCTTATAGGGACTTGTTAGGGACATAGGGAGTCTTCATAGGGATCCAATTGATTGCAGTGGATCCACTATAATTACAGTGGATTTTCTGTTATGCGATTCGAACTGATTTTCAAGATATACTTTTTTGAACAATTCATAAATACTTTTTCAAAATAAGATTCGTATTTTTCAAAGATCCACTCGTTTCGCGTATCTGTATATTGCGTTTAGAAAATTCAACGTACAGAATGCGATGGGATCCATCAGGAATCGTATCGGATTCTGTTCGATAATATGGGAATCCTTTGGGAATTAAATTGAATTCGTACATTCCAATGGAGAATCCCGATGAGAATCCAATGTACAGGCGTGACGTTTTCGTATAGGTATCCAATGCGATGATCCATTGGATCCCTATGAGGACGTGGTGACAAACATGGGAATCCAATTGGATCCTCACGATAATTTCTGCACAGATAGGTTTTGACTACCAAAATCTCTCAATCGCTTTTGAAGAGATGTATTCCGAGATGGTTAGTGTAAGTCTGCAGAAAAATGTTGTATAGTGATAAAATGAAAGAAAATGAAAATGACTTTTAAGATATACTTTGTGGAGATCCACTGAAAAACAAAAAGCGATGGGATCCATCAAGAATCGTATCGGATTCTGTTTGATAATGTGGGAATTCTTTAGGATTCAGATTGGACTGGTACATTGGATTTCAATGGGGAATTCTGATAAGAGTCCAATGCGATGACCCATTGGATCCCTATGAGGACGTAGGGCCAAGTATGGGAATCCAATCTATATATTTTTTTTTGAATATTCAACGGACAGAATGCAATGAGATCCATCAAGAATCGTATCGGATTCTGTTCGATAATGTGGGAATTCTTTAAGATTCAGATTGGATTCGTACATTGGATTTCAATGGGGAATCCCGATGAGAATCCAATGCGATGGCCCGTGGATCCCTATGAAGACGTAGGGACAAGTATGAGAATCCAATTGAATCCCTATGACAATTGGTGTACGGGTTATGCGCCTACGTATATTTGTCCATTTCGTCTTCATCAGCTTCGGCATGCTCCTCATTTCTTCCGAAATTCTTGCAATTGCGATAGTAACACTAACGTCAGTACAGATCACATTGAATATCTATGCTTTTTCATATACAGAAGTATACCAGATGTAGAAGTATGAAACCGCAATTTCCCTATAGATAGTGCTAGCCATCAGTTGAAGGACCGTAAGACCGCTTCTGCAGCGCCATCATCTCCCTCAAACAGCTGACAAAAATTTTCAACACACAGCAACCCAAGTTCCCTACACCGGTAGACTTTTCTATAACTTTAAACATGCCGAGTTTTGTGCCTACGAACTACGATTTGCGGAGAGCATTGGTCTTCTGTTATCTTTTGGAGAAAACTGCTGCAGAATCGCATCGAATGCTTGTCGAAGCTTACGGTGAACATGCTCTTGGTAAAACACAGTGTTTCGAGTGGTTCAAAAAATTAAAAAGTGGTAATTTTGACGTGAGAAACGAAGAGCGTGGGACACCACCGAAAAAGTTCGCAGACAACGAATTGCAAGCCTCATTGGATGAAGATGATACTCAAAGTCAACAAGAACTCGCGGATCAATTGAATGTGACGCGGAAAGCCGTCTCCAGTATTTTTAATCATTTAAAAACTACACCTGGTATGTGCAACGTGTTACGCAAATGTTGAAGGAAGCTTTTATTTCCCTCGTTTGCCAAAAAAAAAAAAAAATAAGTGTGGGAAAAGTAGTCAGTACGGTAATCCGAGGACATTCTCTTTGGAGGTTCTTCACGTGCCAGCCAAATTTTACGGTTTACCGGATTGGGCAGCTTTATGACGTGATTTGTATTCATTACACATTGTGAGTCCTGAGACTGCCCGTGACTGTATGGGCACTGCTTGTGACGCTGGAATGCAGTTCTCATCGTTTGGGATATTCTTCGTCGGGAGAGGGCACGGCCCGGGCTCACTTTTGTCGAAAGCCACGCGAGCCTACAGGGGCTCTATTCATTGACTAGGTTTCTGAACGAGAGGAGAGACGGCTGCGCCCGGGCGGTTGTAAAGCGAGTTGAAGAGAGAAAAAGAATTATGACTTTAGGAAGACCCTTTTGGTTCGTTTGATGTTACATCCTGGCGCCACGTGGTCACCAGTCATTCCTCGCAACTATGCACACAGTTGTACAAACGCGTTAGCATCAGGATCGCAAGAAACAAATCACTCCTTTTTTTTTTTACTACCTCTACAAGACTAACAAAATCGCGAAGTGCATGGAAGGACAAAAAAACGGTAGACAGGAGCGATTCGTTCGAGACTAAATCCGACGTCACTGGAGCATGGATGCAGGTTTTCGATGACATCGGAGAACCGGTATATCGGACCAGAAATCCGACATCGGACTCGAATAATACCGACATTTCGATGTCAGAGTTGAGCAAAAATTGAAATATCATTATAACTGTTATTGTTTCCATTTAAGGGGTTTTCGCACTTTAGACACTAAAAAAGGCTATTTTCATGAATTTTTTTGACAGCTTTATATTATAGATATTGATGTGAAAGTTGTTACACTTAATAAATACACTTTCGAAATACATTTAACATTTTACTTTATTCATTTAAGTCACTATTTATAGACGAAAATGGTGGTTAAAAAAATGTCCTAAAAAATGATAGGTCTGCGCTGTTGACGAAATCTTGGAGATGGATTATCCGAAATAAGAAAATCAAACGGTTTTAGATTCAGTATGTTAATGGCTATAGCGCATATCATACAATTTTTTATACAGTCGAACCTCGATGTAACGAAGATTTGTCGATTCTCTTCCGATAGACACTCGAAACCTTTATACAACAACATAATAATATACATTGTGCCCTAATTCCTAATTGCTTGTAAAAATGGCTCTAATTTGAACTTTTCTTTCTTTAAAAAATATCCCTATATTTATACCGGTATTTTTTTTTAAATAACATTTTAAACAACATAATCTCGATGTAACGAAACCTCGATATAACGAACTTCCCTAGAGCTTCGTTATATCGAGGTTCGACTGTAAATACAAAAATAACAAAATGGCGGACATTTTTCGAAAAAAAAAAAAAAACGTGTTTTTTTAACCATTTTTGGCCAAATAAATAGTAAATATCAAAATTTGAACAATCCTTGATATGCGTTATAGCTATAGTTGTAAAGAATATGTGGTTAACGTTTCATAAGGATCGGTTCAGTAGTTTCGATGATTATATCAACAAGCCGTCGAAAAATGTTGTTTCGAGAAAAACGCGTTGAAAGTTTGTTTGGGTTAAATAAAAACATAAATTTTTTTTTTAATGTATTTCGAAAGTGTATTTATTAAGTGTAACAACTTTAACATCAATATATATAATATAAATCTATCAAAAAATCATGAAAATAGCCTTTTTCGAGAAAACCTCTCAAGTTACTTTTACTTGTTTTTTTTTACTACGTGCAACAGTTTTAAAATATTATTACCTACACTAAATATTTCCAAAGTGTCGACTTATTTATCCAGGAGCGTGGAATCAAAAAGGTTTCTTCCGCGGCTTACACCTGCAATAAGGTAAGATCGTCTCTGAAAGACGAAACTTCAGATGCCCTCTGTTTTTTGCGCTCATTCTTTCAACAATTTCAATCTCGTTGATTAAGGGGTAAGGCCATAGTAGAATTTTAAAAATATCGATTTTTTCCCTCAAGCGGTGCTTTATCCTCATAGGAATAAGTTACTATTCTATTTATAGCGAGAATTTTTTTTCACCGTCTTTGAGCGTATTACATAAGACCACCTGTGGCACGGCCATAAAGTATCTAAAACTTAAAACGCGTTTTTCTCGAAACATCTTTTTTCCAATTGGCGTGACTTCAACATTTTTCACTCAATTTTCTTCAAATTTAAAAGTCATGTTCCTAATTGCATTTTGCAGAGAAGTACGTACGGAATGTCTGATTAATCGAAAACTTTTCATTTTATGAGCAGTCTTATGCGAAATTTTTCACTGATAATTCATTCAAATACCTACAACTTTTGAATAAAACAATATTTTTTTAATTCCGTACGTACTTCTCTAGGTATTCTAATGTAGTATGACGAGAATTTTTCTTTTCTGTTCTAGGTAAAAAAATGTGGATGCTAAATGTCACACCGTGGAGCGCCGAAAAAAAAGACAACAAAAGAAAATATTATCGGCCATGTTGTAGATCGAAAAAAAATATATATATTTTCTAACAGCTTGACATTCATATCAAATAGATGTGTAATTAATTTTACGACTAAATCACTTTTGCATACAAAAAAAAATTGTCAAATTCGCACATGATTTTATACCCGTTACTGTGGTCTAACCCCTTAAAGTAACCCTGCTGTTGCCTGCCTGCCACAAGCTACGCTATTTGTTTGCATTCTGGTAGCTACTACTGCGCTGAGTTGCATAAAACTCCCTAATTTTAATTTACCTTGTTTCATACTTATTTAATTTGCACAAAAGTTCCTTTTTTTTAAATTTATTTTATGTTAGGTTGAATATATTCAAGACCATAGCTGAGTACGTTTAGAAACGTATAATAAATGAAGATCTCAATGAAAGACGGTGATTTTCACTAAATAGCTATGAACTACTATTTCTACAACTGGCATCTTCACTTTCAACCTTCCAACGTTTCAAATCAAGGTTTCCCAGAAATATCGGAAATTATCGAAATACCGATATTCCGATATAACAACATGTTGGTATCCATAACTACTGATAGTCCAAGCACTAGACGTGATCCCTGCATCACAAGAATTAAAATTAAAAAGTTCAACAGAGTCCCTGAATTGAATACGGTGAAAGTTTGATGCCCACGAAATTGACCCTCAGAAGTTGAGGTAGGCTCAGTTTATTAAACTAGAATTCATTAAACTCAGTTTATTAAACTATAAAAAATAGAGCAATATATATATATATATATATATATATATATATATATATATATATATATATATATATAAATTTGGAGTAAAAAAAGGCTCATCAAGGCTTCATTCAACCATCCAATATTTACAGACCGTTTCCGTCGAAAAAGTGCGACCAGTATGAGGAGGCGTGCATATCGGATCTTTCGATCTTTCCCACATGCATACGGGAGCCCGCTCACTGGGAGAAAAAAAAAACGTGACAGCAATTTAACCGCGCGAGCAGAGCGCGATGAATCTCGTTGTACGATTATTTAGTTTTATTTTTTTTCTTCAAAATCGAAGCGTGTATAAGATTCGAATACGTTTCGAATGTGTAGTGACGTGTCGTGTGACAAGGGAAAGCTTCGGAAACGGAGGCACAAAATACATTCAACAATGGATACTTTTGTGTGCATCTCCTGGGTCTCTGGTTGTCTGACCCCTCGCCTCACCCCTGCCGAAGATGTTTCTTGTGCACCGGGGTCATATATATCTAGGTGCAACGTTTGCGCTACTGATGCGATCGTCGGATGTAGGTCGTATGCTCGAGAGGATACTTGCATCTTGTAAGTGCACACTGCAACCAAGACTGGGGCATCGCACAATATACACAACGATTAGAGTGCGGCCCTTTTTTTTCATTAGTTTTCATATTGCATACAGCGTAGTCATCATGGTGGTACTTTGTGCGTCAATTATGAGGCTGCTGGCAATAATGCCATACATTTCGTTCTTGCTGCTGTAAACTACACGCAGTTTCTCTGTCACGTTCTAGCCTACTATATCCTATGATATTGAAGTGGGGTGATCAAAAAGATTTACTAAAGTCAACTAATCGTCCATTAGTTGATCTCAATAGTCAAGATTCAGTCAATTAGGTGATTTCAATCAATTCGTTGAAATCAACTCGCTTTTTTATTTAAGGGGTCTTCTCACTTTAGACGCCGATAAAGGCTATTTTCGTGAATTTTTTCGATAGGTTTATATTAAAGATATTGATATAAAAGTTGTTACACTTAATGAATAGACTTTAGAAATACATTCAAATTTGTTTCAATATTTATTCAAGTCACTATTTGTAGACGAAAATGGTAGCTAAAAAAAGTCCTAAAAAATTGTAGGTCTGCCCTGTTGATGAAATCTCGGGGATGGACCATCCGAAACAAAAAAAATCAAACGGTTTTAGATTCAGTATGTTAAGGGGTTACCCCCACTTGCGATTTTGAAAAAATCGATTTTTTTATTGCATTTTTTTGAAGTACAAGTATCTGAGAATATGTCCTGAAAATTTCAAGTCGATCCGAACAAAATTGACTGAGATATGAGCGTTGAAAGAGAAGAATCCGTTGTGTAAACGACCGGCTATTGAAACTTTAAACGCGTTTTTCTCAAAATGGCATTTCTGAAGTTGGTGACCAAGATTACTCGAACACTAATGAACCGATCTTCTTGAAATTTTGCAGGCTTATTTAATACATAAAACTGTAGTCTTTAATCGTTCGATTTTTTTTTTCGAAAAAACATGGCCGTCTTATAGCCAAAAAACGGCCGTTTTTTTTCGTTAAAATCGAACCATTAACTTTGACTGTCCGCCATTTTGTGAAAAATGAATATTTTTTAAAATCCTTCGATTAAAGACTAGTTTATACTTATATTTGACTAAATCCATCCGCATTTTTTTTTTTCAGATGATCCACTTCGCCGCAATGTTGGTCACCGCAAACCGTGTATATAAAAACATTATTTCATTGACGGCCATTTGCCACTAAACAATGTAATATTTTTCAATAAAAAAATTAGTGAAAGTTCTTTAAGATGTGTTCTTTAAGATGGTATATTGATCGATTAAAAAAGTTTTGTAGTTTTCTTTAAAAAAATTCATGAAAAAGGCCTTCTTTTTTGCGCTACAAGTGGGGGTAACGCCTTAATGGCTGTAGCGCATATCATACGGTTTTTGATATATGCAAAAATAACGAAATGGCGAAAAGTGTTCGAAAAAAACGCGTTTTTTTACCGTTTTTGGCAAAAAAATTAGTAGGTATCACAATTTTTTTAAATCCTTGATATGCGCTATAAGGGGTCGTCCATTAATCACGTGAGGTTCAAATAAGGGGGGGCCCCCCCGGGTGGATAACATCACGATTGATCATGCTGGGGGGGGGGGGGGGGTGCTGTGACTTATCACGTGTATTTTTTTGTGTAACTGCGCGGACAATGCCATTTAAATATACTGATAATATATATTATTTTGTTTTTCATAATAAAATACCGCACTCTCTATCGCTTGTATCTGACGTTTCTTAACAAAAAAATACACGTGATGTTGATGGAGGGGGGGCTAGAAACCTCACCACATATCACCATGGGGGAGGGGGGGAGGGCTCAAAAAGTGGCCTAAAAAACCTTACGTGATTAATGGACGACCCTTAACTATAGTAAAGAATATGTGGTTGAAATTCCATAAGGATCAGTTCAGTAACTTCGAAGATTTTATCAACAAGCCGTCGAAAAACGTTGTTTGGAGAAAAACGCGTTTACAGTTTGTTTGGGTTACATGAATAGATTAGAAAATTATTTTTTCATGTATTTCAAAAGTGTAGGTATTAAGGGTAACAACTTTTATATCAATATCTATAATATAAATCTAGCAAAAAAAATTCATGAAAATAGCCTTTTTTAGCGTCTAAAGTGAGAAGAGCCCTTAAGGACTTTCGGGGCAATTGACGATATGTTACCATTTGATTTAAATTTATACAGTGAATTCTTGGGCATATACTGAACGCAGCCTCTAAATTTTAAATCGATCGTCTAAACCGTTTCCATGAAGTTTACAATTGAAAAAATACTTTTCAATATAGGGATGATGTTTAATTGTCATAATGTAAAGGGAGACGGAATTGTCATAATGTACTGAGTGATGTGAGAGTTTTTCATACCATTTTAAACATTGTTTCACACCATTTCGCGCGTAAAACTGCAACTCAGCGACGAGCGTAGGCATCTCCCTGTGTTAAAACGTTCTTCTGCAATTGTAAATTTTATAAACACGGTGTAGACGATCGATTTCAAATTTAGCGGGTGCATTCAGTAGATGACAAAGAAATTACTGTATAAATTCCAATCGAATGGTAACATATCGTCAATTGTCTCGAAACCCCTTAAACTAAAACTTTCGCGAAATCAATTTTGTTTAAACTGGTTTTCTTATTCCAGAAATTGATTTCAAATATATTTTTTTATTCCAATCCAGATCTATTTATCACCGTTGAGTAATAAAAAAATGTATATGCTTCTAATAATTTTGGTATTTCGTATTGTGTATTAAAAAATACATATTTAGTCGTATAGACTAATATGGAAGGAATGGGCATCTACGACTGTATAGTGTAGAATGGTAGTGATATAAAATGACACGAAAAAAATGTAATACTTTTTATATGATAAATATATAATCTTATAATATATTATAATTATGATAATTCATTGTTTTATAAAATAGATATCATTTTATGATAACATTTTTATAAAATAAATATATACAAATATATAATAAAATGAAACAAAAAAAAAAAAACTGCATCACGAAGGACCATTAACAGTACGGATATATATTCATTGTGTATATGAGAGATTATGGTAAATTCGCTGATTGCTAATCATAGTTCTCGTAATTCGAATATAATGTTTATAAATTATCTAAAAAGACAAGAAAAAAGTGTAATACTTTTTATATCATAAATATATATCCTTATAATATATCGTTTTTATAATAATTCATTTTTACATAATATAGATATAATTTAATGATAACATTTTTATAAAATATATATATATACAAATATATAATAAAATGAATAAAAAAATTCTTTACCATGAAAGACCAAATGAATATTTGGTCCTTTACTGTTTACCAAATAAATATTAACAATACGGATATATATCCATTGTATATAAAAAAATATGGTAAATTTGCTGATTGCTAAGATCGATCAAAGTTCTCGTAATTCGAATATAATGTTTATTCGTTCCAAATAACAATATATTGAAATTTGAGACCCATTGACTGCATGCAAATAAATATATTTTTCATTGAAATATATCTCTTATACGTTTAAATCAATGTATTTCAATCAAATATGTAATCATCGAAAACTCTTCCTCAAGAAAAGCTTAAACATATAAAAAAAATAAACTTGAAATAAATAGAATCACAGCAGGCTGCGAGGCAATGAAGGAAAATTACTCGACTTAAATAGATCCTAATCAAATCAAATCAACTTTTCAAACAGTGTACGGATCGTTGAAACGCGACAAAAATTAATTATTTTGAATTGCAAAAATTGTTTTTCTGTCAATTTTGGCTGCGTAAATCGCTGAAACGTTCCTCAGGAGGTGAAAATCCATTATTAGAAAACTACAAATTGAACCAGCAAAAACATAGTTTGGCTAATGAGAATAATAAATAAATGAATGAAAATAAAGAATTTTCATTGTATTTGAACGATGCAAACGTCAACACCATCCTACTCTTTCCGTCAATCTCCAACCCATTCGTATTCACGCATCATCGTCATTATTCGGCTATACTCCAGTCAAGAAAAACCTATTGAGCATTGCTTCAAACTTCTTTCAAGCTCATCATATGCCAGCCCCACGTACCTTGTACCATACTCCGGCCATAAACTTCCAAATGGAACTAGCTATTATACGTCGAAACGAGTGCCGAATTTGCGCAGTTGAGAGTAGCCGGAAAGAGAAGGAAAAAAAAATTAATAATCGCCCGGTGGAAGTAATAATATTCCATGGCGTATTTTTAAAACCCTTCGACGCGATTTTTTTTTTCAAGAGCAAATAATACCCCGTATGGTTCAAATTGCCTCGGCATACCGCATATACCCGGCGAAAAAAAATACCCACTTGCACTTTACTATAGAATCGCTCATTATTTTTTTCTCCCATTTTGCGTTCCCTTCGTAGAAAGTAATTTCGGTGGCTGGCTCGCTCTCATTTTCTTCGCAGCCTCTCTTCGGAGTGCACGCAGGGGGATGTTGGTTCTGAGACTTACGCTTAAAACATTCTTCGTGCGTATATATATGCGTGTGCGTGTGCGTGTCGAGTTTGTGCACACACACACACACACACGCATGCTCGAGTCGGGCTCTTTTCCTCTCGTGAATCGTTTCGCTCAAGTTTCAGTAGCAGTGGTAGCGCAACATGCTCGGCTGAGGACCTTTTGTATCTTCAAAGCCATGGCAGCCCTGTACCTTTATCGTTCCCAATTGTTTTTAAGGGGTTAGGCCACTCTAGAGGACGAAAAAAAAGCTTTTTGGGGATTTTATTTTATTTTTCAGAAAAAGTACGAAATAAATCGAGATTACAAAAAGGGGTGTTTATCATACATATCCGTGACTGTATACGATAATTTTTTTGAAACGATTAATTTCAAAATGGCAACTGTGCAGCGTTTATCTCAAAACTGCATTTTCTAAGATGGCCGGAAACATAACTCAGACAATTTTCAACCGATTCACTTGCAATGTTGAATATATCTTGAAAAATACATTGTCTATGGAAGTACGTAGAATTTTTTTAATATTGCATAGTTCATTTGGTATTAACAATTATCTGACGATTTTTTAGGCAATTTTTTCACTTTCCAAAAATTTGCCTAAAAAATCGTCAGATAATTGTTAATAACAAATTAACGATGCAATATAAAAAAAAATCCTACGTACTTCCATAGACAATGTAGTTTTCAAGATATATTCAACATTTCAAGTGAATCGGATGGAAATTGTCTGAGTTATGTTTCCGGCCAACTTAAAAAATGCCATTTTGAGATAAACGCTGCAAAACCGCCATTTTGAAATTAATCGCTTCGAATAAATTATTGTATACAGTCACTGATGTGTATGATAAACATCCTTTTTTGTAATCCCGATTTATTTTGTAGGTTTCCTGAAAAAAATCCCCAAACAGCCTATTTTTCAGCCTCTAGAGTGGCCTAAGGCCTCAATACGACTCGACTAACTTGAATTTTGCCGTAGAAAATCGATTTTCAATTATACATATATAGGGTGTCCCTCTTATCTCCGCCACTCGAAATAACTCGGCAATTATCGACGTCACAATAAAATGTTCCAGACAACAGTTGTACGATGTGAAGGGGGCCATCAAATGCGACCAATTTTTTTTTTATTTCGGTGGAGGCGCTGACGCACAGTGAAGGTCACCTCCACTATTTTAATGGAATAGTACATTTTTTTCAACCATCTTGTGGAGCACCTCAAGCCGCATAAAAAACAATGGGGGTCGAAGTCGTTCAAGGTCATTCAAGGTCACCTATTAAAATGAAATACAAATCTTAATATCTCGGATCACTACCAAATATTTGGTAGTGATCCGAGATATTGAGATTTGTATCATTGATACTGACCTTGAATGACCTTGAACGACTTGGACCCCCCAATGTTTTTTATGCGGCTTGAGTTGCTCCACAAGATGTTTAAAAGAAGAAAAAAAAAAAACGTACCATTCCGTTTGAAAAAGTGGAGGTGACCTTCAATGTGCGTCAGCGTCTCCATCGGAAAAAAAAAAAAAGGTCGCATTTGATGACCCCCTGTACACCGTAAAACTTTTGTTGGGAACATTTTTTTGTGATATCGATAATTACCGAGTTATTTCGGGTGGCAGAGATAAGATGGACACCTTGTGTGTGTGTGCGCGCGTGTGTGTGTGTGTGTGTGTGTGTGTGTGTGTGTGTGTGTGTGTGTGTGTGTGCGCGCGCGCGCGCGCGCGAGTGTGTGTGTGTGTGTGTGTGTGTGTGTATAAAAACAAAAATAATTAAACATTTTTATATACAGGGTGGAGGACGATGCAAAGCCTTAAGGGGATGAAAGGTCACCTCGTTACGAGCATATCTAACCTAAGGATTTCGAGTTATCATGGTAAATATGATTGTTGGAAAATTTCCCAAAATTAGGTACTAACTCGTTCATAATGTTCAAACAGACAATAATTGGTAACTAAAAACTTATTTGCGTCTTAGCTTAATGTGTATTTAATTGACAAACATCAATACAATCATCTGTATCCACACAAGATCATGCCAGCGAAAGTCTACAGAGTTGACTGTAAATGATGCAGAATGTATAACATTGTCTAGACAAATTTCAAAATTGACGTAAAATCACTTCTTAAGGGGCCAGTCCACTTTGAAAATTTCAAAAAATCGATAGCAAGCACGACTTGAAGAAACCGACGATAATGAGCAATCTGAAGGGATTTTGTACGGTACAGGAATTGCCGACTGAGTTTAGGTAAGATTTTTTCATAGTATAAACTTCAAACGCGTTTTTCTCGAAACAACGTTTTCAAAATCTAGCTCCGTCGTATCTCTAAAACTAATCAACCGATTCTCTTGAAATTTGAACGGCATATTGTAAACACGATTCGCAACAAGATGAACCTCGATGGTTTTAAAATTTTGATTATTACTCTTTTTTTGCGAAAAACTCCGAAAAAAACGCGTTTTTTTACTCTTTTCGTTTTTCATCTGGCATTTTTAAAAAATTTTGTTAATCAAACTTTACATCCAAGGGTCATTTTGTAGCTGGTGTCATACCGAATCTAATGGACTTTGAGTTTTTTGTTTCAGACAAGTCGTTGCCGAGTTGTGATGAAGCTACCTAGCCCACCTATTTTTAAGGCGTTACGTTAAACTATAGTTTTTCTACTTAAAAATGAATAAAAATGGATTACATTTTTTTTTACTTTATTTATCAAGCCCAACAACATTTATATTCGTATCTTTTATAAAATCCTTTTAAAAAATCGCGAAAAGAGCCTTTTTCGTGGCTTCAAAGTGCACTAGCCCCTTAATAAGAAAAAAATTCTTGAAATAATACGTGGATTTATCGAAAATTTTGAAATTTTTGAAACTTCCATAGCCGAATTATTTTGACGGTGTTCAGATTTTCGGAGTTTCGGTCTTTCGTGTAAAAATCTTTCGGAGTTTTGAGCGTCCTGATAATTCAAAGTTCGGAATTTCAACCCGGCCCCTCCGGCTTCATTGAGCGGAAGAGTCCTCACCCTACATCTCGGTGTTAATCAAGTAAAAATGTGTGCCTTGGTCTTCTCGTTTTCGCATTAATTAGATTTTTCTTTTCTTTTTCATGCTCTTTGCACACTTCGAGCAAGACAGCCGTCAACTTTCCTCGAGGACGTTTACTTCAGAGTGAAGAGTCGTTGGACGAGTAGAGTACGTCTAGAAATCGCAGGATGCTGGCCTCTTTTCACTCCCAACGTGTGCACAGGTACACGCGAAGCCCAGACGGGATCGCACACACGGCCCTGTGTGCGAAGTGTTTCATTCGGCCCTTTTCTCCCAGTCAGGCTCGCTGAAGAGAGAGGTCACATTTTCCAGTTTTCGAGTATCGTTGGGGAGAGTGGAAAAGAGAGAAAGAAAAAGCGAGCCCGTGTCATCTGTGTCTCTTTGGTCTAGGTACTTTTCGCCCATATTAGTCGCCTTCCCCGGCCCGTATGCCAAACTTGAGAATCGTAAAGATGAGACCTCGAGAGAGTCACAAATCGATCGTTATTCTCGATTGAGGAAATCAAACGAATTTGGGAAGATGGGGAAAAATTGTACGTGACGTATCGTTACTGCAATTTCTTCTCATCGATCAAGCTACACTGAGAGAAGTGTAGCGTGTTCTCAACCATATTTCAACTATATTTTATATTTCCCTGAGGGGACAATAATATTTCATAGCCATAGTTACTGCTAATTTTAGCTGTTGCATGAATTATGCACATGTGTCAACTGCAACCATCAATCTTACAATCATACGGTTATTCTTCAATGCTATATAATCTAGTAGGTTTTTATCAACGGAGACTTTGTCCTTGAAATTTAGCGGGAGATGTTAGCGGCTCAACATGAGCAGCTGGAAGAAGAGGAGGGATGCCTCTGTGGACCAGGCATTGCCGATTAGCGGTAATTATAAACACATTTGTGTAAACACATTACAAAACTTTAAACGCGTTTTTCTCGAAAGCACGTTTTTAAAAATGGCTGACATTCTCCTGACCGCTGTAATTAACATATCGACCTGAAATTTGGAGAGCATACTCAGAAAATATGTCTTCACGGAATGACGGATCGTTTTTCCGATAGATACATTTTTGCATTTATTATTTATCTTTTTATGCGAAAAAAACGCGAAAATTCGATTTTTCTTTAAATTGCCGCCATTTTCCGAAATTTGTACTAAACAAAAAACCCATCCGTCGTTCCATGACCAAAGGGTCACAGATTGATAATATGCTTTGAATTTGTGTTTCAGATCAACAAAGAGGGGGCAGTGATGTCAGCCGTTTACCTCCCGCGATTTGAGGACCTGTTTTCGCGGAGCTGCAACGGCCGCCATTTTGGTTTTTTTTTTTTTTTAATTTTTTTAACGTTCTGTATATCATGAATAAAAGCAAGAAAAAAAACCGCACTCAAAAAGCTTTACTCGTTTCCTTAAAAAAAAAAAAAAAATGTAAACACCTGGAATATGGCACTCCAAGGACAAAGTCTCCCTTAATTGGATCTTCCCTGATGATATGAAAAAGTTACTTCCCCAAAATTCTACTAATGAACTGAAATATATATTCATTGATTGACGATGTTGCCTGTAATTCGCGACGATGTTTGTGGTGATTTGTACCATATTATAAGATACGACCTGCTTTATGCGTATTTGGTGTGTTATTCAAGTGTTGGCACAAGGCATCAATGTCCGCCTACTAAATGCGTCGAATATTTCGTAAATACAAAATAAAATAAAATACGCAACTGAGAGTTTTACCTCGATGATTTCTTATCATAATTCGAAAATTCCAAAAAAGTAGCCGACCGTACGCAAGTTTTATTATTATACTAAAAGTATATTTGTTATTTTGGATCACTCTGCCAGAACAACCTACATCGGTTTGCCATGCAGCAAAGATGGCACTTTGTTTAAATAATATTCAACAACTTCATTGTTTGTCGATAATTTCAAGGGTTGAAGTTTGCATCGTTGGAATGCAACGAATTTTGTTTTTATTTCTTGTTTTCATTTTTAACTAAAATTATATTTTGCAGACTTGTTTAGATCGCTGAATAAGACTCCTGAAAGAAGTTTGCGTGATTCTTTAAGCGCGAATCTGCCAAGGAAATTTGGGAAACAAACAAAAAATCATTGTCGTTGCATTCCAACGATGCAAACTTCAACGTCATGTGCTCATTGCATAAAATCTCCACCTCGCCATCCCAATACGGTCATCAAAAAAGAATATTGAAGATTGACCTGTTTTTTGGGTCCCAAGCTTATGCAAATCCGTTGAGAAAGAGCCTAAATAACAAGACCAGAGGACAAGCATGTCATTTGGTCTTGGATCTAGTTGTCGAAAAAAAAAACCCTCCACGTTTCCACAAGTTACAGTGCATCGTTTTCGAATAAAACAATTTTCCATCTCGTCCACTTGTTAAAGATTGTCATTCGAAAAACGTAAATGTATCCACACTCGACAACTCCTACAAAGCAATCAATTGCGGTCATCGCCGTTAAAATTCGTGCGAATTTCATAAGACGGCTTATTGGAAACTGTGCCAAGTTGCCTCGATTTCGAATTTCTTTTTTTTTTCATAACCCATGTCACTGCGGAAATTCCAAAGTAAAATTTTTATCAAACTCATCTAGGTCTGGAAAAAAAATCGACATCCTTCAACGTTGCTCACAGAACCTCCGTAAATATTCCAAAAGGAAGAGAAAAAAAGTTGATCTTTTCCGATGCAAGAACGGCCGTCACATCTCGTCTCCATCGTCGCATGAGATCGTCGCGATTTTTTTCATCATCCAAAGTGATGAATTAAAAATGCGTCCCGCACAAGCAACGGAAGAGAACCCGTTCGCTGCTCGGATCTCTCTATATACACATAACATTCGCAGACGATCGATCCGACAGCGATAAAAGGTATGCAAGCGCCTCCAGACGATCCCTTCTAATCTTATCGGTGAACGGGGCGAGCGAGAGTGAGCGAGTGATAGAGAGTGCGAGAGGTGAAGAGAGAGGCAAGGAGAACGAGTGAGCGTACATTTTCAGGAGAACTGGATCGGAGACGCGTAGTAACTTATAGCCTGCTTCGAATATGTTCGTCGCCGTTGGCGCGTCGACAACGGCCAAGTGCAACACATTGAAAAGGGACAAAACAACGACTAATATGCGAGTACCGCCTCGGGTAAATTATGCAGAGATAATCGTGAACGTAAAACGAGTCCAGCTCACTGGCGCGCCGAGGTAGGATAGCTCGTAAGCATAAGTGAGTGAGTGAGTGAGTGAGTAAGTGAGTAGGTGAGTGAGTGAGTGAGAAAGTGAGTGAGTGAGAGTGAGTGAATGAGTGAGTGCGTGAGTGAGTGAGTGAATGAGTAGGTGCGTAAGTGAGTGAGTAAGTGAGTGAGTGAGTAGGTGAGGCAGTGAGTGATTGAGTAGGTGAGTGAGTGAATGAGTGAGTGAATGAGTGAGTAGGTGAGGGAGTGAGTGAGCGAGTGAGTAGGTGAGTGAGTGAGTGAGTGAGTAGGTGAGTGAGTGAGTGAGTGAGTGAGTGAGTGAGTGAGTAGGTGAGTGAGTAGGTGAGTGAGTAGGTGAGTGAGTAGGTGAGTGAGTAGGTGAGTGAGTGAGTGAGTGAGTAGGTGAGTGAGTGGGTGAGTGAGTGAGTGGGTGAGTGAGTGAGTGGGTGAGTGAGTGAGTGAGTGAGTAGGTGAGTGAGTGAGTGAATGAGTAGGTGAGTGAGTGAGTGAGTGAGTAGGTGAGTGAGTGAGTGAGTGAGTAGGTGAGTGAGTGAGTAGGTGAGTGAGTGAGTGAGTAGGTGAGTGAGTGGGTGAGTGAGTGAGTGAGGAGTGAGAAGTGAGTAGGTGAGTGAATGAGTAGGTGAGAGTGAGTAGGTGAGTCAGTGAGTGAGGAGTGAGAAGTGAGTAGGTGAGTGAATGAGTAGGTGAGAGTGAGTGAATGAGTGAGTAGGTGAGTGAGTGAGTGAGTGAGTAGGTGAGTGAGTGAGTGAGTGAGTGAGTGAGTAGGTGAGTGTGTAAGTGAGTAGGTGAGTGAGTGAGTGAGTAGGTGAGTGAGTCAGTGAGTCAGTCAGTAGGTAAGTGAGTAGGTGAGTGAGTGAGTGAGTAAGTGAGTAGGTGAGTGAGTGAGTAGGTGAGTGAGTGAGTAGGTGAGTGAGTGAGTAGGTGAGTGAGTGAGTAGGTGAGTGAGTGAGTAGGTGAGTGAGTGAGTAGGTGAGTGAGTGAGTGGGTGAGTAAGTGAGTGAATAAATGAGTGAGTGAGAAAGAGAGAGAGAGAGAGACGAGCGATTTCAAGACAATCATAGTGAGGTTGGGAAAATGAAATTGCCGTGGCAGGTAGAAAACATTCCACCTCCTCTATGCAAGATGAGAAATACGAGTTGGAAGCCTCCCGTTTACACTTTTCATCTTTCTTCCATTTATTCGCTTCCCCTCCGCGCTATTAAATACGCGAGCGAACCGAGCAACCCGTTCTTCTCAGCGCTGAAGTTTGTATCGTTGGAACGCAACGGAAACACTTTTTCTTCTCCTTTTGCCCAATTTGTTTGGCACATTTAGGGTATGGAAACACATTAAACCTTTTCGAGGATACTTATTATTATGAGTAGGTCATATAGAATATGAATAGGATTATAGGGACCTATAATCTGACACTGCAAACAAAGTTTTTGAATGGTATTGAACATTACAAAATGAAGAAAAAAAAGAACTATCGTTGCCGTCCAACGATGAAACTTCGACACCATTTCTACTCTGCAATTTTCGTGGCTTTTCGTAGGCACTGTGAATAAATTACGCAAATAAACGAGGTGAGAATGTCTTCGGCGCTAGACATTTTTGTACTTTCAACCCCTAAACGAGGATGGATTCTGGACCGCCAATATTTTTTTACATTTTGTATGTCCTTCATGGGTATTTTGGAGTCAAAATATTCACAAAAATGATTTTGAAAAAAGTCAAACTTCAAACCCATAGAGATATGTAAATATTTTGGAGATATCTTTTTTCTTTCATAGGCGAGATCGCAATGTTGTGTGCTCGGCTTGATTTTGGGAAAAAATGAAATGGGCTACTCGAAGGAAACAATGACTTTTAAAGTTTGCATAGTTGGAACACAATGAAAATTGAAGATCTTCAATTGATAAAATATTTTTTCGCCCATTTGGGTGATTAAATTCACTGGAATATTTTTACGTATTCTGATTAGTACGATTTACGATCTCAATATGTAAAAAAATGGTTTTCACAATAAATAAAAAGTAGAGAAATAAAAAGTGAAGAATAAAATGGCATTCCAACGATGCAAGTTTCAACGTGGTGAAACTCGAGCAGTTTCAGGCCGATTTCTTGGCTGCGAGAGTGGGGGTGAAAATACAATGAGTTTTCAGCAGGATGCCAACCTCTTGCGAATAAAATTTCATATAAAGACATATTATTATTCGGCAATTTCCAGTTTGTAATATTGATGAAAAATACTTCTGAACCGAGAATAATATTATCATTTTTGCCATCAAATATAGACATTTCGAAATGTTATTCAAGAAACAATGACCGACGGTCTTGTCAAAAGCGACAGTTTATGCCACTGACGCGGCTGACTATCGCTAAAGCGTCGTCGATTGAAATGCTGCATTTTTTGAAACATTATTTTGGATTTTGAAACATCCACTAGTGGATGCTTGACTCTGAATAACCAAGATCCAGCATAACCTCTTTCCTCCATCGTTATATCGTCGACGTGAATTTTGCAGCCAATAAAGATAGACAACAATATATTTTCCCATAATTAAAAAAGAAAAGCAACCAACTGCCTGCAAAATTAACCTATGTCTGCATCGACTTCCGTTCGCGTAATTATGAAGCAAAAAAGAAGACTATAATAATAAGAATAATAATAAAAGTCAAAGTATCGAGAATATTTTCGCGCACAAATAGAATTTTATAATTCAGGAATATTGAAGATATTCTCATCGGGCCAGCTATGTGCTGTGTTACGAAATTATTGTAAAGTCTAAAGCACAGAAAGCGGCAGACAGGACATCATTATATTCGAATGCAACGAAATTTTATTTTATTTTTTCGAAATTTTTCGAATTTTTTTTAACCGAAGTTTTTTTTGCAAATTGGGTTTGTCAAATTCCGTTGAGAATACGTAAAAGCGTTTCAGCGATTTTTACAGCCTAAATCGGCGGAAAGAAATTTGAGTAATTGAGAAGATTTCATTTCGTTGCATTCCAACGATGCAAATTTCAACGTCATACATCATTGGAAAGAATTCAATGAGAGAGATATTTTCAAACGACAGATCACGCGACTCAATAGCAGGAGGTTACAACGGGCTCGTTGAGAAAAAAAAAAAAAAAAAAAAAAAATACGCAGCAAAGACCGAGCTACCTGGTACAAACAATGATCTTCATTATGTCCTGTGTAAACTGGCCCATAAATGATATCCAATGACGATTCATTGTTCCCGGTGCACAAGGGCAATAATTTATGATTATCGTATTGGAAAAAGGCACACCTCGAGAGCCACATTTACCACGTCGGAAGTTCCACAAAACAAATACGAAATAAATAAAATGTATTATGGAATTAATGTGAATTTTTTTGTGAATTATTATGGAACAAAAGATCCATTAAGGGGTTACCCCCACTTGCGATTTAGAAAAAATCGATTTTTTTTATTGCACTTTTTTGAAGTATAATTATCTGAAAATATGTCCTGAAAATTTCAAGTCGATCCGAACAAAATTGACTGAGATATGAGCGTTGAAAGAGAAGAATCCGTTGTGTAAAAGACCGGAAATTGAAACTTTAAACGCGTTTTTCTCAAAATGGCATTTCTGAAGTCGGTGACCAAGATTACTCGAACACTAATGAACCAATCTTCTTGAAATTTCGCAGGCTTATTCAATACATAAAAATGTAGTCTTTAATCGTTCGATTTTTTTTTTCGAAAAAAAGTGGCCGTTTTATAGCCAAAAAACGGCCGTTTTTTTTCGTTAAAATCGAACAATTAACTTTGACTGTCCGCCATTTTGTGAAAAATGCATATTTTTTAAAATCCTTCGATTAAAGACTAGTTTATACTTATATTTGACTAAATCCATCCGCATTTTTTTTTCAGATGATCCACTTCGCCGCAATGTTGGTCACCGCAAACCGTGTATATTATTTCATTGACGGCCATTTGCCACTAAACAATGTAATATTTTTCAATAAAAAAATTACTGAAAGTTCTTCAAGATGTGTTCTTTAAGATGGTATATTGATCGATTAAAAAAGTTTTGTAGTTTTCTTTAAAAAAATTCATGAAAAACGCCCTTTTTTGCGCTACAAGTGGGGGGTAACGCCTTAAAGAAATACTAAATACATACATTTTATTATGGAATTATTGTGAATTTTTTTGTGAATTATTATGGAACGAAAGTTCCTTAAAAAAAAAAAATACCAAATAAAATGAATGTTCACGTTTCTCCAAGTGACTTTCGCGACCACTAAAGTTTTTACCGGACGAATGATTGGGTTGATCTTGAGTATACGGGGTACATTTTTTTTTTACGAGTGCGACGAGAACAACGATGCGGATAAATGCGAATAATTGTGCAAATTCGGGGCGTACGTCAAGTCGGTGTCCAGTCAGTTGGAAAAATGCCATGCCGCACGGTATGCGCAGGTATTTGAGCCGATTATGGCTCGTTTCGAGATTATCCGTGTCAATTGGGTCGCGTACGAATTCCGCACACGCCCGACGTGGATTACCATCCACATGAACGCGCTCCAAATGAATTACGACAATGTGCCACGTACATATACAATTACGACACTGTGCGAGGAATTTTCGTTTCTTATTGTGTCTGCGCGTGCAATGGATAACGGTCTGCCTTGTTTCTAACAAGAAACGTCACTTAAGGCCGAAGCCCGAAGTAGAAGGTCCGAAAAATCATTTTTTTTTTAATTGCTCAAATACATGGATAAAATATGCAAGAATATATTTACAAAGTTGCAGAGGCCAATTGTAAATATTTTCGAAGATACAAGGCCGAAAGCAGAGAAGCGATTGATATTCCCTCCTATTGAAAACTTTGTACCGCGTTTTCTCCAGTTTTCATTTTCACGATTTTTCCAAATTAGCGGGCGTGATAGCAAAAAAAAATAAACGACCTATTGAATAAAACCAAAATTTATTTTCTTCAGTATGAAAATCTCTTCTAGGTGAATTAAAAAAGTCGTTGAAAAAGTGTTTTCAAATAATTGCTACAGCACGTTAAAGTTTTTTTTTAACACATTTTTTTTCAAACCTGAGAAAAGTCACAATTTCACGATTTTTTCAGCTTTTTTTCAATTTACCCAGAAGAAAAATATATGGCAATTAAACATTTTATTGGTTTTTCTGTTTCAGTCAAGAAGCTGCATCTTTCCCGCCGATTGGGGACTGCAGTGGCAAGACGCACATGGAATAGGCTGATAAATCTGCAATCATTTATTGTTTCACGTTGACATTTTTTTTTATACATTTCAAATATACATGAAAAGATACCTCAATGTTTACTGGACTCACTTGTTTTTTTCCCTTCTAAAAAAAATCCCGAAAAAACGCTTTTTCGGACCTCCTAATTAAGGCTGCCGCCTTAAGTATCCGATGTCGATTTTGTTGAAACGCGTATATGTGATAAAGCATTGAAAACTATAAGAGGCGTATTTTTTTATCTGCGGAAGTCGGTTTTAATTTTTTTTATCTGCGGAAAAACGTTTTTAAGGGGTGAAACCACCCCTCAAAGAAAGGCGTGTCGGAGGGTGGTTTTGCTGTTTAACCCACAAACAGTCCACCGATCTGAATGAAAAAAAAACCAAAATTATTCTAATGTGGAGCGATGAAAATTCCACTATAGAATCGAAAAAGAAAAATTAAGGGGTGACACGCCTTTCTTTGAGGGGTGGTTGACCCCTTAAAAACGTTTTTCCGCAGATAAAAAAATACGTGTCTAATAGTTTTCAATGCTTTATCATATATATAAGTTTCAACAAAATCGAAGGCGGACACTCAAGGGGTATTTTTTTTGATAGGTTTATATAATAAATATTGATATAAAAGTTCTTACACTTAATAAATACACTTTCGAAATACATTTTTTTTTAAATTATGTCATTTAAGTCACTATTTATAGACGAAAATGGTAGTTTAAAAAAAGTCCTAAAAAATTGTTGGTCTGCGCTGTAGATGAAATCTCGGAGATAGATCGTCTAACAAAAAAATCAAACGGTTTTACATTCAGTACGTTAATGGCTATAGCGCATATCATACGATTTTTTATATATGCAAAAATAACGAAATGACGGACATTTTTCTAAAAAAAAAAAAAAGGTGATTTTTCACCGTTTTTGGTAAAAAAATACTAAATATGAAAAATTAAATAAAAAATCCTTGAAATGAACTATAGCTATAGTTGTAAAGAATATGCGGTTAAAAATTCATAAGGATCGGTTCCGTAGTTTCGAAGATTTTATCAACAAGCCGTTGAAAAAGAATCCAAGAAGATTGCATTAGTTAATAAGTTTCGTGAGGTAACGCTGTTGAGTTTTTTTTTGTATCATTTTAATTCATTTTGCAATAATAAAGGTTCCAATTTTTTTTTCAATGAAAAATCGCTATTTTGTCTTCTAAGTGTGACTAAAAATTGAAAACAAAAAAAAACTCGACAGCGTTACCTCAAGAAACTTATTAACTTGATACAATCTTCTTGGATTTTTTCTCGGATGATCCAGTGGTGAGTTATGCAGTTCACCGCAATGTAACTTTTTTTGTGGCGTCTGAGAAGATTTGCCGTCACTGGCTCATTTCTGCACAATTATTAACGAAAATTTCACAGAATATTCATCAAATGTCCTTTTACTTCTAACTAATTATATAAATAAATATATACAAACAGTGTCGTCAACAAAAAATATCGAAAATATGCTTTTTCATAGCAAATTAACCCCCCCCCCCCCCTTAATGATTCTGCGCTTTTCAACACAGCGTATTCATGTTATACGATGATTCAATTTTTTCATATATAGTAGACGATATGTCACACATTAATGAAAAATAAATATATCCGACACGCGCTGTTCTTTGGCATTAAGTATTTGAACAACATGGATAATAATAATGTCGACGTTTCAATCTGTAATGAAAGGAACATATGTAAGGAATATTGACGACAATATTATTTCCAATCGTTTCATGATATTAATTTCTTGTAACTGCATATGATTTTTTCAACGATGTTTTTGATGATTAAAAAGTTGATTGTAAAATTTAGACTTTGCACAATGATTTTTAAGGCGTTACTTGTAGCGCAAAAAAGGCCTTTTTCATGAATTTTTTTAAAGAAAACTACAAAACTTTTTTAATCGATCAATAGACCATCTTAAAGAACATATCTTGAAGAACTTTCAGTAATTTTTTTATTGAAAAATATTACATTGTTCAGTGGCAAATGGCCGTCAATGAAATAATGTTTTTCTATACACGGTTTGCGGTGACCAACATTGCGGCGAAGTGGATCATCTGAAAAAAAAATGCGGATGGATTTAGTCAAATATAAGTATAAACTAGTCTTTAATCGAAGGATTTCAAAAAAATATTCATTTTTCACAAAATGGCGGACAGTCAAAGTTAATGGTTCGATTTTAACGAAAAAAAAACGGCCGTTTTTTGGCTATAAAACGGCCATTTTTTTTTTCGAAAAAAAAAATCGAACGATTAAAGACAACATTTTTATGTATTAAATAAGCCTGCAAAATTTCAAGAAGATCGGTTCATTAGTGTTCGAGTAATCTTGGTCACCGACTTCAGAAATGCCATTTTGAGAAAAACGCGTTTAAAGTTTCAATTTCCGGTCGTTTACACAACGGATTCTTCTCTCTCAACGCTCATATCTCAGTCAATTTTGTACGGATCGACTTGACATTTTCAGGACATATTCTCAGATACTTATACTTCAAAAAAATGCAATAAAAAAAATCGATTTTTTCAAAATCGCAAGTGGGGGTAACCCCTTAAGAATGAACCAAGAGCCACAAGAAAACCCTTGAAATGCGCTATAGCTATAGTTGTAAAGAATACGTGGTTAAAAATTCATAAGGATCGGTTCAGTAGTTTCAAATATTTTATCAACAAGCCGTCGAAAAACGTTGTTTCGAGAAAAATGCGTTTAAAGTTTGTTTGGGTTACATAAATACATACAAGTTTTATTTTTATATATTTCGAAAGTGTATTGATTAAGTGTAAAAACTTTTATATCAATATCTATAATATAAACGTATCAAAAAAATGCCCGAACATAGCCTTTTTTAGTGTCTAAAGTGAGAAGACCCCTTAAGTTATGTTTCTTGTAAGTCTCAAAAATGGCGATGAAATATTTCCTTAAAAAAAAAAATCGTCAAAATCAGCCATTTTTTCCTTATCTAAAGGTGAGGATCCCCTCCTTAATGATGTTCCTTATAAGATAGCAAACTATGAATGTACACTTTGGTGTCAAAGTAGAGTCTGGAAGTTGGGAATTCCTCGTGCATTCAATTTCGTGTCAACAAGCGAAAGTATATTGTTACCTGTAGGGGCAACTTGTAGCAGCGATGTGCACATGCACCGGTGGATAAATATAATGTATACATGTATTGCACGGACTTTTTAATGGGAAGACAGACTATCCGAGTCGTGTAATTATACGATAAGTATTGGCGCAGTTTTGTCGGGGCGATTGAGAAACGACCGTAAAAAAAGTAATTTTTGTGGGAACGGCTTTAACGCCGAGAGGAAAGTTAACATTCCTCCGTTGGCGAGAAGCGCCGAAAGAGAAAAAAGTGTCAGACAGATATATCATTCTCGCTGTATACTTTGTTGTATATCGCGCGATTAACGTACGCCTGATGTGCAATGAGTATACAGGGTGTCTCGTTTGAAAAAAAATGAGAGGCAATTATTTTGGAAAAAAAAAATTGTTATGGAAGTTTGCATTGTTGGAACGAAACGAAAATCATTTATTTCTTACTGCAATTTTTTTTTCCAACAGATGAAAGATACCGAAAATGTTTTTCTTTAAAGATATTTAATGCAGACCTACAATCAAATGTATGGAAAAAGATTTTAGATAGCAATGAAAATGGAGGAGAAAGAAAATTTAGAAAAGTATTTTCGTTGCATTCCAACGATAGAAACTTCAGCAGGGTAAACAAATGGCGTTGTTTGTGGGCCTCATCCCCATATCGTCACAAGTGCCATGGTACTTTAAAGGGTAAGGCCCCTGTAAAAATTTCGAAAAATCGTTTTTTCTTTCTTCTTTTAATTAAAAGATGCCTCAATATGTTAAAAATGACATACTCAAAGGATTAAGGTGGGAAAAATGTCTAAATACTGCTATTTTGAATTTTGGCGCAGCCCCTCTCAGCCCGATGCAATCCGTACCGAAAACTTTAAACGCGTTTTTCTCGAAACGACATTTTTCAAGTCGCCCGGACTCACAACTTGAACAAATCTTGACCGATTTACTTGAAATTTTAACTGTATATTCACAATTACATTTTGCATAGAAGTACGTCGGATTTCCTCGATATATTACATTGGTTTTCTTTTATAAACAATTTTCGGACGATGTTTTTTTGAGAATTTTGAACTTTTATTTCATAAACGCGATGTTTGTGCAAGAATCGATATATCTTAAAAAATCGTACGTACTTCTGTAGCTATTCACATGTATAATCGAAAAAAAAATATTCGTTCACTGTAAATTAAAAACTACAGGTGCCCTTCGTCCAGCCGTGTGCCTATGAAAAAAAGGCTTCGTGGAAGAAAAGCTGTGCAGCCGCCATTTACTTTTATATTACTTTTAAAAAAATACTTTATACAGCTTATGATATGTACAATAAAGGACCTTTTACAGAATTTTAAATTATTCCATTGTCTCGCTAAAAACAATTCCCAAAATATACTTATTTTTTTCCCCGCTGCAGTGGCCTTACCCCTGAAATCAGCAGGTACAATTTTTGCTCTTCGCAAAGAGATCAACAAAATAAAAAGAATATATGAAAAATTCGATAGCATGAAAAGCATGGAAGTGAAATTACGCTCGAGGTTAAAGAACTGTTAGAGATTTCCTTCTTTTCTCTATTTTCCCAAAGATTCCACGTACCGACACGAATTTGTTACAATTTTATTATTAGTTATTATTATTTATTGTAAGAAATTTTTTTCTGCCACGAGCCTGCTACACATAATTATCATTGATAAAAGCATACATATATATTCGATGACTGGCTCGTTTTTACCCTACAGGGGGTGAATTGACCAGTAAACAAATCACAAAGTGGAGTAAGTTTTGTATTTCTTGAGTAACCATTTTATCCAACCATTTTTTTAAACCACCAAAATTATACTTTTGTCGAAACTAGGAATTTTAACGCGAAATCTCATAGACACGTGGTAAAAAAAGAGACGTTGAGGTTCTTTGAACGCAAGGAAAGTTCGATTTTATATTTTTATTTCCCTATGTTTATTACTATAGAATATATGTTCTTGCAGATTTATATTGCGAATCTCGGAGTGAGAATCTTCAAAAATAATACAGGGATTTTCGTAGACAAAATAGATTGAAGCAATTTAAAGGGGGAGATACCTTCAGGTAAAGAAAAAAATTGCTGATTTTAAGATTTTTTTTCAATCGAGACAATTCTTCGTCATTTCTGAGATGTAGGGTTTGTTTTCCTTCTTTTGGCTGTTACATGGTATTTTTTTTAATCTTAAAAAATGGCGGAAGTAGCTACAGAAACAATGTTTTTTTTTTCTATTATTTTTACCATAACATTATACACGCAAAAAAAGAGTGTTAACTACAAAACACCAAAAACGATCATCTATCAATCGAAAATAAATATTCATTTTACGAAGAATGCAATTTGGTAAGACGCGTCACAAGACGACAACCCAAATACTAGTGAGTAAGTTAGATGAGAATGTTTATTACTTACACGTGTATAACGACAAAACAACGAAATAAACTACCTTTATAAAACGAAAAAAAAAAAAAACGTTTTTAACCCTTATTCGGCACACTGGGGTGGTTTGCACCCCATAACGTTCGCAATTTTAATTTCAATTTTCATTTTTTTTTCGCAATCTTAATTTTTCAACATACTCAAATCAATTGTTTGGCTATATAATCTACACTACTTTGAAAAAGAAGCTTTCAGAAGTCCCAAAAAAAATTAAGTTAAAATATTAAATAGTTTATTTATAAAAACGGTTTTTGTCGCTGGGGTGCAAACAACCCCAGTGTGCCGAGTGCGTCTCTCCACTGAAGTGTGCCGACTTAGGCTTTAAGATTAATCATTTTTTTAAATATCATGCAACAGCCAAAAGTAGTAATGAAACATACCCTAAGTTTAAAAAATGGTGAAATCTTTCCTTTAAAAAAAAAATCATGAAGTTCAGCTATTCGTTCCTCACCTAAAGGTGAGGAACGAAGAGCTGATCCTCTCCCCCTGAAGAATATTGATTTTCGTTGGATTCCAACTATGTAAACTTCAATGTCAAGAAAAAAATAAATTCACATCACAATCAAATTTCCACCTCGAAATTAATGTTTTTCAAAAAGAATCTCTCTTCCATTTGTCGTCGTTGTTCCGAGTTACTTAAGGCGGGATATAGACTTAGACAGGAAAAAATAAGCAATATTGAGGGATTTTTAACGGAGACTTTGTACTTGAAATTTAGCGGGAGATGTTAGCGGCTCAACATGAGCAGCTAGAAGAAGAGGAGGGATGCCTCTATGGACCAGGCATTGCCGATTAGCGGTAATTATAAACACATTTGTGTAAACACATTACAAAACTTTAAACGCGTTTTTCTCGAAAACACGTTTTTTAAAATGGCTGACATTCACCTGACCGCTGTAATTAACATATCGATCTGAAATTTGGAGAGCACACTCAGAAAATATGTCTTCACGGAATGACGGATCGTTTTTTCGACAGATACATTTTTGCATTTATTATTTATCTTTTTAGGCGAAAAAAAAAACGCGAAAATTCGATTTTTATTTAAATTGCCGCCATTTTCCGAAATTTGTACTAAACGAAAAACCCATCCGTCATTCCATGACCAAAGGCTCACAGATTGATAATATGCTTTGAATTTGTGTTTCAGATCAACAAAGAGGGGGCAGTGATGTCAGCCGTTTACCTCCCGCGAGTTGAGGACCTGCTTTCGCGGAGCTGCAACGGCCGCCATATTCGTTTTTTTTTTCAAAAAAAATTTTTTTAACGTTCTGTATATCATGAATAAAAGCAAGAAGAAAACCGCACTCAAAAAGTTTTACTGGTTTCCTTTAAAGAAAAATAAAATGTAAACACCTGAAATATGGCACTCCAAGGACAAAGTCTCCCTTAAAACTAAGAAATAATTATTCTACAATCATCAAACTTTAGGTATACTTTAATAGTATATTTAAGGATACACAACAATTTTTTAAAATTAATTTGTCATCAAAATGGCGGAGCTGTGGCAGAGTTACCGCAAGGTCGCCGCGGGAGCTGCGAATCGGCGTAGCTTCCCGTAGACTTGGATTTGCAAAAAAGTTCAAACATTTTTTTTCAGTTAGAACATGTATAGTTTCTACGTGACGGTAATTAAAATGAAGAAAATGCAAATTTAAGAAAATGGCGCGCATTTACAAAAAAAAAATCAACATTTCACGCAACATTTCTATAAAATGTGGATTAAAAAAGTAGTTTTTTTTTCAATTTTTCAAAAACAATTCCCATCAAGTAAAAGGTACCAATATTGTCAATATTTCTACGAAATTTCAACTGAATCGGCTCAATAGTTTTCGAGTAATCCGGCACGCCAATTTCGATAATGCAGTTTTGAGAAAAACGCGTTTGAAGTTCGCGCCCGCTCCGAATCCGAGCGGTGAGGCACAGCGTTGACGGCCCGTAACGTTCGAAGTTTTTCGAATTTCGCTTTGAAACTTTGGTAAAATATTCTACATATATACTTCTATCGTTTAAAGAACAAAAAAAAAAAAAGAAATCGTTTTTTCATCGTTGTAAATGTATATTATCGTGAAAACAAAAAATGGGACACCCTGTATACGTACATCCGTCTCGGGCGCAATCGATGTATCAAGCCAACAGCCAACCGCCGCTTTCGCCGGCTACACAAGCCTTTGCGTCCGCATTGGAAGATTCGCGCACGTCGTCGTTTTGTTATCTCGTCTCAATCATCGCGAAGAGAATTTCTATCGCGAGTCTTATCCAATTTGCAAAGAGCTGCGAAGCGCGCGCGGCGATTGACGAGCGACTTGGCCGATATTAAGAGGCGATTGTGGACAATTCCGATGCGCGTTCGCTGCACAGGACGAGTCGAATGCCGAGAGAATACACGACAATCGAAATAAACAAAAAATGAAAACAAAGTATTCCGATACAAAAATTGTGTTTTTACGGAATTCCAGCGTCAAAATTCCCGAAAAGCCAACAAAAATAATTTGGTTGTTGCTAAAAAGAAATTCTAAATTAAATTCACGTCAAAACAAACGTTCGAAAAATTAAAATCCGTTCGTTTTAAAAATGAGTCTCGAACGAGCCAAGTGGATCGCCATAAAAATACAACTACGGTCAGAATATGAGAGGAATCCTGTGTGCATAGGCACGACGACGTCTTTCGTCAAGAATTCTCACAGTATTTCGCACACATCCCCGAGCTTTTTTCTTTTTTTTTTACCGAGACTGGCAACTTCGTTCTTCGAAGGCTCCTCGAGACTGGCTCGGGTACATAACGCCTGTAAAATGATTTCGCAACGCCTGCAACACACATACACACATACATACATACATACATACATACATACATACATACGTACATATGTGTGCGCGTGCGCGCGCGTGTGTGTGTGTGTGTGTGTGTGTGCATATATATATATATATATATATATATATATATATATATATGTATATATATATATATATATATATATATATATATATATATATACGTATGTATATATACGATAAAGAAACGAAAGGCGGGGGAGGTGCGTCAAGGGGGACAGCAAGGAGGGAGAGGGGGAGGCAAAGAGGATTGCCAGAACGACGATATTGTCCCGAGTGTATAAAAGCAAGTCCGAAAAAAAAAACAAAAGTGATGGTTAGGACAGCGAGTGTATTCATATGTTTGACGTATCCATGCATGTGTCATGTGTGTGTGTGTGTGTGTGTGCGCGTGTGTTCGTGTTCGTGTGTGTGTGTGTGTGCGTGTGTGTGTGTGTAGTGCTCATATTGTCGGATATACGACGCAGCGTTCGCAGGAGCAGAACCTGAATTATTACGGGCACAGACCACACTTCGGAAAAATGAAGCCTTCGAAGGATAAGTGGAAGATATGCGACAGTAAAGATGCATAAAGTGTAGGTATATCCATGGTCGCACGGTGTGGAAGTTTGCAACGTTGCAACGCAACGAAAGTTTTATTTTATATTGTCAATGCCTTATTTCTATCATTGGAGAACATTTTTTTGCATATTTATAGTTTCAATTTGGGAGTAAGTATATTAAAAAATGGTCGAGGGAGATTTTCGTAATCAAAATCTGCAGACGAAAGAATTTGAAGCAATCGAGGAAAAAATTATTAGATGTACAAATAAGTTTTAGGGCAGTTTTCAAAAAATTCAAGATTTATTAAAAAAGAAGTAAAACACAGTTATTCATCGAAGTAATCTCCATCGCACTGAATGACCTTCAGCCATCTCTCAGGTAACTCGCGGATGCCTTTCGCAAAGAAACTTTCGTCTTGCGAGGTGAGAAATTTAGCGACCCATTTTTCCACTTCTTCAAATGTTTTGAATCGCACGTCAGACAAATCGTTCTGCATTTTCCGGAATAAATGATAATCGGATGGGGCTAAGTCTGGTGAATACGCCGGGTGTGGTACAGCTTCCCATCCAAGCGCTAGTAACGTATCCTTGACCGGTTTACCCACATGAGGCCGCGCGTTGTCATGGAGCAGTTTTACTGGACGTTTTCCTTTACCAGAAAATGGACGTTTCTTCTCAATTTCTTGATTCACTTGCATCAATTGATGACAATAGCGATCGGTAGTAACTGTTTGACCAGGTTTGAGAAGTTCATAATACAGTACGCTTTTCATATCCCGCCATATGCACAGCATGACTTTGTTACAATGAACATTGCGCTTTGGCGTGGATGTTGTCGGCTCGCCGGGGTCAACCCAATGATATTTGCGTTTCGGATTATCAAAATAAATCCACTTTTCATCGCCGGTCACAATTTTCCACAAGAAAGACTTTCTATGTTGCTTGTTGTAAAGACTCACACAAATGTTAAGACGGCTGTTTTTATTTTCTTGAGTCAGAAAGTGTGGTATCCACTTTATTCCTTTTCGAATCTTACCCATTGCTTTTAAACGATAAGAAACAGTTTGTTGAGTTACTCCAAGCTGTTCCGAAAGTTGTTTCTCCGTCTGACAAGAGTTTTCATCCAGCAACGCTTGCAGTTCCTGATCGTCCACCTTTACAGGAGGCCCCGTGCGTTCACGGTCACTAACGTCGAAATCACCTTCTTTGAATCGCTTATACCAATACTCACATGTACTTTTAGATACAATGTTGTCTCCAAGAACAGAACATATCGATTCACACGCTTTCCTAACACTTTTTCCTTGATGGAATTCATAGCGAATGCAGTGTCTAATAAATAGCTTATCGGTCTGCATGTTTAATTTACAGAATTTATAGGTTATGTTTATGACTCCTTTACGTTTCGATACTACATATCAAGCGCCATCTATGATAAGTGAGCGGGACCTTTGAATTAATTTAGAATAGCTGTTATGATACAAAATCGAAGTGTCCTAAAACTTATTTGTACACCTAATATTTTCATTGGATTCTAACTATGTAAACTTCAATCCCGTCATAGTTTTTTTGCATCGTTTGATAGGGGTTTTTAGTGGGTGGAAATCCCACACTACCATGAACAACACGGTGTCTTTAAAAGATGTTTCCCCTAAAAAGAGTGATAGCAGTAGTAGCAGCAGCAGCAGCAGCAGCAGCAGCAGCAGTAGTAGTAGTAGTAGTAGTAGTAGTAGTAGTAGTATTTATTCCTTGTCTACCCTTTAAGGGTGTCTAAATTAGTCTTTCATTCACGTATGCATACGGGTTTACATCGGTTCTCTCCCTATTTACATTGGTTTTCTTATTATCGTACATCTATCTTCATATTATAGTTTCTCGAATTGCCTAATGTAATAAATACTTGTTTCGCCGGACGCTTTTTCAGTCGCGCCTCCATTTTACAGTCTATTCCTATCCCCCTGCTCTTTTCCAACCATTGTTCCAGTTTATTTTCAATCTCTCGTTTGCGTTTACCTCCAACTGTTGGGCACTCGCAAATGTGTCTCAAAATTTCATTTGCCTCTTTGCAAATTCTACATTTGGAGTTCACATAGGGTAAGTCCGGGGTAGTTGACTACAGTTTTTTTCGAGGGTCCGTCAAAATAAAAGTACAGACGTTTCTCAACCGATCTTCATTTGGAATTAAACTTTGAACATTTAACTTCAAGATAATTGACGAAATTAAAACAAACTCCTATCAGATCAACCTTAAAATGACGATTTTTTAAAATCACGCTTGGCTATCCCTCCCAGAGCATCCGGGTGTGATGGCCATAGGAGTAAAGGTGAGATGGCCAGTTACCCAGCATTATGCTCTCGGTTTTCTCTTTGGTTTTATGTTTTGATTTTTAATTTTGTTTATTTTTGGCCACATCTAGAACACATATTATCGAAATCAGTATAATTTTTGTGTGCCCAAAGTTGGCATACTAAAACCAGTCTTCGATGAGACGAGTTTCATAATAATTTTCTCCCCAACACTTTTTGTCATTGTTCTTATATCGTCTTCCTAAGGTCTTCCTGGGTACTACGTAGGTCCTAGCGACCGCACGAACCGACAATTCATCATTTTCACAATACTAATCGCTGCTTTCAATGATTCTTGAGTCCAGTTCCCTCGTAGAGCAATTGCTTTTCTCTTATACTTATTAGGCATCTAAAACAAATGTAGAAAAAATGAACTACTTGAACACATGACAACTACACTTGGCCATCATACACCGACTGTACGTGGCCATCTCTCCTAATCTCCCGGGAAAGATGGCCACATCTAAAATATAAACAAGTAGAAACAATACATGCGAAATCTTGAGGTTGTAACAAAGCACCGTTTGTGAACCATATTCAAGAAATACAAAAGTAACCATTACTTTTACAAAATAACATCACCACGATGTAAAACATGAAACCTTCAAAAAAATTCAGCAGTAGACAGAATAATTACAAAGAATTTTACTTACTTAGCATTTTTTTGCAAAACATTTGCTCGTACACTTACACCTGCGCACGACGCGAACCGAATTGAGCAGTAACAGGTGAAATCTAGTGCGTTCTATGAAATATTTCCATTGGTCATCTCTCCCTTATGGCCAACTCCCCCAGAATTACCCTACTCTTTTTTTTACATTATCACATCTTGTTATTTCTGTTTCTTTCATTTCTCCGCTGTTCGCCTCGTCTTCGCAATATCGTTCCATGTTTATTCCTGCTATCCTATGCTTGTATTCATTGCAGTATGTGAACACGTCAATCTTGCCTCCAATCCTATTGAATTTCTTCACTTTTGATTTTTATGCCTCTTTCTATCCTTTTGTCTAGCTCCCTTATATTTCCATTCCATATGGATTGCCCGATTACTCCCTCACTTGCGCTTTCCATGGCTTCTTTGCATATTTCTGCCTCCATTCCCCTCCATTCCCGCGTAGAAATTTTGATGGGGCCCAAATCAGGACCCGATCAGGTTGCCTGACTGCCCTGGTAGGGCACTAATAAGGCAGCCTGAAAGGGCCCTACTAGGAAACGTAACGTTGTGTCACATATGGGCCTGACCTGGTTGCCTGATCAGAAAGAAATGCATATAATATTTCAAAGATCCAAAATGGAATGAACCACTTAATTTAGAGTTCCACTACAATGATTTTGTATCATAATTCGTCATTCCCTGGCCTGCTGAAATGCTTTTGTTCGAAGAATATATTTCGCCTATATGGGAATCGAACCTCGTACCTACCTACCTAAAGCTACACTGAGAAAAAAGAATCGTTGAATGTGCAAAAAGCATTTTGTTGTCTCGAAATTTTGTTGCTTTAACAGTTGCTCAGACATGCTAAATAAGCAGATAGTTTAAATGTATCTTTGGCTACTGTCCAACTATACTGTTTCGTTATGCCAATCAAAAATCAAGTTGAACGTATTTAAAGATACAATTTTGTTAAACCAACTGAATTTTGGATGGATGAAACAATTTTTTTTTACAGTGTAGGCACGCTGCCCCTATGCTACCGAGTGCTTGTAACATCTTGGTCCCAGATATGGCATAAGAGACCAAATAAATTCCTATAATTATTTATTGTATCACATAAAGTATATCAATTAGTTGATATCATTGTGACAATTAAAGAGGTTTATCGAATAACATGCTATAGATTTTTGAAACTTAACCTCATATATATATATATATATATATATATATATATATATATATATAATTCCTTTCTCTCTCTTCGCCTTACAAAGCTGCCGAAATCTTCTAACACGCATCCGAGTTGCATAACGTTTTTTGTCGTGACAGTCCATAGCACCTTTTTTTAAATAGAATTCAGAAATTCATCGAAACTCCGAAACTACGATGCTGTAAAATCGAACTTTCTATGTGGAAAATAAGAGGTTATGTGCATCTATCGACTGCTGAGGCAGTTACAGGGCAAGTTTATTTATGGTCTCATCAGGGAAAGCCATAGTAGGGCCTATCAGGGCAAGCGTTGGTAGGGCCCTATCGGGGAAAGCCTCAGTAGGGCCATATTAGGGACAGCCTTAGTAAGGCCCTATCATGAAAAGCCTTAGTAGGGCCTACCAGGGCAAGCCTTGGTAGGGCCCTATCGGGGAACGCCTTAGTAGGATCTTATCAGGGACGGCCTTAGTAGGGCCATTTTAGTATAGCCTGATTTAGGGCCTAAATGCTTCCGGCCCGATCTGGACCGGATGAGGATGTCCGTAATAGCGGTTACCCGTATCACACCCCGATCGGGGCCTGATCCTGATCCAGGATCAGGCTAACCCTAAGAAATTTCTACTCGGGCTGCTTCCATTCGCCACATATAGTTTGGGCTTTTTATATTCATTTCCATGGCCACAAAATTGGATATACATAAAACGTCAACGGTGACTGAACACTTTCGAAATTATTCAACGACCTTCAGCTCGTCTTCAATAAAGAAAAGGCGAACGCGAAAAAAAAATACAACCCACGGAGACGCCACCCACTAACGCTAATATTAGGACTCCTTTTTTACTGCCTCATAGAAAAGCTCTTCGTTTTCTTGCCGACGTGTATTTTTTTTTTTTTTGCTATCCGACGTTGAGCGAGGATCGTTCGTTTTGCTCCGTTGGAAGGACTTATACCGCAAGAACGGGACATGAGGGTCGTCCGGCACGGGGGGTTTATCAGCTCGCGTAAACCGATCGATCGTTCTCCTCTGCCAGCCCGCACGACCATAATACACGTTACGCGCCGCCCACGCTCTCGAAAAGTCCGGACCTCGGTCGACTCGCTTTCTACTGTATGGGGTTACATATAAAATGGAAGACTCGCCGCGGAGAAAAATAAAAACATAGATCGAGGCAAAAGCCCTGCACGGCCTGTCCCAATGGTCACGTCCGATCAAGATTCGTACCACGTAAAAGGACGTGTGAGTGTATACGCCCTTGTAATAAGACCTTAAGGACGACCTGTTGGCCGTTCATACGACTGTACCTTGCTGTGGCCAATATTCTCGAGCTCGTTTTCAGCATCGTATAAAAGTCATTGCAAAATGGCAATTTTGTTCGATCGTTCGTTAGGGTTTTAGGGTTAAGCAGACAAACATTGGAATACCATTGGAAGCAACCCCCGTAACTTCCTCGTGTCCGTCTATATGTAGATACGGTCAAAGTGGGAACAGTGGCAACAGTAGGTACACTGAACCTTTTCTGTTTCTCAAAAGTGGACATGGGTCATTATGCGGTACGAAGGCTGTTCTGAAAAACGACGAAAAAAAATTCGTTTCGCCATGATGGTGTTTATTCCATTATAGTAAGTGATATTCCGTCGGGGGAGGCTGACATTTCCCATTAATTCCATACGTTATGGGGTCTTGAAGTTTGCACAAATATGTAATATTTCGATGCCTCGCTAAACAGCTACGTGTTTCCTTACGCATAGTGTATTATGAAGGTAACGATGTATATGTTTTGATTTCGTGACCACAGCGGTCCTGTTGCCGAAAACAGGTAATATTTCGACGCCTCCTGCTTATTGTCGCTAAGCAACTATGTGTTTCCTAAGGGCCAACCCAAACAAACCCACACAAACCCCAAACAAACTCCTCAATATAGGCGTCGAAATATTTACAATTCCCTATTTTATCACGTGTTTTCGCAAACTTCAAAACCCCATAACTTATGGAATTAATGGGAAATGTCAGCCTTCCCCGACGGAATATCAGTCAATATAATGGAATAAACAAGTTGACGGTGAAAACAAAAAAAATTCCCGTCATTTTTTCGGAAAAGTCTTCACACTGCATAATTACCGTCGACATGTACATATGTGCGTTTTTTTCACATTAGAAGCGCCCTCGTATGCCAATAGGTTTGAACCTGTCTGTGAGTCGCTCCCGCGCAATTCGGTTGTGAGAGGTGATTTTGTATTATTTTTGGTGTCAAAAGTCGAAAAACCAGCTGAGTTTGTATGTTTTTTGCTTCTTTGCCTATCGCAGTTATGTTCGAAGTCATTGTTCTCGCGCAATATACAGCTATGTTGCGGTATGTGAGCATTGCGTTTGTCAACCTAACAAAAATAGAAACTTGTCAGTACGAGCTTCAGGAAAAAAGAGCGGGTCGGTACAGAGTGGCTCAATTTTTTCGAGATGCACAGAGGTAAGTCATAATATGAATATTTTCACGTTGTGATTTAGATAGGTACTGGTACTACCTCCTTGGGTAGGTACTCATTGTTGATTAATATTCAATAAATGATTGTGATTGATCCCATAAAATGCTGTCGTTTTATAATTAATTTTTCAATAGTTTACTGTACAATACTCTCCATTGTATAGAGAAAAGCACTCCATTACCTACAAGTGTACAGTGGATCATGGCAATTTTCTTCAAATTTTGCTTGATTTTGAAATTTTGTTTGAAAAATATTTTCAATGTTACATTCTGAAAGTTTGGTTGAATTTTTTCCACCAAATGTGCAAGAAACAAATGTTACTTTCGCATAATTTTTTAACCAATTCAGACATTTGCTTAATATTTTTCAATCAAAATAAAATATTAATATTTTAACGAATAATGTACGTAAAATCAATATCGGATATGGTGAAAACAATAAAATAACATATTTATTAGTCAATAGAAATTTTATTTGAACCAAACGTGCGAAATTCAATTTTTCTTGTGTACTCGAATCAAGAAATGACGATGAAGTTTGCATCGTTGGAATGCAACGAAAATGATTTTTGTTTTGTTTCGAAAATTTCCTTTTGGCAGATTAAGGAGGTACTTGGAGCGAGATTAAGGAGGTGATTGGAGTGAGTCCAAGATAAAAGCCCGATTTTTTTAAATAACATTGTCGAGAGCTTTGTCCATGCGTATGCGGAGTTTCCGCGAGATTTACCGTACAGTTTCCGAGTTATTAATTGTTAAAGTTGGTCAATTAGTCACACGTAGACGACAAAATGTGCCTGTCCTCTCATATATCGATTTTTTTGTGCTACTTGGAGCCAAGACACGCGTAAAAAAAACTGATGGTTGCGTTCGTTGGTTCGTTGTGATCAATAAGGCAACTTGAATTGGAAAGCTCACCGCAGAAATAAGCAATAAATTTAGAAATAAAGTCGCGAAAAACCGAAGTATTCGGCGAGAGAGACGTCTCGTGACGTAACCGCAGCCATCTTGCTCGAAGTGTAGCAACGCCGGATACCCGCGCAAATTTGATTCTGCTATCGGATATTTTCAACGCGAATTAAAAATATGGTTGTGTGAAGCCGTACGTTTTTTAATCGATTATAAAAGGCCTTTCGTCGATATTTACTCAAAGTTCTTTTATGTATAGCTAAGGCATCTCAATCTTTCTGACGACATGCATACAATGCATTTATATGTAAATTCAGCATGGAAAAACCGTCATATAAAATGAACGTTCGTTTTTATATCTGCAAATATTGTGAAAATTAGGAAAGAGAAAAATAACATAACAATCGATGAAATATGTTTTGACTTCGGACAGATTAGACATTGGATATTGAGGTTAACGTCAACGCGACGTTTTTAATTTGCATTCGCAATATCATCTTTTCACTCTGTAATTCTTGTCCGACAGAATCTACCTTTGTCTCTAAACTGGACTTCAGGTACAATCCTGTTACTCTCTTGATAAACTTCTACAGTACTTATTTTCATTCTCCATGTTTACCGGCTACCAAAAATAATAAGCCGAGCGCGTGGGACCGATGACAGCTATCGAAAATGCAACGATGCTAAACGTCGACGATATGGCGTACTACTGAAGTCGAGTAGTAGATTATTACGTTTGTTTTCATATTATAAAAATAATAAGTAGCTTGAAATTCAATACTTAAAAAATATTTCTCGAAATATAGGCCACACACATATGTCTAAAACGTAGCGGTATTATGGCGAAAAATAGACTCTTAGTTTACTGGCGTGGTCATCACCGTACGTCCTTAACGCTACGAAAATCACGAAAACATTTTTTAGGCTGCTTAATTACCAATTTACGAGAAATCTGCAAAATATGATGTTGGATAAGAATAAAAATAAGAAATTAATAAGAATTTTCGTTGCGTTCCAACGATGCAAACTTCAGCCCCATAATCAAGAATTTTCATGTTATGAATTGAAACGCTTTTTTCGTTCGTTGCAGAAATTGCATTCAAAACTATACACTTTGTTCGCGACAATTTTTTAGATAGTTTCAATAATATATTGTTCTCGGCTAACAATATATCTTTCGAATGAAAAAAAAAACTTTCAATTTCATCATGTTATTGAAGTCAATAGCGTTTTGTTTGGACTAATAAATCCGACTATTTACACCAACAATTTTACAATTGAATCAACCAAATTTCATTCAATAACACTAATAATATTGGATCAATCAATTTTTTTTCAGTGTAGGACAGAAAAAGAGGCTTTGAAAAAAAATCGGACGAATCCTCCCCCCAATTGTGGCGCCCTAGGCTGCCCATTACACTACGCGATTGGCATTATGGCATTGCAAATTGCAAATTAGCCGGCATGCATACGCTCAACGACGTAAAAAGTTATCGTCGCGTAATTGTTAAATACCAAACCACCATGCAACGATAAAAGAAAAAAGAAGTCGAATAATTTCGAGAAAAAAAAAAGCAAACGACAATAAACACGCTGACAAGCCTCACCGAAAGACTGGCGCACTGTGCAAAAAGCGAGTCCTAATTGGTATTCTAATTAGAAAGGAGATCAAAGACGGATCTCATCTCGAGTGAGTCGCGCCTACCGGCTACGTAATGTTCGGTCTCGCGCACGATACGAAACACACGTCACCTTCGAAGGAGCAGATCACGAGTCGGCGTACCCAAAAATGGCAATGCGTTTTAAATCCTTCGACGAAGGAGCCCGCAGCTTCGCGATGATTGCCAAACGTTTTCGGGTCTGAGAGTTACACCGCACCGGGCACCGTGGCTCTACATGCGCCGTGCTTTTATTATTGTGCAACGGTTCAGATACGTGACTGAGAGTGGCAACGCGCGAATCCAATCCACACCCAACACAGTCAACCGAATCGACGTTTTGACTGATAATTCAATAAATTGCATTAACCGCAAAATACTTTTATTACAGATCTCTTCGAGTGCAAAGTTGCCACTTGTATGCAGTTGTTCCTCATTCCTACTGGATGTCCAGCTGTGTGGTTCCAGCTGCGGTGTGGACATTTTTTTTTTTCACAAACGACGCAAATGTTCACGGAATTTCGAGATCCTGTAAGGGAATTGCAATTCTTATATGCGCGATGTGAGAATTTAAAAAAATGAATAAACCGTTCGGAAACCTCTGCAAAAGCAACCATGTTGAAGTTTGCATCGTTGGACTGCAACGAATGCAATTTCTTTTGACCGATTACGCCTACAAAAGTTCTTCAAGCATTTTTAACCCTAGAATGGTAACTGATAAACATAAAAATGGTGATAAACCACCCCAATTTTGAAAAATTCATATCTCCGGTGAAATTTTACGAAAAGGGTTCAACTTGCCCACACGGAAATAAAATATATTTTTCGATATATTACAAAAAAAGATGTAAAATATATTTCAGATATATATTATCCACCTTAGATATAGATTAGATATATGCAATATATACGGGAAATGCATTAAAAATATATTCGCGATATCAAAGTTTTCGCCAAAAATAGATCTTCAGAATGTATATAAAAATATATTAGGGGTACAACTTTGCAGTGACCGTTTTACTTAGAGAGCCACTGCGGCCGAAGTAGTGGCCCTAGCTCAATAAAAAAAAGTGGCATTTTAAACTAGAGGCTCTGCCAATGTAAACAATTTAAAAAAGCTAACGGATACGTGTATGCATTATAAAGTTATTGGCACTCAAACATGGCAACCTACGAGCCGAATTCTCAGCATTTGCGGGAACTGCTCCAAAGACAACAAAGGAAGGGATTTTTGCACCGGATTGTGACTGGAGATGAAAAGTGGGTTTACTACGATTATCCTAAACGCCGAAAATCATGGGGACTGCCTGGTCATATTCCGTCATCAACGCCCAAACCGAATATTTACGGATCCAAAGTGATGCTGTGTATCTGGTGGGACCAGCTGGGCGTTGTGTACTATGAGCTGCTCAAACCATCCGAAACCATCACAGGGGAACTCTACCGACGTCAGTTGATGCGCTTGAGTAAGGCACTCAAAGAGAAACGGCCACAATTCAACGAAAGACATGACAAGGTGATACTGTAGCATGACAATGCCCGACCCCATGTTGCAAATGTCGTGAAAAAGTACATGGAAACGCTGAAATGGGAGGCTTTATCCCACCCGCCGTACTCTCCAGACATTGCCCCTTCCGACTATCACTTGTTCCGGTCAATGGCACACGATTTGGCTGACCAGCACTTCGGTACTTACGAAGAAGTCAAAAATTGGGTCGATTCCTGGATTGCCTCCAAGGACCAAGACTTTTATCGACGCGGGATTCGAATGCTACCTGAAAGATGGGCCGAGGTCGTAGCTAGCGACGGGCAGTACTTTGATTAAAAAATATGTAGCCACTTTTTTATAATAAAGCCTTAAACTTTTGAAAAAACGGTCACTGCAAAGTTGTACTCCCAATAGATGTTGGATAGGCGGTTACGTATATTCGAACTATATTGAAAATATACTTACAATGTACTCAAATTACCCTTAAAATATACTACACATGTATTTTAACTGTATTCAACTTATAATTGAAATATATTTTAAATGTATTTAAACTACGTCTAAAATATACACGATTTATGTTCATACTTCGTTTAAAATATACTTGAAATATGTTCATACTACATTTTAAATATTAATGAAATACATTCAACATGTATTAAAGATATGCTTGAAATATATTGAAACTATACTTGAAATATTCTAAAAAATTTTGTTATGACGTTATTTACATCATTGCACCCTTTTACGATATTTTTTTCTTGTCCTCAATTACGATTATGGTGTTTGCGGTTCAAATATATTAATGGTTCAAATTTAAATTATATCAGACGCTTACACGCGCCGTAAGGTGGTTTCGAACCCGGGACCTCTGAGTGATGAGCTGGGACGTTCCCCACTGAGCTATTTCTATTTGTTAAATTAACTTTCGTATCGTCTGCATATCGTACAATACACAATGTTAGTTTATTGAGAAATGTGTGGATTTACAAGAGTAACTAACATTATCGGATCAATTACTTAATTGCGTTCGCATAGAGAGCGATAATCGAATAGAATTACGAGATTACATAACCTCCAATTTTTTTGTCTGATCATTTATTCCGGCTAGTGCGGCCAGGTCTTCGCGAGATACCGACTTGAAGATGTTTTTCACTTGCAACGTCATTTGTTACTCGAGTTGCTCAACCAACCACATTTAAAATATATAAAACATAGATTCAGTTTGTATCTTTGATATATTTAAGATGTATCTTAAATAGATTTATATTTATATATCGTATAGGTTTTTAATCATACCCAAAATTATATTTGACATATCCAACTTTTCGTACAAAATGTATTTAATATATGTTTTATGTATCTTTCGATATATTTTTCATATATTTTATTTCCATGTGGGTGGGCTCATTCGTTTCGTTTTTTTAATGCAGAATCACGCAGGCCTACGGCAATTCCGCTTTAAGTAGGAAAAGTTAGTAAAAAATTAGGTAAAAGGATGAAAAACATGAAAAAATTCGTAAAGGGCGCAAGATTCAGACTCGCCTGGGGTGGTTTTTTACCCCAGGTTACCGTTCTAGGGTTAAGATATTTAGTTAGCGACTTACATTACAAATCTATAAAAAAAAAAAAAAGATCGCCAATAATAATAAAAATATGGAAAATAAAATGTAAAATGGAACTTTCGTTGCGTACCAACGATGAAAACTTCAACACCATGGAAAAATGACGTTGAAGTTTGCATCGTTGAAATGCAACGAAAATTGTTTCCTTTCAATATCCCAAATTTCCTTAGGCAGATTTGTGCTACGGAAATTAGGCAAACATTTTTTAGGATTCTTACTTAGCGATCTACAACGAATCTGCAAAATATAATCAATGATGGAAATAATAAATGGAGAAGAATTTTCGTTGCGTGCCAACGATGAAAACTTCAACCCCATGGTTTATATCAAGTACGGCAATGGTCAACAATATACTAGATCAAATCATTAAAATACAGGTTTCAAAAAAAAAATGCAATTCCGATGCAATGCCCATTTATTTAATTTTCCCACAAAATGTCCTCTACGAGGGAATCAAATTGAAAAGCCGAGTGTATCATGACGGAAACTTAGTGAGAAAAATAAAATGAAGAGGATGCCCAACGTGCAAGTTTTCATTTCGATCCTGAAGAATTTCTCAGGCTAGTCAGAGGGAACGATCGTAAGAGGTAACGAGAGCCTCATCATAGACACGGTGCATATAGGTCACGGCTTACACCGCGGGTTCGCAATTTCTCGTCCATCTCCGTTGCCCGCACGGTCCTTTACCGGGTAAGTATATCCAACGGCGTGCAGTGGCTAACGGTAAATTAAAACGCACGAAGAGAGGCGCGCACGTGGTGTACGGAGTTGAACAAGGAGTGATCGCGACCTTTTAACCGACGAGGAAATACCATCGTCGCGCTGCAGTGTGCACTAATTGCTCCCCCGCCATCGGGCATAACCCAAAAGCAAACGACCAAAGTTTTTCCCTGCCGAGACATTATAGCCTCAGGCCATTTGTCCTCGTTACGGCGCAATTTAAACTTGATATATTGTTTTTCTTTCTAATTTCTAAGCTCAACCGAACGAAATCGTTGAGAGAGAGAGAGAGATGTACCTTTAGGCGAGGAAAAAACTTCATGATTTTCATTAAAAGGAACGATTTATTCCCCATTATTGAGACTTAGGGTATGTTTTATTACTACTTTTGGCTGTAACGTGGTATTTTTTAAATTATTGATATTAAAAATGGCGAAAGTACGGCACGGTCTTCTAAACTGCATTTTCAAAACTGGCGTGACGTATAGCTAAAACACTAATCAACCGATTCTCATGAAATTTGGTGCAAATCTTTCTAACCTTATTGTCTAAAACATGAACCTAATTTTTTTTGAAAATTAAAAAAACGTATTTTTTTATTGCAGAATGTAGCAATTTTTCTGACAATTCGATGATTTTCGTTTCATGGCGTACCATTTCATCGGTATTCAACATTTCTCCATTTTTCTTGGTTCATATTCTGCGTGTGAGCGTTAATGAAAGAAAAATATTCGTTGGTTTTTTTTCAGATTAATTCCGCTGACGCTACGTGTCACGCCGTCTGACAATATCCGTCCCGTTTAGAAGACGTGCCGTACCTCCGCCATTTTTAAAGATTAATAAATTTTTAAAATACGAGCTAACAGCCAAAAGCAGTACTAAAACATACCCCAAGTATCACAATCGATGAACACATCTTTCCTTAAAAAAAAAATCAGATATTTATTCCTCGCCTAAGAGTATCTCCCCCCTTAATATATCGCTGCAACGCGCGACATTTGGAATTCGCCACCTCACCGCCTTCTTTCGTTGATGCATTATCAGGTTCTCGGTGATAAAGATTAATTTCACCACACAACTCGTTGCAATGCAGATTAGAAAAAAGAAAAAAACTGCTAATTTTCATGATTTTTTTTTAATAGGAAAGATTTCTTTCCAATTTTTGAGACTCAGGGTATGTTTTATTACTACTTTTGGCTGTTAGATGGTATTTTAAAAAAAATTAACATTAAAAAATAGCGGAGGAATGGCACCGTCTTCTAAACTGCATTTTCAAAACTGGCGTGACGTATAGCTGAATAACTACTCGACCGATTCTGATGAAATTTGGTATAAACCTTCCTAACGTTATTGTCTAAAACATGAACCTAAATGTTTTTGAAAATTGAGAAAAAAAGTATTTTTATTGCCAAAAATGGCGGAGGAATGGCACGGTCTTCTAAGCTGCATTTTCAAAACTGGCGTGACGTATAGCTGAATAACTACTCGACCGATTCTTATGAAACTTGGTAGAAATCTTCCTAACCTTATTGTCTGAAACATGAACCTAGAATTTTTTGAAAATTACAATAAAAAAAGTATTTTTTATTGCCAAATGTAGCAATTTCTTTCGGAAAATTCAATCTTTTTGTTTCACAGCTTACCATTTCATCAATTTTAGACATTTCTCACTTTTTCTTGGTTCATATTCCGCGTACGAATCTTAATTAAAGAAAAATCTTCGTTGGTTTTTTTTCACATTGATTCCGCCGACGCTACGTGTCACGCCGTCTGCCAATATCCGCCCCGTTTAGAAGAACGTGCCATACCTCCGACATTTTTAAAGATTAATAAATAAAATAAAATACACTCTAACAGCCAAAAGCAGTAATAAACCATACCCCGAGTATCACAATCGATGAAGAAATCTTTCTTGAAAAAAAAAAATCATAAATATCAGCAATTTATTCCTCGCCTAAGGGTATCTCCCCCTTTAATACTTATATCGCTGAAACGCGCGACATTTGGAATTATCCACCTCACCGCCTTCTTTCGTTGATGCATTGTCAGGTTCTCGGTGATAAAGATTAATTTCACCTCGCAACACAAAATGTAACCCCTGTGGTGGGAGAGGCCGAGAAAAGGGACAGCTCGTTCGTGATAGACTCGTTGCAATGCAGATTAGAAAATAGTATCCGTTACAATACCCTCGCGGTCAGGCTTCGTATCCTTCATCTCCCTTTCTTTTCCACTAGCTTTTTATTTTTCATGTTTATATATATTTTTTTTTCCCCGACTAGGCTCTCCCTCTAACGCGCATAATCGTTCGTTTCTTTTCTTCTTGCAATAATGCAACTCACGAGAGTCGCGCGGTGCGTGAGAGTATTCGAGTTCTTTGGATGACTCAGCGCGGAACATACGTTGAGGGAGAGAACGGTCTAGCGAGAAACATTGGCTGAAACCGAGAGGATATTACGGGGGGGGGGGGGGGGGGGATATTCCACGTCCAATATCACGCGTATCGAATTTCGAGTCGTTGCGCGTAGGGATTATCGGCGGCCAACGGGTACAATTTTCCACCCCATGAACTTGACGCGTCAAGCAGATAGAGAGCGCGAAAAGTTTTGTACTATTTTTGTCTTTTTTCTTCAGCAGACAAGTCATACACTGAGTAGTTTTCCGCATTGACTTTTCAGTTGTAACTTTAACTTATTTATTTGAGATTAAAGTTTGCATCGTTGAAATGCAACGAAAATGATAATTTTTTAATTTCTCCGATTTCGTTTGCCAAATATTTGGTACGAAAATAAATTTCAATCGTTTTTCTAGTTGCGTATGTCGAGATCGTGAATTTAACGGGCTACTCTATCTAGGTGGGTAAAAAAAATTGCATTTTCCAAAAATGTTTTTATTCTATAGTATTACCTTTTAGAAATATTCGTTTTCGAAATATACCTTTTTAGAAATATTCCTTTTAGAACTATCACCTTTTAGAAATAGTTCTTTTACAAGTATTGCCTTTTAGAAATATTCCTTTTAGAAGTATCACCTTTTAGAAATATTCCTTTTAGAAGTATCACCTTTTAAAAATATTCCTTTTGGAAGTATCACCTTTTAGAAATATTCCTTTTAGATGTATCACCCTTTAGAAATATACCTTTTAGAAGTATCACCTTTTAAAAATATCCCTTTTGGAAGTATCACTTTTTAGAAATATTTCTTTTAGATGTATCACCCTTTAGAAATATCCCTTTTAGAAGCATAACCTTTTAGAAATATTCCTTTTAGAAGCATAACCTTTTAGAAATATTCCTTTTAGAAGTATCACCTTTCAGAAATATTCCTTTTATGAATATCACATTTAGAAGTATTCCTTTTAGAAGTATCACCTTTTAGAAATATTCCTTTTGAAAGTACACCTATATTCCCGGAAAATTCCACTAAAATATTCGTAAAATTGAATGAGCTGTAGCTTCTAACAATTTGGCTGGGCGAACTTTAAACGCGTTTCTCTCGAAGCACTGTTTTCAAAGTCGGTGGACATGATATTTCGAGAACCACTCGATGGATTATTTCCAAATTTACAGGAGATACGACGAGAAATATTTGAAGGTCGTTGACGATCTTACTTTTTTCAAATCGATCTTCATTATTTAACAGTTACGTAAAACTGACGACGATTTTCATAAATGTTGTATGCTTGAGGTTCAAAGCGTCGCAACGTTGTTAAAAATAAATATTAAAAAAATCGACGATCGTCAACGACTCGTATTTATTGTTAACTTGAATAACCCGTTTGGTTTTTAGATTTCGGATAGACCGTTTGAGCCGGAGAGTGTCCACCGCCAAACGTCGAGGAAAAAAAAATTTCATCCTCTACCGGCGGGCATGTTTTTGTTGTTTTACTGTATTTTTTGGTAATTTTGCCAAAATGCGTTTCTTTTTCATCAACCGTTTCCCAAAAGAAAAATTCGGTATTTTGCAATTTTTTCGGGCCTCTAGGTAGACGTAGCCCCTTAAATCTAGAATGAAATATTTTGTGAAATAACAAAAATAAGGAAATAAATGTATAAAAAAGAAATTTCGTTGCGTTGCAACGATGAAAACTTCACGACCATGTATCTGTCATTTTCCTTCGGCTAATAAAGATCCGTGCTTCAAAAGGCTTTCAAAGAGAGGTTTTCTTTGGAGAAGCTGTCATTTTTCGTATTTTTCGAAATTTCGAAAAGTCGATAGTGAACCCATAGCCAGTTGGATATATTTGAAGGAATTTTTTGTTTGTTTTCGTTTCAGATTACATTTGAGCCTGGTAGAGGTCCCGCCGTTTCGGGCCTCGCCGCTGAAGGACTGCAACGCCAACTGCAGCACCACGAACACTTTGAAAGATTTTCTTCCGAAAAAATTACACTGCAACCACAAACATGTGTACAACATACTGGGAAAAAATTAATTCATTCCAACCAATGTGTTACGCGAAAAAAATGCATCATTCTGACCTTTCAAATTGAGCTTCCAGAGAAGGATACCCCGTTAATTACCGTAAATACCGGCGATAATTTTCCCCGACGATGCAACTGTTCGGTGAGGTAAAAAAATAACGTTGAAGTTTGCATTGTTGGAATGCTACGATTTGTTCCCTCATTTTTCATTTCTACATTGCGATCGTAATTCAAAGCTTTCTTTACGAATTGAGGTCATCAATCTCTAATGAGAATACGTGAAAACATTTCATTAATTTGCACAGCTCCAAACGGTCAAAAAAAATTCCGTCATAAAAAGAATGAATATAACGTCATGAAAAAAAAGGAACCATCAATTATTTCACTTAGTGTAAAATAACTATAAATAAAAAATAAATTTCGTCGGGCCCAATCGTTTCGACGTATTACGAGTGGCTCGTAAGTGCTCGTGAGTGTTTTGACAGTCCATCCGAGTGTTTTAAGCCAAGCTGCAAATTTTTTCGAGCATCTCCAACAAATTATTCGCGAGTGCGTTTGAGTGCTGGAAAGTGCTCGCGAGCTTGCTTCGAAGAGCGAAATCTTTCGATTGGCCGGAATTACTTTATTGGCGAAAGTGAACGCTTCCGAGTGTGTATTTGACGGGTTTTAAGCATGCATCGCACGCGACGTCTTCGGTGCTTTGGCGTGTGTCCTTTCATGCGGCAAGAATGTCGAAGCTCTCGAGTGCGAGCTGAATGACACTTTGAGAGTTTGCCCGAGTACACCGAGGCGCGAAACTGTGTCTTGGAACGACCTCGAGAGGTTTTTCGGTGCTCGTGTGTCACTACTTGCGAATTTTCGGTACGATGATTTTCCATGCTTGAAGCGAGTGCCTACACGAGTGTGCCAGAGTAAGAGTCTGCGCTGGGCCTCGTACGAAAATTTTCTGACCGTACCGTCATTCTGAGGCTAATTATGGACTTTTTACGTCTCCATCGTGCTGGTCGACCTTTGGATGAGATTGAAGTTTGCATCGTTGGAATGCGACGAAAGTTGTTATTTTTCAATTGCTCAAACTTCTTTCGGCGAATCTTCGTTACGAAAAAGCCCTCAATTATTTTCTAGTCGCTTATTTGCAGGTCTAGAAATTGAATCGGCGAAAAAGCATTTTGTGAAATAATAAAAACGGGGTAATCAAAATACGAAAGAGAAATTTCGTTGCAATCCGAGGATGCAAACTTCAAGAGCATGACTTTTGAGTCAAATGTCGGTTTGTGATTTTTTTCCAATGAACCTCAACAAAATACGAGGTATAGATTTATTCTGTAGATGCTATTTTTCATAAAATGTGTAATTAAGGGGTTACCCCCACTTGCGATTTTGAAAAAAAATCGATTTTTTTTTAATTGCATTTTTTTTTGAAGTATAAGTATCTGAGAATATGTCCTGAAAATTTCAAGTCGATCCGAACAAAATTGACTGAGATATGAGCGTTGATAGAGAAGAATCCGTTGTGTAAACGACCGGCTAATTGAAACTTTAAACGCGTTTTTCTCAAAATGGCATTTCTGAAGTCGGCGACCAAGATTACTCGAACACTAATGAACCGATCTTTTTGAAATTTTGCAGGCTTATTTAATACATAAAAATGTAGTCTTTAATCGTTCGATTTTTTTTTTCGAAAAAAAATGGCCGTTTTATAGCCACAAAACGGTCGTTTTTTTTTCGTTAAAATCGAACCATTAACTTTGACTGTCCGCCATTTTGTGAAAAATGAATATTTTTTAAAATCCTTCGATTAAAGACTAGTTTATACTTATATTTGACTAAGTCCATCCGCATTTTTTTTTTCAGATGATCCACTTCGCCGCAATGTTGGTCACCGCAAACCGTGCATATAAAAACATTATTTCATTGACGGCCATTTGCCACTAAACAATGTGAGGTTTTTCAATAAAAAAATTACTGAAAGTTCTTCAAGATGTGTTCTTAAAGATGGTATATCGATCGATTAAAAAAGTTTTGTAGTTTACTTTTAAAAAATTCATGAAAAAGGCCTTTTTTGCGCTACAAGTGGGGGTAACGCCTTAAAGGACAAAATTATGCATTTTTTATATTTTTATTACGTGAATAAAAAAACTTATGTTACTACCAAGTTGGAAAAGTATAACATTATAGATGATTATTATGAAAAAACTGGGTCAGCGAATGTTTTATGTATAAAACGATCAATATGAATTAATAGTTGTAATAAATAATCTCGTGATATAAATATAAGTAGGCATAGCTATAAATTACTCAAAAATTCATTTTGAGTTGTAACTCAAAATGAAATTTGGAGTAATTTATAACTATGCCTACTTATATGTATATCACGAGATTATTTATTATTACTATTAATTTATATTAATATAAGTATACGGAGTATAAGTATAATAAGTATAATAAATATAAGTATATATAAGTATAAGTAGGCATAGTTATAAATTACTCCATACTTCATTTTGAGTTACAACTCAAAATGAAATTTTAAATAATTCATAACTAGGAATAGTTATGTCACAAGATTTTTTATTATTACTATTAATTCATATTAATCGTTGCCGAAATACGGCAACTTGGCATGACGTTGAAGTTTGCATCGTTGCAATGCAACGAAATTTTTGTTCACCCTTAATTCATTTATTTTTATGCTTATGCAAAGCCTTCTCTTTTTGCAAATTGAGGTCCCAAATCTTCAATAAGAATACGTAAAAACTTTGCAGTGTTTTTTACAGCCAAACAAAATCCAACAAATAAAAAAAGTTCATTTTCTTTGCGTTCCAACGATGCAGACTTCAACGTCATAACTTCGCGGACATCGAGGTTGGCAGCAGTGCTGTTCATTCGCCAGCCAAGATTCGTAATCTTTCATAAAACCTTGATAGTTAAATATTGAATATATATATATATGGTTTACGATGGGCAAGATGGGTTTTTTTTCTAAATGTTTATAAAGTTTAAGTTCGCGTTAATCAATTGCAAAAATAGTTTATCTTGGTGCTAAATAGCCAAAAAAAATGACATCACCCGTAGCGTGAACGTCTTGTCCATCTAACCGTACGTAAACTTACATTCGTTAAATAATTTTTTATCTCCGGCGTGAGATGGTGAAAAAAATTCGCACAGCCTCGGTATAATCTAAACAATAACATATATATTAAAAAAATTAACCTTGGATTGTGACTAACGCTCTAACCTCCTCAACAACACGACTTTATGAAAAAAAAATGAATGATATTCAAGTTTGCATCGTTGGCACGCGATGAAAGTTTAGTAGAGCGATTTTTTCTGTTGGCAAATACAGACTACAAAAATCGCTCAACCGTCTCGAGGCTTCACCTGAAAAATCTTCAGCCTAAATCTAGTGCAAGATAAGAATTCGGTTGATGAAAAAAACTGAAGAAATAAGTTTGAAAAATAAAGTTTCTCCAAACGAAAAATAGACAAAACCCTGTCGTCCATACACGTGTATATATCCCAACGATTGTCACACGACGTAATACGCAATAAAATTTGTTTGGCTGAAAACTTTTGTGCACGCCAGTGTATGCGATCTGGCACATACGCCTGTGCGCGTACACTTCAGGTACGCGAAGCGTCGTCAAACTTGTGCGTTTCCTCGTCTTTATCGTACAGTTAAGAGTTTACATTTGAGTTCGCGACGTTCGAGGGCGTTCGAGTGTGCGTTACAACCGGTTGAATTGAATTCGCATGGCGTCACTCTTTCGCGCGGGTATACAAACGCGTGTAGCCGCGGCTCTCGCAGCTTTTGTGACAGGTAAGTGTACCGTAGCGATTCGGATAGTAAGGTGCCGAGGCGCGGACGCGGAGCGTCGAGGAAGCGAGGCGGGGGGAGGGGGGGGGGTAACCCAGATAAGAAAAGAACACTACATCGATTGTTTCTCGTGAGACTAAACGATACATTCTGCTTTTAAATACTCGACAATTCGATTTTCTTGCCGTGACTTCTGCATACATACGATTTAATAATTAAAAAATTATAATAATTGAAATAAAAAAGACATGAAAACATTGAATAAAATTGAAAATTTGACAAATTAAAAAATTGAAAAAATTGTACAATACTGAAAAATTGAACAAAATTGAAAAATTGACAGATTGAAAAATTGAGAAAAATTGAAAAAATTGTACAATACTGAAAAAATGAACAAAATTGAAAAATTGAAAAATGGAACAAAATTGAACAAAATTGAAGAATTGACAAATTTGGAAAACTGAAAAAATATAATAATTGAAATAACTGTTTCAATTGAATTAACTTCGAAATAATTGAATTGCCCGGAGCAATAAAACAAAACTAAAACTGCCGATAGGGGCAATCGATCGATAGAACGATAAAGGCTAAAAATAAGCACGAAAGATCGACGTTGAAGGAAAAATGAGAAAATAAAACGGACATCCACGTAACACGCAACGTGTATCGAGTGACCGCGAGCAGGCCAAAAAAAGACGCGATGACATTTGCGATTGCGCGAATATATACGCGCGCAAAGGAGATCTATTGAGCGCGTTTTTGTTTTCCGCTCTTTGGCGGTACGCACCTTTAGTCGCACAATCGCGTACCGAGCGTCGAAGCGTTTCAAGCAAAAGGAGGGGAGGGGGGAAACAAGCGAAGACGAGGTAAGAGAAAAAAAATTTAAAAAAAAAATCTTTCTACAAGTAATTTGAAGCAGACTTTCGCCGTTCGCCTCGAATAAACCGGAAGTAAAACAAATACAGCCGTCACGCCGGTTTCTTTTCTGTTGGCGAGAGTTGGAGGATGGCCGGGCAGAAGGGGGGAGGCCTTTTGAATACACAGAAACGCGACAGATCCCGCTATATGGAGGTTTTTTTTTGGAGAAACGAAATAATGGAATTTCCGAGGAGATGGAATAGACGCGAAGAAACTCACTTTGCCGCTTTGAAACCGGAACTCGTGTGGAAGATAAAAGACAATATTTTTCTCTGTATTGCGAGAAAGCCAATCCAGTGGTATTTGTTTTTCGTTTATCTTTATCTCTTTCTCCCTCTCTCTTTCGCTCTCTCGCGTGTTTCATGCTAAATAATTAAGGGGGGAGGTCGCCTTTGGGCGAGGAAAAACTTGCCTGTTTTTTTTTTTTTTTTTTTTTTTTTTTTTCAAAGCAAAGATTTCTTCAACATTGTTCAGACTTAGGGTATGTTTCATTACTACTTTTGGCTGTTATATGATATTTTATTTATTTATCAATCTTGAAAAATGGCGGAGCTATGGCACGGTATTCTAAACTGCATTTTCAAAACTGGCGTGACGTATAGCCAAAAATCCAATCGATGGATTCTCATGAAATTTGATATAAATCTTTCTAACGTTATTTTTAAAAACATGATCCTAAATATTCTTGAAAATTAAAATTAAAAAAAAAAGTATTTTTTATATTGCAAAATGTGGCCATTTTTCCGGAAAATTGAATCGTTTTGTTTCAAAGCGTACCGTAAAACGGGGTTAAGGGGCAATACGAATGTGACACTGTCGAAAAATCGATTTTTTTGTTGCCTTTTTCGACAGTTTATACTTTCAAGAATATCATTATCATTTATATTATTCATATCAATATCATTTTATCTTGCTAAAGTCGATAGTTAAATGTTTAAGCGCGTTTTTCTCGAAATTAGATTTTTCAAATTTGCTGACATTGTAACTCAAAGAGCAATTATCCGATTGACTTGAAATTCGAACTGCGTACTCTTGAATATATTTACTCTACAAATGACGTAGGATATTTTTGATTGGATGAAAATTGACGATTTGGCATTGAAAAAAACGACCATTTTACAGGCAAGAAAACAGACTTTTTTTCATAATTACGCCATTTTGTTAGATTTTGATATTTTTCGAAAATCCTACGTCATTGTACAGGAAATACCTTCCAGTTTAACGATATTTATTGCTTTTTCGGCTTCAGCTACTCAATCGGCCGGAATCATGTCAGCAGTGGAGAAACTTTTTTTTTTGGCGCCTCCGAAGTCAGCGCATAAGACGCTTGGATCTTAATATTTTGCTGTGAAAAAATTGTGTAATATAGGTCAAATATAGCCAAATACGTTTACTTCACGAGATTATTGGCCCATGGTTTACGATGGGCAAGATGAGGAATGTTTTTTCTAAATGTTTACAAAGGTTCAGTTTGCGTCAATCCGTTGTTAGAAATGGTTTATCTTGATGCTAAATAACAAAAAAAAATACATAACCTTTAGTGTGAAAGTCTTTCCCATCTAACCGCACGTTAAATTACATACATTAAACGATTTTTTATCTCTGATGTTTGGTGATGAAAAAAGTTCAAAAAAATCGTAAAGACTCAGTATAGTCTAAACGATAACAAGTATTTTTTTTATTAAATTTAAGCTTGGATTATGGCTAACGCTCCAACCTCCTTAACGGCGGGGTAAAGTTAATTCGGCGAAAAAAAGGCATGTTTTTAAGATTTTTTTTTTTGGCGTAACGAGTAGTGTTCGTTTATTGAAAAATTTACATATAATAAAGTAACATTTCAACAACATTCTCCTAAATTTGCATTGCAAAATATTCAAAATTGAGCGAGTAAAAATTAAACCCCGGAGGCGCCTCGAAAAGAAGTTGGTTTGCGGTGTGCACCATAACTCGCAACAGAATCATTTGAAACAAAAAAATCAAAATGCATTTGTTAAAGGAGATGTTTCTCGAGGTAACGACGGGAGGATTTTTTTTTTTCGATTTTTCGTAGCACTTGTGAGCCAAAAACCCGATTTTCGCTAAAAAAATCGGCTAATTTGTTGTTGAACAATTAGTAGTTATTAAAAAAAAAAAAAAAAAAAGCTCTCGACAATACCTGGTGAATTATGTGAAGAAGTACTGTGCAAAATTTCAAAGCGATTGGTCCAGTAGATTTTGAGTTATCGTGCACACGGACTTCAAATATGACAAGTCTCAGAAAAACGGTTTGAAAAAGGCAGAAGAGAAGAGAACGGCATGGAGCAATAGACGCTCAAATACTCATAACTTCGTCAATTTTACTCCGATCGACTTGAAATTTTAACACAATATTCTTGATATATTATGCATTCATTTAAAAAATGAAAAAAAAATGAAAAAAAAATGTTAATACTTTACTCCGCCCTTAACGTGCTATAAAAATTATTTAAAAAGACTATCACGCCCGTCAATTTGGAAAAATCGTGAAAATGAAAACTGGAAAAAACGCGCTCCAAAGTTTCCAATAGCAGGCAATATCAATATCAAATGTCAATCGCTTCTTTGCTTTTAGCCTTGTATTTTCGAAAATATTTACAATTCGCCTCTGTAACTTTGTAAATATATTCTTGGATAGTTTAACTATCGACTTAAGCAATAAAAAAAAAAAAAAAAAACGTTTTTTCGGACCTGCTAATTCAGACTCCTGCCTTTATCGTTGACATAAGATGCACTTCAATGCCTCATCAAAGAAATCCAACGATCGAGGTTACTTTGACACTTTTTAAATATAAAAAAATTCTAAGGAGTGGGTGGTGAGGCTTGACTCTCTTATACATTCGATAGCCAAAGGACACATTGTTTTATTGGATAAAAAACGTTACCTACAAAAGACTTACCTGTTCAAAGTAATCCCATTTTACGGTGCCATTTAATTGATTTTCAACATTTCTCACTTTTCCTTGGTCCATATTCTGCGTATGAGTGATAATGAAAGAAAAATCTTTGCTGGTTTTTTTTTCAGATTAATCCCGTCGAAGCTACGTGTCACGTCGTGTGACAACATCCGCCGCAATCCGTTTATAAGACCGTGCCATACGTCCGCCATTTTTAAAGGCCAACGAAAAAAAAAAAATACCATGTAACAGCAAAACTAGTAATAAAACATACCCAGTCTAAAAAATGGTAAAAAATCTTTCGTTTAAAAAAAAATCACGAAATACAGCAATTTTTTCCTCGCCTAAGGTGTCTCCCCCTTAAAGAACAAGTGCTCTAAGAATAAATGCTTCGTGCGCCTGAGTTATTTTTCAACCAGAAATATTGCACGAATTGTCAAGGGAAAACTTCGCGGTAAAGTCGACATTGTTCCTTATCTCGGTATTGATATTTTTATTTCTCGGTATGCCTCGTATCAGCATGATAAATAACGACGAGCGAGAGAGATATTTCGATATAATCCTGTCGCAATGATACGCGATTCCTTCACCTTGTGTTTTGGAACAAACGCCGTAATACGTGCAAACAGAAAATTCGTATTTTCCCCATCATGTTTAATTATCATATCCGTTGTTCTTGTATAACCGTTCGACCGCACGTGGGGTCGATCGGACCCCAGACGTTTTTCAGATCATTGTATTTCGGTGAATATGCATTTTTTTTTTGTAGAGACGTAATTCGGTGTTTATTTAAAATATCAAATAACAATTTGATCTTTTCTTTGCCTTACGATTAGTGTGATTTGGTACGTGACCTAGTTTAAGGGGTTACCCCCACTTGCGATTTTGAAAAAATCGATTTTTTTTTATTGCATTTTTTTGAAGTATAAGTATCTGAGAATATGTCCTGAAAATTTCAAGTCGACCCGAACAAAATTGCCTGAGATATGAGCGTTGAAAGTGAAGAATCCGTTGTGTAAACGACCGGAAATTGAAACTTTGAGGGGGGATTGTCTTTTTTTTTCGCAAAATTTACCGCTTTTTGGGAATTTTTTTGTGAAGAAAGTATACAACGGAAAACTTGTGAAACTTGGCATATAGTTTTATTGATCTGTTTACTACATACAAAAAAATGTTTAAACAATTTCATCAAAAAATCCGCCTCCCACCCCCCTCGACGCGCGATGGTCCTTTTTTGATGGTGTGCACGATTTCTCAAAAACTATTCAACCGATTGCCTTCAAATTTGGACAGAATGCTCAGCTGACATCCTTTTATCGTTTGATGAAGCAAAAAAGCAATACGTTTAATAGTTTTTTATTTATAACAAAAAATCGATCAATTTTTTTCGAAAAATCGATACTTCAAGTTCAAAACGTCACCAAATCGTCAATTTTGTTTTCCCTTCATCGAACGATAGCTATATGTGTCTAAAGTAAAATGCTTTTTGGGTTTTTGTTGCAGGATGAACGTGAAGGCTGTAATCGTGCACACCATCAAAAAAGGATCGCATCGCGCGTCGAGGGGGGTGGGAGGCGGATTTTTTGATGAAATTGTTTAAAATTTTGTTTGTATGTAGTAAACAGATCAATAAAACTACAGTACTACCTCTCTAAGAGAGCGGTCTAGGGCGGTTAGGGGAAGTAATTCTCGAGAAATTCGTCGCCGAAGCCTTCCCCCACCGCTAGGTTAGCGCGCTCGAAAATCGCGCATGTGGTAGCGTGTATGTGTTTCTCCACTCGACCTCTATGAGAGAGCGCGAACGAAAGTGTTGAGAAAACTGTAAACAAGTTGCGGAAAGTGTACTGGCGTTTCGTCGTTTCATGCGTAAGTATATCTCATTGAATATTGATGTGTAAATCTTTCTTTTTCTTCGCGTTTTTTTATTCTGCTGTTTGGTATATTTTGTTGTTGCAATATTATAACACATATGAAGGAAACATTTGTAAAACTTTCAATAATTGTTGAATTATCTTATTGTTCGCAAAAATATACGTAGTATATTCGTTATCGAAACTCGAACATATACAGTAGAACCTCGATTATCCGAACCAATTGGGACCGAGACTAGTTCGGATAATCAAAAGTTCGGATAATCGAAACGTGGGTTTTTTGGGACGAGATCATAAACAACACCTTTTTATATAAAAACAGTACATACATATATATTATAATTTGACATATATGTTAACGTTGAAATATATATTATATATATATATATATATAATGTATTTGAAATACCTGAAAAAAGTTGAATGCTTTTTTTATATTTTTTAAAAATAAAATCGTCCATTTTTAATTGACGAACGGCTGTAACGCGTTTTTGAGCGGCTAAGTCTCGCAGCCGTTTGGGAAGGAGAGATTGCGTTGGGTTGCTCATTGTTGCTCACGGCGGTGGCAGCGAGCAACAATGTATCTTTCGCGCCAACGTTCGGATAATTGAGAGTTCGGATAAACTAAGTCATCGTTCGGATAATTGAGGTTCTACTGTACAGTGTACAAAAAAAATGTAACTAACAATTTATCTTGTGTATATACTTCAAGTTGAAATATACAATGTATAAATATTTCATTTTTAGATAAAACGGGATGGCTGAATCGAAAATATATTTTACTTGCATTAAATTACTACTTGAAATTTAATTATGGTGCATGTTTTTTTCTCCGACTTTACGGCTTAAACGTATATATTATTATACAAAGGAATATTATCCATTTGACAATCGTGCGACGTGCGATTTTCTGAAATCGCTCGCGATCTCTTATGGAGGTGTCCGCGACAAACTCGGGAGGCCTCGGGTACACTGGACAGCTCGAGCTAGGTGGGGGAAGCCATAAAATGCGCTCAAGCGGAACGGCGGGGAAATTCTCTCTTAGGGAGGGCTCTCTTAGGGAGGTAGTACTGTACTTGAAATTTAATTACGGTGCATGTTTTTTTCTCCGACTTTACGGCTTAAACGTATATATTATTATACAAAGGAATATTATCCATTTGACAATCGTGCGACGTGCGATTTTCTGAAATCGCTCGCGATCTCTTATGGGTGTTGTCCGCGACAAACTCGGGAGGCCTCGGGTACACTGGACAGCTCGAGCTAGGTGGGGAAAGCCATAAAATGCGCTCAAGCGGAACGGCGGGGAAATTCTCTCTTAGCGAGGGCTCTCTTAGAGAGGTAGTACTGTATATGCCAAGTTTCACAAGGTTTCCGTTGTATACTTTCTTCACAAAAAAATTCCCAAAAAGCGGTAAATTTTGCGAAAAAAAAAAGACAATCCCCCCTTAAACGCGTTTTTCTCAAAATGGCATTTCTGAAGTCGGTGACCAAGATTACTCGAACACCAATGAACCGATCTTCTTGAAATTTTGCAGGCTTATTTAATACATAAAAATGTAGTCTTTGATCGTACGATTTTTTTTCGAAAAAAATGGCCGTTTTATAGCCAAAAAACGGCCGTTTGTTTCGTTAAAATCGAACCGTTAATTTTGACTGTCCGCCATTTTGTGAAAAATGAATATTTTTTAAAATCCTTCGACTAAAGACTAGTTTATACTTATATTTGACTAAATCCATTCGCATTTTTTTTCTTCAGATGATCCACTTCGCCGCAATGTTGGTCACCGCAAACCGTGTATATAAAAACATTATTTCATTGACGGCCATTTGCCACTAAACAATGTATTATTTTTCAATAAAAAAATTACCGAAAGTTCTTCAAGATGTGTTCTTTAAGATGGTATATTGATCGATTAAAAAAGCTTCGTAGTTTTCTTTTAAAAAAATCATGAAAAAGGCCTTTTTTGCGCTACAAGTGGGAGTTACGCGTTAAGTGAAACATGATTTTAACGGAACCAATGTGATCACCATTCGTGATTTAGATACGTAGGTAGACATAAGTATTACAACTGGTTTTTGCTAGTTTTAAAAATTTTCAAAGTTTATGGTTGTGTCACCGCATAAATAAATATAAAAAACCAGTTGTTTATCCATAAAGTGGATTTTTAAAAGTAAAGTTGTAATATTTGTTCGATCAAAGTAACCCCAAAACAATAAAAGTCGTAACTTTCGATCCAGTTGACCGTTTTTTTTTCTCCTTCAGGAAAAATGCTCCTTTATGGGGGCCGATTCTCATTAAGAAAAAGAAAAAGGCATCAAAGTGGGCCCTATCTCAGTATAACTTTGATCACGACGAATTATAATTTTTTTCTCATTTATTTTAAATATTTTAAATTGTAATTTGGAAAATAAAAAGACTAATAAAAGTTGATGTTTCCAGTTTTTTATATTTTTTTAGCTACATTATTTGACGAAATATATTGATTTTCATTTCGAAATTGATCAAAGTAACCCCAATTCATGGTACTGTAAATTTGAATTCGAATAAAACACCTCGTTGATAGAGAAAAAATGAAGACATTTTTTTTACGTATTTTCATTACAGATAGACGGCCACAATTTTCCGCAAAAGTTTTTCATAATAAAAATAAAGAAATAAAAAAATCGTTGCATTCCAACTGCAAATTTCGACGTCACAATTAAAGATCCTACGAGGCCCTGATAGCTAGTATTTATTTTCGATGAGATCCCCACAGGCGCCGTGAGAAATGTAATTGGATAAGGCTGGGGTAAAAAAACTACCGCCTGCCTTTTGTATACCGAATTACAGAATCAAACGAGTCCCTCCTCAATCGATAATTCGCCGACGAGCAAGAAAAAAGAACGTAGTGATGTGTGCGTGTTGGGCTACATCTACCTGAATGGGGCGAAAAAATTGCACGTTCGAAAAAAAATTTTATTCGAAAGTATCACTTTAACTATATTCCCTCAAAGTTTCATTGAAATATTCCTAAAATTCAATGAGCTTCGAACAGTCGTTTTTCTCGAAACACTGTTTTCAAAGTCGGTGGACATGATATCTCGAGAACCACTTGATGGATCGTATCCAAATTTACAGGAGATACGATGAGAAACATTTAAAGGTCGTTGACGATCTCACTTTTTTCAAATCGATCTTCATTTTTTAATAGTTACGTAAAAAATAACGACTTCTTTCATAGATTTCGTATGCTCGAGTTTCAATTCGTCGCCGCGTTGTTAAAACAAAATGTTAAAAAAATCGACGATCGTCAACGACTCGTATTTATTGTTAACTTCAATAATCCGTTTGGTTTTTATATTTCGGATGGACCATTCAAGCTGGCGAGTGTCCACCGCGAAACGTCGCGAAAAAATTTCATCATATGCCGGCGGCCATGTTTTTGTTGTTTTTCTGTATTTTTTTTTTCTTTTAACAGCTCACAATATATGTACCTTTGAGTTAAAAAAATGCATTTCTTTTTCACGCACCGTTTCCCAGAAAATAAAATCGGAATCTGGTCCTTTTTCGGGTCCCTTAATGATCCACGATTAAAATTCACCATAAACGCGAAATACCATAATTTAGAAATTCACCATAAACGCGACACACCATAAATGAGAAAAAAGCATGCACATCAAGTATTTTATCTTACCTGGTTCAACGACGTGGGAATAATGTCCGGTGTCTGCGGCAGCATTTTTCAAACAAAAACACACTGTCACTCGCGATGACCTCTGAGCGCGCACGTTCTCGACCAGTCAAAATCCTCGAGTAACCCAGGGCTTATGGGCGTCGCACGAAGACTCAGTCATAACTCGATCGAACGTTAAAACACGAGAAACGATCCACAGCTTCCGAAAACGCACAACACACCTTCAAGCTTTCGTCAAGATAGATCGATAACTCGCCGCGCGGCCACTTTGCACAATTTACTCCGCCTCGCTCTTCCGAATAATTCGTAATGATTCGGCACCGTGAACGACAAAACGCGATCGAGAACTTACTCAAAGTTCCTCTGTCAAGTGGACGATGTTCTTTTTCTTTGACAGTTGACGCGAAGGGGCGATAAGGAGGAACGATAAGTGATAATTGAATTGATACGAAAGAAGAACGAAGAGAAATCGAATGAGACGCGAGGCGCTAACCCATCCCCTTCGAGGCTCCACGCGAGACTGACGGGGCCGGGGCGGGGCGGCGGAGTCGCGAAACTTGCCGGAGCCGAACAAAGTCGACGAGCCGCGAAAGCTCCCGAGCCTCTCCCCCCACCGACGCGCCCGCAGGCTCAGGTATTCCCGCTGTTCGATCATCGTCGTGTTTTCATTTTCTTTCTTTCCTTTTGTTTTCTTTGGAACGAGTAATGGTATTGACCGACTCACCTCTTTCTCTCTCTCTCCCGGACTTCGAGACATTATAACAGGACATCTTTGAAACTTATATTACGAATTTGTAAAAATTGTCGCGTCCTTTAATTCGTTTTTAGGATTGAAAATGCTTTTAAAAAAGTATATGTTTAGTGAGGTTGGCAGGGTATGGGGCCTGAGTTAGCTGGATGTCACACGAAATTAACGCTACCCCCACTCCACTGCCGCGGACGGACGGACGGAAGGACGGACGGACGGACATGGTTGTCGATAAATCATTTAGCTATCAAGAAATTGTAGTGAAATCAACATTTGTTTTACGCTGCTTCTCGAATAATATTTTTTTTTGCGAAAAACGTAAGCATTGTTCTCGACTCGGGGGAAGGAATCGTTCTGAAGCAGAGGTGCCTTAGATCTTCTTAGACTGCATGTATGGGTGAGCACGTATAGATGGAATGCGTCCCCTCTCACCTGTTTGAGACGATGCGATAACGAGTGGATTACGTCACGCCGATAGAGGCCGAGAATACTATACGTTGTAAAAGTATAATATAGCGGGGATTTGATGAGTCAGCTAACCGACGAGACACTCACGGCCAGTACGTACGTTGAATTCGGCTGACGAACCGTGCAGAGGCCTCGAGCAATGCGGCTTGACTCCTCGTTGCCGGAACGAACCGATACCAAGCACTTCGTCACATATCGAATCCGTCCATCGAGCTCTAGATTTCGAGGAATCTCGCACGTAGGTGTTCGCGCGCCTACGCTTTTATTTCTTCTCCTGGAACGTCGATTCGTCACGGAAACGTCGTAACGTTAAGTAATTTCGGCAACTACGCGAAAGGGCAATTCCATCAAGGGAACGAGGGAATTTCGGGGCGGGGAAGTTTTTTGGAAAAATATTTTTTTAAACCCATTTTTAATGGAATGAAAGTTTGGCAAAAGTTATGGGGAAACAGCAGGTGTTTAAGGGGGGATATATATAATACCTTTAGGCGAGGAAAAAATGGCTGATTTTTGTTATTTTTTTCAAAAAGAAAAGATTTTTTTCCCATTTTCGCCACTTGGGGTATGTTTTATTACTACTTTTGGCTGGTGCATGGTATTTTATTTATTTATCAATCTTTCAAAATGGCCGAGATATGGCACGGTCTTTTGAAGGGGCTGCGGTGGATGTTGTTGGACCGCGTGACACCTAGCGTCGGCGGGATTAAACTGAAAAAAAACCAACGATCATTTTTCTCTCATTAACACTCATACGTAGAATATGAACCAAGAAAAAGCGAGAAATGTTGAAAATTGATTGAATGGTACGGTTCGAAACAAAAAGATTGAATTTGCCGGAAGAAACGGCTACATTTTGATGGATTTTGTGTAACCGTGTATTTTTAGTCGTTGATCACGAATATGATAGTGAAAATACCCGCAAATTTGGTTTTCAAGGTCAAAACTCACAAAAACTGATTTTTTATAAGGTTTTTCTATTTTATTTTAATAAATGTTGATCTTAGAGAAAAATGTTTTCTACAAAATTGGTAGCCTATTAAAAGATTGATATTTTGTGTTCCATACAAGTTTTGACTAACAGCAATCTGTTTCGAGACAACTGTGATAATGTTCGAAAAATTACGTTTTCCTAAACTCCAGTAGTTTCGATATTATCTACTTATGCACTTTACCGCGGGAAGGCTGCCGTTTGATCTTTAACACTATACGCATACTTAAGCAACACACAATCCACAACAAAACAAACGAACCCAAACAACAAACAACACGCAACAAACAAACCAAAACAACACGCAGCAAACCAAACAAACCCAAACAAACTTCATCCTTCCCGCGGTAAAGTGTGTAAGTAGATAATATCGAAACTAATGAAATTTAGCAAAATGTACTCACTTGAGCATTATCCCATTTTTCTCGAAACAGAATGGTTTCAGACAAAAACTGTATAGAACATAAAATATCTATCTTTTTATAGGCTACGAGCTTTGTGGGGAACATTTTTCTCTAAGATCAACATTTTTATTAAGGGGTTACGCCCACTTGCGATTTTGAAAAAATCGATTTTTTTTAATTGCATTTTTTTGAAGTATAAGTAGGAAATTGAAACTTTAAACGCGTTTTTCTCTAAATGGCATTTCTGAAGTCGGTGACCAAGATTACTCGAACACTAATGAACCGATCTTCTTGAAATTTTGCAGGCTTATTTAATACATAAAAATGTAGTCTTTAATCGTTCGATTTTTTTTTTCGAAAAAAAAATGGCTGTTTTATAGCCAAAAATCGGCCGTTTTTTTTCGTTAAAATCGAACCATGAATTTTGACTGTCCGCCATTTTGTGAAAAATGAATATTTTTTAAAATCCTTCGATTAAAGACTAGTTTATACTTATATTTGACTAAATCCATCCGCATTTTTTTTTTCAGATGATCCACTTCGCCGCAATGTTGGTCACCGCAAACCGTGTATATAAAAACATTATTTCATTGACGGCCATTTGCCACTAAACAATGTAATATTTTTCAATAAAAAAATTACTGAAAGTTCTTCAAGATGTGTTCTTTAAGATGGTATATTGATCGATTAAAAAAGTTTTGTAGTTTTCTTTTAAAAAATTCACGAAAAAGGCCTTTTTTTGCGCTACAAGTGGGGGTAACGCCTTAAAATAAAGTAGGAGAACTTTTTTTTTAATCAGTTTTTGTGAGTTTTGATCTTCAAATTCAAATTTGCCTTTAAAAATTAATTTGGGTATTTTCACTATCATATTCGTAATCAGGGAGTCAAAATACATGGTTACACGAAATTCCAAATTAACCGGAGGTATGCTCTTTTCGGAAGTGCACCCCATTTTAAAGTAAAAAAGAACTTTTCTTTTCAATTTCAATAAAAAATACTTTTTTTATTTCAAAAACATTTAGGTTCATGTTTTAGACCATAAGGTTACAATGATTTATACTAAATTTCATCAGAATCGGTCGATAAGTTTTTTAACTATACGTCACGTTTATAGTTACTCGTAAATAATAGTAAACTCGTACTATACGTGCGAGTTTAAAAAATGCAGTTAAGAAGACTGTGCCATACGTCTGCCATTTTTAAAGATTAATAAAAAAAATATCATGGTACAGGCAAAAGCAGTAATAAAACATAGCCTAAGTCTCAAAAATTGTGAAAAAATCTTTCCGTAAAAAAAAACAGCATGGAAATCAGCAAATTTTTTCATCGCCCAAAGTATCTCCCCGCTTAATGACACGTGCAGCTTTTCCTTGCGAATTTTACTATTGCGAATTTAGCACCGTGGCTGTTGCTTGCATCGTTGGAACATTTCGCAGAGAGAATCAATTCCGCGCCGGTTGAGCAAGTTCGAAGTTCCTTCTCCTTTCATTGCCATTATTATTATTATTATTATTATTATTATTATTATTATTATTATTATTATTACATCCTCGTAAACTCGAAAGTCTTGACTCGATTCCCCGGGCATTTCCGACATCCTGGAGCACATATGGAGCGCGGTTTATTGATGAGAGTTTTTTATTGCTCTGACTCTGGAGTTTCGGGACAATCGACGATATGTTACCATTTGAGTCAAAGTTACACAGTAACTCTTTGTCATATAAATGCACCGTCTAAATTTTTAATAGATCGCCTATACCGTTTCTATAAAATTTACAATTGAAAAAACACCTTTTAAGGGGGTAAATACCGTTAGGCGAGGAAACAATTAGCTGATTTTTTTAAGGGGAAATATTTATTCGCCATTTTTATTTTTCTTTAAAAATGGCGGAGGTATGACACGGTCTTCTAAACTGCATTTTCAAAACTGGCGCCGCGTATAGCTAAAAAACTAATCGACCGATTCCGATGAAATTTCGTATAAATCTTTCTAACCTTATAGTCTAAAAGATCATCCTAAATGTTTTCGAAAATAAAAAAAGTACCTTTTTATTGCAAAATGCAGCCATTTTCGAAAAATTCAATCTTTTTGTTTGAAAGTTTGAATCATTTCATCGATTTTCAACATTCCTCACTTTTTCTTGGTTCATATTCACCGTATGAGTGTTAAGGGCGGGGTAAAGTGTTTAAATTTTTTTTTCATTTTTTTTAAATTTTTTAAATGAATGCATAATATATCAAGAACATGGTGTTAAAATTTTTATGCAATCGAGAAGTGTTCTCAAACTTATGTGCAATGAGCGCTAAGCGAACAAACTCTTCTGCGTTTTTCAACCCGTTTTTCTGAGACTTGTCATATTTGAAGTCCGTGTGCACGATAACTCAAAATCTACTGGACCAATCGCTTTCAAATTTTGCACCGTACTTCTTCACATAATTCACCAGGTGTTGTCGAGAGCTTTTTTGTTTTTTTTAATAATTACTAATTTTTCAACAACAAATTAGCCGATTTTTTTTAGCGAAAATCGGGTTTTTGGCTCCCAAGTGCTACGAAAAATCGAAAAATCGAAAAAAAAATCCTCCCGTCATTACCTCGAGAAACATCTCCTTTAACAAATGCATTTTGATTTTTTTGTTTCAGATGATTCTGTTGCGAGTTATGGTGCACACTGCAAACCAACTTTTTTTCGAGGCGCCTCCGGGGTTTAATTTTCACTCGCTCAATTTTGAATATTTTGCAATGCAAATTTAGGAGAATGTTGTTCAAATGTTACTTTATTATATGTAAATTTTTCAATAAACGAACACTATTCGTTACGCCAAAAAAAAATCTTAAAAACATGCCTTTTTTTCGCCGAATTAACTTTACCCCGCCCTTAAGGCCTTAGGCCACTCTAGAGGCCGAAAAAGAAGCTTTTTGAGGTTTTTTTCACAGAAAAACTACAAAATAAATCGAGATTACAAAAAAGGGTGTTTATTATACATATCAGTGACTGTATACAATACTTTTTTTGAAGCGATTCATTTTAAAATGGCGGCTGTGCACCGAATAACTCAGGCAATTTTCAATCGATTCACTTGAAATGTTGAATATATCTTGAAAAATACATTGTCTATGGAAGTACGTAGGATTTTTTTTATATTGCATAGTTCATTTGTTTTCAACAATTATCTGACGATTTTTAGGCAAATTTTTGAAAAGTGAAAAATTTGCCTAAAAACCGTTAGATAATCGTTAATAACAAATGAACTATGCAATATAAAAAAAATCCTACGTACTTCCATAGACAATGTATTTTTCAAGATATATTGAACATTTGAAGTGCATCGGTTGAAAATTGTCTGAGGTGTGTTTCCGGCCAACTTAAAAAATGCAGTTTTCAGATAAACGCTGCACAGCCGCCATTTTGAAATTCATCGCTTTAAAACAATTATTGTATACAGTCACTGATATGTATGATAAACACCCTTCTTCGTAATCTCGATTTATTTTCTAGTTTTTCTGGAACAAAAATCCCCAAAAAGCCTATTTTTTCGGCCTCTAGAGTGGCCTAACCCCTTAATGGAAGAAAAATGGTCGTTGATTCTTTTTCAGATCAATCCCGCCGACGCTACGTGTCACGCCGATTGACAACATCCGCAGCAACCCGTTTAGAAGATCGTGCCACACCGCCTCCATTTTTAAAGAGCAATAAAAAAAATACCACGTACCAGCCAAAAGTCGTAATAAAACATGCCCTAAGTCTTAAAAATGGTAAAGGAATTGATCCTTTTAAAAAGGTATCATGAAAATTAGCATTTTTTTCCTCGCCTAAAGTCATCTCCCCCTTAAGGGGAGGGTAGGGGTTTCAGCGTGAAAAAAAAACACTTTTTTGCGAATTTTTTTCATCTATATGGATAGAGTAAATTTATTGAAATCTTTTGTACATTGTTGAGTGTCATTTCAAGAACATTCCGTGAAATTTGTACGCGAAAATATCCATAAACAAGCCGGTGACAAAGCTTTTCCAAGAACGCCTTTGGAAAAACACGATTTGCGGTGTTCACCGTATCTCAGCTAGAAATTATCTGAAATCAAGTACCATTAAAATTTAGTCGAAGTATCATCAAATCCTCCCTCCAACGGTCTTTGATCATTTGTTTTTTTCATTTCTAAATTTTTGGTGGTCATGTAAAGTGAAAAATGCTATTTTTCACGAAAAATTCCGCCATTTTGGGGGTGGAAAACCCCCTCAATGTAAAAAAAAATCTCAAACTAACCGTTGGGGGGAGGTATTTTATGTGTAGAAAGTGTGTACCAAGTTTGAAATAAATCGGTCATGTAGTTTTCAAATGGCAGTGAACACGGACTTTGAAAAAGTGGTTTCGAGAAAAACGCGGCACCGGCTTGTTTGTGGATATTTTCGCGTCCAAAGGCCATAGCCGGGTAAGTAGGGAAAACTTGCCCCCGCATTTTCTCCAGCGAAATTAGGAGTATATTCTGAGGTATAAAAAAAAAAAAAAAAATCTGAAAATTTCATCCCCGTCAACGCAATGGTTTTGGAAAAATGAATTTTTTTTTAACAGAAAAAAAAAAAATTCCGGAAACGCTTCAGATTCGATTCGATTTTTTTTTTGGTACTTGTTACGATCAAACGTGTTACGAGATAAAATTATAAAACATCTTGCGAAAGATTAAGGTTTTAAAAAAATAATGTTCCTTGTTTTATTTATTTTTACTATAATCCACTAGGGGTACAATAACGAATTTTTTTTCGTATAATCTTTGGGCACCTTATTAGATTATATAATTTTTTCAAAATGATCGGTTTGGTACGCCACAGTGAAAAAAAAGAAACAGACTTTATTGATATATTTTAGTTATATATCTATTTAACTAAAATATATCAATAAGTGTGTTTCTTTTTTTTTCACAGTGGAGTACCAAGCCGATTATTTAGTCACATATCAGACTTTATTGATATATTTTAGTTATACAGCGTGTCCCAGAACTCAACGTTAAGCCGACACGGGGTGACAGGATTGATTGTAACCATCATGAGAAAAATCAGAAAAAAAAATAAATCAGAAAAAAAATAAAGCAAAAAAAGAATAAAGCAGGGCCTTTCAAAGTAGACAAATTTTGAAAATTTTAAATTCATAGTTTAACAAATAGTCTTAATTCTACGAAACTTGGGATTGTTTGGGTTTGTTTCACAATAACCGAAAAATGGTTACAGTTTGACCAAATTTCTAGGTTTTTCTTAAATGCCCATAATTTTCTAACTGCATGGGATAGATTTTTGTTCTGATTTTTCTCATGATGGTTACAATCAATCCTGTCACCCCGTGTCGGCTTAACGTTGAGTTCTGGGACACACTGTATATCTATATAACTAAAATATATCAATAAAGTGTTTTTTTTTTCACTGTAGCGTACCAAACCGATCATTTTGAAAAAATTATATAATTTAGTAAGGCGCCCAAAGATTATATGAAAAAAATTTCGCTATTGTACCCCAAGTGGATTATAGTAAAAAATAATAAAACAAGGAACATTATTTTTTTTCAAACCTTAATCTCTCGCAAGATGTTCTATAATTTTATTTCGTAACACGTTTGATCGAAACAAGTAACAAACAAAAAATCAAATCGATCCACTGTACTGTTTCCGGAAAAAAAATTTTTTTTTATATTAAAAAAAAAATCATTTTTCTAAAACCATTGCGTTGACGGGCATGAAATTTTCAGAATTTTTTTTTTCATACCTCAGAATATACTCCAAATGTCGCTGGAAAAAATGCGGGGGCAATTTTTCCCTACTTACCCGGCTATGGCCTTTCACGGAATATTCTTGAAATGACACTTAACAATGTACAAAACGCTTCAATAAATTTACTCTATCCACATAGATGAAAAAAATTTGCAAAAAAGTGTTTTTTCTTCGCACTGAAACCCCTACCCTCCCCTTAACCGGAAACGCGAAGCGTGGCTGCGTAAATTCAGATGTCAATTTTTCTCGAATTGTGTATTGCTTTTCCCTAAAACTTCGGTTTTTGAAGAATTTTTAAAACGTTCCTCTACCGACATTACAATATCTTTTCGTAGCAGTTAAAAAAAAAATCACGCGCGTGCCAGAGCACAAGTTGAATAGTCGAATGAATTGTAAATGGGAAGAAATTCCAACCAACGTCGGAGTTACAATACCAAGCTGACACAAGAACTGGTCGAAGCCGGTTGGAAGATTCTTCGCGGGAATTTAGTCTCAGAGACTACTAATTACGTTGGCCTAATTCTTGTTGGAGATTCCATCGGCGGCGTCTCTCCGTCCGTGTTCCTTATTCTCCCCGTTGCTCGTGCGATTTTTCGCAAGCTTTGACTCTCGGTTCGGCACGTTTGAGCCCCCAGCAAGGTCGCCTGGGCCTCAACCCTCGTTTCGCCGATTTGACCCACACAACTTTAACACGGAGCGTCTCGCTGTATCGAGCCGACTTGTAAGAACAGGCCCGAACGAGTTTCGGCTCAATGTAACGAAGACAAAAAAAAACACACGAGAAAAAGATTAAACACGAAATGCGCCGGGAGGCTGGATGCGCCGATCGAGCAAATTGATACCTTGCTTTTTGTACCGTAAAATGTACGCATGGTAACTTCGTGCCAATTCGTCCACCCGAAAATCATAAATGTCCCGACGAACTTCGGAAATTCGCTTCGTATTACTTTCCACTGGTGTACCAATTATCTCTCTCTCTGTCTCTCTCTCTCTACATAAACCTAAACATTTACCTATCAACAAGACGGTTTTGAAATCTTCCTCGTACGAAAGATTCGCGACCAAAATAAAAAAGTTGAAAAAGAATTCGCAAACTTTTCGTTTACAAAATAACCCTGAGTAAAATTGATATTAATGTAGAAAAACACATCACTCGATATCTCCAAGTTTGATACCGATACACTTTCACAGATTTACTAGGGTAAAGTGACCTTATTTTGGCACCCCACCAATTTTTTACACTTCTCTCCTACCTGCACAGCGGTTCTTAAAGTGCCATTAGTTGGGCCCTTAAAGCGCCAATGATTGAGCCCTTAAAGCGCCGATGATTAGGCCCTTAAAGCGCCAATAATTGGGCCCTCAACGTGCCAATGTTTGGGCCCTCAAAGTGCCAATAATTGGGCCCTTAAAGCGCCAATGATTGGGCCCTCAAAGCGCCAATAATTGGGTCCTCAAGCTCAATGATTAGGCCCTTAACGTGTTAATAATTGGGCCCTCAAATTGTCAATAATCGAACCCTCGAAGTGCCAATGATTGGGCTCTTAAAGTTCCAATGATTAGGCCCTTAAATCGCTAATAATTGGGCCCTTAACGTGCCAATAATTGGACCCTTGAAGTGCCAATGATTGGGCCCTTAACGTGCCAATGATTGGGGCCTCAAAGCGCCAATGATTGGGCCCTCAACGTGCCAATAATTGAACCCTTAAAGTACCAATAATTGCTATGATGGGTATGGTAACGAATGAAACTTTGATGAAATTCAAATAAAACGGATTGAAATTCAGTGAAATTGAACGTACCACGAATTGCAACTTAACGAAAATTGAATGAAAACTAATTAAAAATTGATGTTTTTAAAGAAAACGAATTGAAATGTAATGTGTTAAGTTTTGTAAAAAAAACTTTTTTCAAAGTTGTGCAAATAAAACTCGATTTGATTGATCGATGTAATGTTTTAACCCTCCGCGGTCACCCGGGAGCAAAATGACCCCAAACGCAACTTTGAGCCAAAATTACTATAACATGTCGGCGGCTACGGCGACTGGCCTGCCGTCTAACGGTGCTTTGGGGTAACCCTTTGTAAGTACCGAGTACTTCGGGGTCAGACGTGGAGCTATTATTTCCCTTAAACTATTTCCCACTATGGAGCTATTTTTTTCCTTAACCTACAATATCTCAAGATCATCACCCTAAAATTTTGTGAAAAAAGATTGAAAATTGCAAGAGTTGTGATTTTTTTTATAAAAGAAGGGCTTTTTTTACGCATTGACCGCTTGCTGATTTTTTTCCCGCCATTTTAAAATTCGATAAAAATATAATACCAAGAATATCACATTCTAGAATGTTCAAACTAATGTCCTGAATTTTTATGAGTCATTCGGAACCATACGGCCGACGCGGCAATCGTTTGAAACATGGCTGGGGTCATTTCGACCCCCGGTGACCAGAACGTGTGCCCGCGAAGAATTACAAGAAAATGAATAAAAACTTAATATTTTCAAATAATCATAAAAATGTAATGGTTTTGAAGAAAACAAATAGAAAATGCATGTTTTAAAAGAAAACGAATAAAAATTCAATGTTTTTACAGAAAACGAATGAAAATTGAATGCAGCTGAAGTGTCTGAGAAAAGAAATAATCGTGGATTAGTTCTCACGTCACCGATGGAACGATTAATTATAGAGGAGAGAGATGGAAGCCTGCGGTCTCGGGATTCGAGTCATGTGCGTCAGTACCTTCCATCGATAGATGCAGTAGGTGTGGAGGAGGATTTGTGTGACTCGAGATATCCAAGTGTACCTAAAGCTTATACCTATACGGGTATATTCGCTTGTGTATGCGAACGTGCGCGTATATACCTGTATAGCAGCGAAGCGTTGCAACCGGCTCTTAACAAGTACTGTTGTTGTCGGTGCTGGACGCGATGGTCTCGTGAGGAGACTACGCGAGAAAGGTAACCGGTAGCGACGCCCGGAGATATTCCGGTTGCCGTTGAATAAATTTAACCCCGAGGCAAGGCCGATCCAGCGACCGCCAGACTGGCGTCGATGCTTTATTTATAACAGCCCCGCAAAGGATATAAAAGAAAACAAGACTTTATATCTCTCTTTCTCCCGTTTCCATAAGATCATCAATTTGCTGCTTTTTGCGGCTTTGGCTCCGAAGAAGGCAAACGCAAGGTCCTCATACGCTTCCGTAAGACGGTAGCTCTGCGGTACAAGTCGATGAGTTTTCGAATTCGAACAGTTAGCGATATACATATTTAATATTTATACATACATGTGTGTGGGCGTATGTAATTTTTTTACCTTCTCGCAAGGGGAGCTGTGTTTTGATTATTTTTATACATCCGGTGCGGAAATTGCATTAGGACTTGGGTCGTGCCCATATAAATTTTTCCTAATTTTATTGGGGCGCGAGCCCGGAACCTCTATAGGGGCTCTGGAAGGGCGAACGTTCGTTCTCACTTGTGAGGGCCCTTGAATTTTCGATAGGTTAGCCCGAATATCAAATTATTTAAGGCCTTAGGCCACAGTAACGGGTATGAAATCATGTGCGAATTTAATATTTTTTTTCCGTACGAAAAAGTCATCCACTCATAAAATTAATCACACATCTGGTTAGTATGAATATCAAACTGTTAGAAACGATATATATATATATATATATATATATATATATATATATATATTTTCGATGTACAAAATGGCCGACGACTCGAAACTTCTCGAAACAGCGTTTTTTCCAATTGGCGTGACAAATAACTTCAACAATTTTTACTCGATTTACTTCAATTTTAAAAATTATGTTCCTAATTGCATTTCGCAGAGAAGTACGTACGGAATTTCTGATTAATCGAAAAGTTTTCATTTTATGAGCAGTTTATGAGCAGTTATAACGAAATTTTTCATTGAAAATTCATTTCTTAATTTCAGATACTTACAACTTTTGAATAAAAAAATATTTTTTAAATTCCGTACGTACTTCTCTTGGTATTCTAATGTAGATTGACGAGAATTTTTCTTTTTTGGTCTAGGTAAAAAATTGTGGATGCTAAATGTCACGCCGCGGAGCGCCTAAAAAAAGATAACAAAAGAAAATATTAGTAGTCAGCCATTTTGGACATCGAAAAAAAATATATATATTTTAAAACTGCTTAATATTCATACTAAATAGATGTGTAATGAATTTTATGAGTGAATCACTTTTTCAAACGAAAAAAATGGTTAAATTCGCACATGATTTTATACCCGCTACTGTGGCCTAAGCCCTTAAGGAGGTTGGAGCCCAGTTAAAGCGGGAAACCAGTTTAGATTACTCAAAAAATCGATGTTTTTTGTTCCATAAATTCTTAGTAAAACTAATGGCTGATTAACCGAGTAAAAATAATTCATTAGTGCCTTGAATTTGGTGTTTTCGGCAATGTTTTTCGAAAAAGCATTCTTCTCGCACCGACTTTTTTCAATGTATGTACACTCTGGCTCGAAAAGTTGCTAACATATAAGTTTATGAAGTGATAGTTAGTTTCTTTATATAATTATGCTCTACATGAACCTAAATTTGGAGCAGTATCATTGTTTGAAGTTTTTTTTTATAGCAAGGAAGGTTACAAAATAATGGCAAAAATGACACCTTTTTGTCGGAACGCCTATAAAGAAAACAGTTTTCCATTTTGTGGTCAGAGTTAGGTTCATATAGAAGGAAAACATGTCCTTAGAGTAATCTTCAAACCGTATTGATTTCCGATTAAAACTGTGGCCTCCAGAGATTACACAAACAGCAAAGTCTGATGGCTACCTCGATGGGCTGCAGGTCATATGTTCCATATTTTCTGGGTAAATATGTATAAAATATTCCCAAAGTTTGAATAAATCCTATTCATTCATTCCTTGTCGAAAAAATCACGAGGATCACCAAAACAAACGTACTCCTAGACTGGTTTCCCACCATAAGTCAAATGACGGTTTATACATTTTTATCCAATGAACCTCAAGAAAATACATACGAGGTATACATTTATTCCGTTAATGATAATTTTTCATCAAACACATAAGTAAATGACAAAATATGCGTTTTGATATTTTCATTACGTAAAGAAAAAAAAACTTTTATGTTACTACCAACTTAAAAAAGTATAACATTATCGATGATTATTATGGAAAAACTGCGCCAGCCATTTTTAAAGATTAATAAAATACCTCTGCCATTTTTAAAAGATTTATAAAAAAAACACCATTTAGGAGCCAAAAGTAGTAATAAAAGAAACCCTAAGTCTTGAAAATGGTGAAGAAATTATTCCTTTTAAAAAAATGATAAAAATTGGCCATTTTTTCCCTCGCCTAAAGGTATTTCCGCGCTTGAAACTAATTTACGAGCTATCATTCACACGACGGAATTGAAGGGCTCAATTGAATTCTGCGTTTACTCACGGAGGCATTTTGGTATTCAGTTGTTTTACTGAAACTTTGGAATTGAGGAAGGTTTTCAGTTCTTAGAATGTTGTATATTTTAAGTGAAACGTGAAAAATTACTCTATTAGGATATGATATTCCTATTAGTACGGTCGTGCTGTCGCTGAAAAAACCCGGAATCGGAGAAAATTAGAAGAAGGCTAGTTTTTTGACAGGTGATTTTGTAAGTGCCGCGGGCGCTAAATCAAAGTTTGCCTAAAAATCGGGGTGTAGGGTTCTTTTTTAGGGGATGAAAGGAGATGGGGGTTGATTAATGCCAAACTACAACCCCTACGAGGTCGGCACCGTGAAACAAAATGTTCAGAAAAATCCGGGCTTTAGTTTTGTCCACAGCGCCGAAATCGTGGAAGTTCATTTTGAGGGTGAAAAAGTGGGGTGAAATTTTGAAAAAACGGTTTTAATTCAATAACTCTTTAGAAAAAAATCGTACGTTTTTTGTTCAAATGGGAACGTTGTAGCCCTTGAAAAGACGCGTCGATCGAGTATTCGATCATCACTCTCCGATAATATATTCACCCCCAAAAATGGTTAAAAAACAAAAAAAAATAGTTAATTGAATAACTAAAAAACAATCGGTTTTTCGAGTATGGTTCAAATGTACAAAATGTAGAGAACAATTTTCTCCATATTTTCGTTGCTATGGACCACTCTTGAATTTTGATTTTCCAACCCCTCTCGGGGGTTGAACATTCAAAATAAAATTCTGGGAAAACTACTGACGGCACGAATTCGCCGCCGTGGAAAAATTTGTAGCTTGAACCCTCAGCTACATTTTTGTCCACAGCGCCAAACTCGTATCTCTTTAGTTTCGGTCAATAGATTGTCCAGAATTTCACTTTGAATTTTCGACCCCTGAGAGGGGTTCGAAAAAGCAAAATTCAAAAATTGTGCATAGGAACGAAAATATAGAGAAAATTATTCTCTACATTTCGTACATTTGAACCATCCCCGAAGAATCGAATGTTTAGGAGTTATTCAATAAACAATTTTTTTGTTAATTCTTCAACAATTCTTTTGGGGGTGAAGATATTATTGGAGAGGGTTGATCGAATACTCGATCGACGCGTCTTTTCAAGGGCTACAACGTTTCCATTTGAACAAAAGTTGTATGAATTTGTCCTGAAGAGTTATCGAATGAAAACTGATTTTTCAAAATTTCACCCCACATTTTCACCCCCAAAATGAACTTCCACGACATCGGCAATATGGACAAAAATAAAACCCGGATTTTCCTGCACATTTTGTCTCCCGGCGCCGACCTTGTGGGGGTTGTAGTTTGGCATTAATCCACTCCCATCCCCTAAAAAAAAACCTACCCCCCGATTTTTAGGCAAACTTGGTTTTAGCACCCGTGGCACCTACAAAATCACCTGTCAAAAAACTAGCCTTCTTCTAATTTTTTCCGACTCCAATATACAGCACGACTGTACTATATGGCTGATATACCATACTAATATAAATTGCTACAGCATGATTGTTTATAATTATCCCGTAGCAATTTGGTTTGGTACTCAATCCAAAGTGTGGTTTGGTAATCAAAATTAATATTCGTTAAGTATTTATTATACAATTTATATAAAAACGATGCAACTAATATAAATATGCTGATAATACAGGAATAAAAATGAAAAATCAAATTAAGGAGTAAGGCCACTGTAACGGCCCAAAAAAAAAGGTTTTTTCACTAATTTTTTGCTCCCGAAATTGAAGGTATTTGAAAAAAAACTTTTAATGGTGTTATCGGGCATACATTAAACTTTATTATAAAATTTTTTTACAGTAAAAAAAAACAAAATGGCGGTTCCACAGCTATCTTCCCGGGACATGTTTTGCTTCCAGGGCTCCGCGGCACGCAGCACCACTGGTGCACTTTTGAATCTAGAACAAAAAAAAAAAAAAACCATTAATCTAGAGGGCTATAGCTAGAGAATGTCGATCGGATTTTAAAAAGTATCAATTTTTGTGGATTTGGCGTGCGTTTGAAAAAAAAAATTGATTTTTGACGAAAAAAACGGCAAGTTTTTTGTTAATAAAAAATCAATAAATAAAGTTCTTGAAAATTCCGATCGACATTCTCAAGATAATGTAAATGTTCACATCTGGTTAAAATTTCAAGTAAAAAAAATGAAAATTGTTCGAGTTATGCTGCGTGCCATTTTGAAAAACCATGTTTCGAGAAAAACGCGTTTAAAGTTTTACGAATAGTTTTTTATTGGAAAAAATTTAAAAAAGAAGTTAAAAGGATTTGAACTATTTTTAAACTAGAGGGTTTAAACTATTTTTTAAGCCAATAAAAAAAAATCGATTTTTCAAAAAATTTACAGTGGCCTTACTCCTTAAGGAACGCCTTTAGTTGTGAGGTCGTTGTATATTTTTTGTGCATACCGGAACGCTCGGAGGCGCTTCGGAAAATGACTTCGAAGCATTAAAAAAAATGTTTTCCTATCATTTTTTAAAAATGATTGTTCTGATGTTTATATATCGTTTAAACAAATAAAAATGGTCAACCTTTTATCCACTCAGATCAGCCTTAAATGTGCTCGAATTCTGATGCATTCATTGCATCTCGACCGAACAATTTCCGAGCGTAATCGCGCGCCTTCTCGAGAACAGCTCGGAAATATCTCGTTTCCCGGCATAATAATCGTCACTGTCTCCTCGCAAGAACGAAAATGTAATAATTGTGTGGCAAATACGCGTCGCCGCGGATTCAAAATTTCACGTTCCTGGTGTAATTTCCGGTCGCTAATTTACCGACCGGATAGGCAAAACGAGAATAAAAATGCCTGGAAAACGTCATGCTGCTTTCAATCGAAGCTTCATAACCCCTTTGAAGGTTAGTGGAAAGGGATCGTATCAATTTTTCCGTCAAGCAAGGAGTAGAATAATATATACATACCTGGATAGTGGATGAAAATAACGTTCGTTTAAATCATGCGCATACCTATATCCATATGTATGCACGATGTTTGATGAAAAGAAAAGTTCTTGAAGAATTTCAACCAACGAACGTGACGTTTTTTACAAACTTTTATTTCACTTCAGTTGGTCGTGTGAGATGCGAAACGGAAAATCGATCTTTTACCCACTTTCCGGCTACTCAGAGCTCTGAAACTTTGCAAACATGCATCCAAGAGGTGACGATGCATGATTCAACGTAAAAAATTATAATTATCACTAAATAAATGTATAAATAAATAACTTGACTTTCTGCGAGATGCAAAACGGAAAATTGATATTTCAGCCACTTCCCGACAACTTAGAGCTCTGAAATTTTGTAAACATGCATCTAAGATGTGACGATACATGGAAAGTGGATGAGAACATATTAAGGCGTTATCCCCACTTGTAGCGCAAAAAAAGGCCTTTTTCATGATTTTTTTTAAAGAAAACTACAAAACTTTTTTAATCGTTCAATATACCATCTTAAAGAAGACATCTTGAAGAACTTTCAGTAATTTTTTTATTGAAAAATATTACATTGTTTAGTGGCAAATGGCCGTCAATGAAATAATGTTTTTCTATACACGGTTTGCGGTGACCAACATTGCGGCGAAGTGGATCATCTGAAAAAAAAAATGCGGATGGATTTAGTCAAATATAAGTATAAATTAGTCTTTAATCGAAGGATTTTAAAAAATATTCATTTTTCACAAAATGGCGGACAGTCAAAGTTAATGGTTCGATTTTAACGAAAAAAAACGGCCGTTTTTGGCTATAAAACGTCCATTTTTTTTTCGAAAAAAAAAAAATCGAACGATTAAAGACTACATTTTTATGTATTAAATAAGCTTGCAAAATTTCACGAAGATCGGTTCATTAGTGTTCGAGTAATCTTGGTCACCGACTTCAGAAATGCCATTTTCAGAAAAACGCGTTTAAAGTTTCAATTTCCGGTCGTTTACACAACGGATTCTTCTCTTTCAACGCTCATATCTCAGTCAATTTTCTTCGGATCGACTTGAAATTTTCAGGACATATTCTCAGATACTTATACTTCAAAAAACTGCAATAAAAAAAAATTGATTTTTTCAAAATCGCAAGTGAGGGTAACCCTTTAACCCTTCTTGGTCATCGTGGGTAAAGTTTACCCAGACCTAACTTTGGGTCTAAAAATCTATGGGTCCTAGTTTCAATTAAAGGTCGGCCCTCCAGGAGGCGAGGATTTGAAGTACCACTTCGCCACTATTTTTTCCCTAGAAGTACCATGTCTGACGAATATCCTGTTCCAATTTTACTCGAAAATATCGAAAATTCAGAAAGTTATGATTTTTTTAGTGAAAGGGTGTATTTTTTGACAACTTGATTTATTCACGATTTTTTAAAAACATGTTGTCATTTGGATTTTGACATACCGACTTTTCACACATTTTCTAGAATGTTCAAAGTATTTTCTGGTATTTTTTAAATCCTGATCGGTATCAGTCCGGTCGGGATTGAAAAAATAATACTAGAAAAAGATAATACTAGATAGTTTTCAGACAGCAACCATTTGGAATTTGGCCGGGTGAATTTTACCCAGTGTGATCACTATGTTATTTTACCGAAGTGTTATTTTACCGCACAATCGTTAAAAGGGTCCAATAGGTAAAATAGATTAAAAGGCAAGATTCAATAGGTGGTGAGCCAACATCTATGACAGATACCACCTATCATAGCTCTCCAGCATTTCTCCTGACAATCAACCAATAATAACACCGGTTCGTTTGGAAGGATTAATCCCTCTTTTTCAAAAATTTCAGAGCTCTAGTAAAACCAGTTAAAGACTAAAAAGTATCATCTTAACAATCATCAGTAACAATCATTTTAATTTTATCTACTAAAATTTTCTAGTTTTTTTCAATTTAAACATATCATTAAAATTTAATGTACTTAAAGTAAATTTAATTTAATTTCTACTTACATTCAAACTAATTTTTAATTCAAATTCAATCTACTAAAAAGTAGAAAATCATTTTTTTACCAGGTCACTTGTATGTGACTGTTAATATAAAGCTTGCGGTGTTTAAAATTTAGACATATAACCTTTAATTTACATAAATCTGTTAACATATCGACTGTATTTAGTTTACTGTAAAACAACCTTAGATTTCTTAAATAAAAATCCTAAAACTTAGTATAAACGTGTGATAATAATTTCCCTAATAACTATTGTGCCGAATTAACTACGGTTAATGAAACTAAATTAATCAAATTGATTGAACACTTGAAAAGGCGAGAGCCCCAAGCTTTTATTTATAGTCACATATAGGTGACTTGGTAGATAGAATTGTTTTCTACTTTTTAGTACATTAAATAAAAGCTTGTTAAAAAAAATTTACATTTAAATTTCATTATTTGCAAATACTAAGGGAACGTTAGAACCTACGTTCCTTTTAGTAACAAGAATTACATGATCATTTTCATGCACCTGCATAATATATACATATACAGGGTGTCCTGTTATGAATGGATAATCCTGCAACTGTCGATAGGTCAGATGATGTTCTACTTAATGCTGGCATTTCAGTTTAGTAAAAGTCCCACGGTTTTTGAGATAAAAATCATCTGCTTTTGGTTTTTCGCATGCCATTTCTACAAATGATAACTTTTTTTACCGGATTTAAAAAAAAATACTCTTGCCTATTTGCTTTATCTAGAAAAGTCTCACTGTAAAAAATTATATGAAATTTGCAATACATTTAAGATACAAAGGAATTGAATTTTACGAACTCAGTAGATGAAATTAAATTTGAAACACTTGTACCGTAAATTTAAAACAGGAACATGAAATTCTAACGTGGATATAGAATTGAATAGATGCAACATGGAATTTGAAATACAAGTTTGTAAATTTGTGGAAAATGTATTGCATTAACCCGTCTCTTCGATTAAAAATTACTACAGATGTATAATAAATCAACTATAAAAAACAGAGCATTGAAAATACAAAATAAGTTCAAAATTTATTTACAGCAGCCTGAAAAATATAATATATGTGAAACTGAATTTTACGATACGTACAATGCATGATCACAACAGATTTATTTAAAAGTGCGAAAGTGGAATTGAAAAAAAAATTCATAAACGCTGATGAAAATCACATGAAACAATGTGAAAATTATATTAAATTTACACTACATTTAAGGCACAAAAGAATTTAATTTTACGAACTTAATATACGAACGAATTGAATATACACTCGTATATTGATATCAGCAAATAGTTCTTGATTTCCATATACTTGGAAGTTTATTTCTTTACACGTGCATTATTTTTCAAACGCACAAGTATATTAATATTACGGAGCTACACTTTCATTTTTAAAATAACCTGTTTTGGATTTTCAAAATCGTATCTGAAATTTTATAAGCGGTATCCGCATAAAAACTTCCTACACTTGTGTATTAATTTTAATACAGAATTTTTTTACAGTGCTTATTTTCAACCTTAAATGTTAAGGAAACTTTATGAAAAAGGATCTTATGCAGAATTTCCATACAAACCAATTCGAAAATTTGACTTTAATATCCTGTGGTGTAAAAAAAATCCACCACGCATATCGTGCCAATTACTTGAAAAAGTTGCTTAGTTATTGTCGATTCATACGATTTGTAGAAATGGCATGCAAAAGACCAAAAGCAGATGATTTTTTCAAAAAATAACACAAAGCCCAAAATCTCGAAAACCGTGGGACTTTTACTAAACTGAAATTCCAGCATGTAGCAGGACATGATCTGACCTATAGATGCTGCTGAAGTTTGCATCGTTGGAACGCAACGAAAGTTCTTCTTTACATTTTATTTGCCTTTTTTTTATTGTTATCAAAAATATTTTTTTCAAGATTTATATTGTAGATCGCTAAATAAATATCTTGAAAAATGATTGGAGGATTTTTGTAGGCAAAGTTTGCCAAAATAAATGAAAATAATTCAAAAATATTAATTTTCGTTTCGTTCCAACGATGCAAACTTCAACCTCGTACCTATAGACAGTTGCAGGATTATCCATTCGTAACAGGACACCATGTATATTCTCCGCACAGATTACGGTCAGCAAGAGAAGAAGACCGTGCCGAAATTCGATTGAAACGAAATGTCCAAGAAATTCGAAGATCGGCTGGATGATAAAATTTGTGAGCGAAAAACTTATCGAGGCAGATCACAAACGCGAAGATCCCTGTCAAGGGCTTATCGGTCTAATGAAAAATCTTCGGAAAGTCGCGATTTTTCGTCAAGAAGGACCGTAAAACCGAGGCCGGCATGCCGTAAGGCAAAAAACTGCACGCGCTTCTCAAGCAAGTGTGGAGAGAACGACGTTGGACCGTTCGTGAAAGAGTCGAGGTAACGCAATGAAGTGCGCACATTAGTCCAGTCTAAGAGACGAAAACCCAGCACTAGAATATGGATTTTTTACTGAAGCTAGATGGCTGCATACTGAAAGTAAGCCCAATAAAATTATGCCCCTCCACTTGCTCCTACCCTGAGAAATAGGGGTTGAAAACTTATAAATCGCCGTATCTCGATAATTAATAGCCGGATCGAAAAATCTTTCAAACAAAAGTTGTTTGGAATAATAAAACACGTATAAAGTTATTCAACGTCCAATCCCATATCTTTGAAAATAGCGGCACAAAAACACTAGAGCACCACTGACCCAGACAATCGTCGAATTTTCAAATCGTTTTCGTGCCGCTATTTTCAAAGATAGTGGCTTGGACATCAAATAACATTATACGAATTTTATTATTTCTAACAACTTTTGTTTGAAACATTTTTTGATCGGGCAATTAATTATCGAGATACGGGGATTTTTACGTTTTCAACCCCTATTTCTTAGGGGTGGGACGAGTTGAGGGGCACAGTTTTATTGGGATTACTTTCAATATGCAACCTTCAGTCAAAAATTCATATGCCACGCTGAAAAGTGCTGGGTTTTCGTCTTTTTTACTGGACGAGTGCTAAATTTTGAAATTTTTTTCCTCAAAGTCCTAATGAAACGATTGTCCGTAAGATGACGTGAAACGTGTTATCTCTCTGTTTATTCCGATCTGCCATCATCTTCACTATCGCTATCTCTATCGCGCCTATATTTGTTTTACGTAATCTCAAGGTAATGAGTAAGAAGCTCTCTATGCGACATAAATGTGTGCAGGCCACGCGGTGTAGAGCGAGACAGGTGGAATCTCTCCTCATCTCGGGTGTCTTTTACATCCACCGAAAAAGACAAAATACACACGTTGCGGAAAATTATTGATCTTTCCGAAATTAGACGGGCTGTGGGATTTGCCATTGAATAATTGGATAAGAAAGAACGTCGATGATGTTTGCATCGTTGGAACGCAACTAAAATTTCGAAAATTCGAAAAATACGATTTTTTTTCTCTCTCTGTATTTTTATTACTATGTATTTTTTTTTTTTTTAGCAAATTGGAATCGTAGCTCTCAAATATGTATACGAAGAAAAACATTTGAATGACATTCGTAGCCTAAATGAGCCATAAAAATTTAGTGACTTTCGTAGCCAAAATCAGCCCAAAAATTTGAGCAATCAAAGGAATATTTAAGGAGGGTTGTATTTATATTTGAAGAATGGTAAATATCAGTTTTTCCTTGATGCAATAAAAAAATTGCTGCTTTTCCTGATTTTTTTTTTAGAGGAACGGGTTGCGGTGGATATTGTCAGACGGCGTGACACGTAGCGTCGGTGGGATTAAACTGAAAAAAAAACCAACGTCGATTTTTCTTTCGTTGACACTCATACGTAGAATATGAACCAATAAAAAGTAAGAAATGTTGAAAATCGATAAATCGGTACGCTTTCAAACAAAAATATTGAATTTTCAAAAAAAAAAATGGCTACATGCTGCGATAAAACATTTTTTTTTTTTTTTTTTTTTTTTTCATTTTCGGAAACATTTAGGTGCATGTTTTAGACACTAGGGTTAGAAAGATTTATACCTAATTTCATCGAGATCGGTCGATTACGTTTTTAGCTATACGTCCCGCCAATTTTAACAATGCAGTTTAGAAAAATAACATGTAACAGCTAAAAGTAATAATAAAACATACCCGAATTCTCAAAAATGATAAAGAAATCTAGCCTTAAAAAAATATCATGAAAATCAGCAAATTTTTTCCTCGCGTAAAGGTTTTTTCGATTCATTATACTCAAAAAGTGATGCATTGTACAAAAAAAAAACGTCAAAGAAGAAAATTTAGGTTTTCGAATGTACTTTTCAATCATATATGTTTCGTAACTGTTAAAAATTCTGCTAATGTATTTTTCAACGAAATAAGGCAAAAATAATTCTTTTCGCCAAGTTCGCCCACTTTTATTTTTCTATAAATTTGATAGAACTTTCGTTGATGTCATAAAAAACCACAGGAAAATTGGCATGATGGAGAATTCATATCTTCCAATTATTTTTTAAGGTTAATTGATGAAGAATTCTATCGAACCATGGATATTGAATATCGACCATTGTTTTAGGCACAACAGTGGATTGCGACGAATATTTAGTGTTATCTAGAACCATTTGGTCCTCTTCCTTTCAATTCAATTATGGTTTTGTTTGTCTGATGGTTTTTTAGTGTTTCACTTGGTGTGGAATGCTTCATATGTTCTTTTACTAATATTTGCCGACCTCGAAAATAATTTTCACAATATTTTAACGACATCAAGTTGATGAACAAAACATTTTTTAGCACCTTGTGTGACGAAATATTTGCTTCGTTGCTCTAGAGCATCGTAAATGTTGCATTCTGCACTCACAATAAATAGGTATATTAATTATGTGCCCCAAAGCAAATATGTTTGATCGATATTTATTTGTGACATAATACCGGTTACATCGGAAGTGAGAATATCTGGGTTAGACATAGTACGATTGTTGAAATATTAAGTCATTTTTTCAACAGAGACAGTTGAATGAGAGACGGTTCGTTGCAACACATTTAGTGGCGACACTTCGTCGTATATCCATTCATGCACATCCGAGATAGAGTATGAAATATTAATGGTCGAAAAAAGTTGTTTGGAGATAATTGGAAGATTTCTCAAGTCGTACTTTCCCATTTCCTACGGTCATGATAACTCGAAACTATCTCTACGTTTCTCATACGCATAACTATTAATATTATATATTATTGACAGACCATACTTAATTATTAGAGAAATAATATTAAACGGTTATAAAAGATTATAATAATAGTAAGGAATTATTATTATATTAGAGTTCGAAAATTGTTTGTAAAAAAAATTTTTTAAAACATCAACCTATAATAATGTATACTATTGGGTCATTGGGAAAGTAATTTCGTTTTTTTCGTCAACGACACCTGTGGAAAAAAACGAAATTACTTTCCGAACAACCCAATATTTATCAATTATATATAATAATTCCTATTTACGAGCTTATTGTTATTTGTAGATAATATAAACTACAAATTATGATCAATGGATTGTTCAGTTATATAATAGAGTACAAAAATATTGTTTGATTATTATCCACTATTAAATGATAATACTCAGCAGTAACCAACACTTATAATATGCAATTATTGTTATATGAGGCTTTAGTTATTATCGGTAATTAATATCAAGTAGAAATGTTGAACTACAGAGTCTGTATGTTTATATTTTTTTCATAGCAGGTACTTGCGTTTAGTACAAAACAATATGGCACCATATTCAATAGTAATGAGATTAAAGTTTCCATCATTGGAGGGTAATGAAATTGAATTCTTTTATTGGCTCACATTTGTTTTAGCACATTTCAGGCACAAAAATCCCTCAACTATATTTTGAGATGATTATTAAGGGGTTAGGCCACAGTAACGGGTATGAAAAAGTGATTCACTGATAAAATTAATTACAATGTACAAAATGGCCGACTATTAATATTTTCTTTCGTTATCTTTTTTAGGCGCTCCGCGGCGTGACATTTAGCATCCATAATTTTTTACCTAGGACAAAAAACAAAAATTCTCGTCAATCTACATTGGAATACCTAGAAAAGTACGTACGGAATTTTAAAAATTTTGTTTTATCCAAAAGTTTTAGGTATTTGAACTGAAGAAATGAATTTTCAGTCAAAAATTTCGTTATAACTGCTCATAAACTGCTCATAAAATGAAAAGTTTTCGATTAATCCGAAATACCGTACGTACTTCTCAGCGAAATGCAATTAGGAACATAACTTTCAAATTTGAAGTAAACCAAGTGAAAATTGTTGAGGTTATTTGTCACGCCAATTGGAAAAACGCTGTTTCAAGAAGTTTCGAATAGTCGGCCACTTTGTACACCGAAAAAAAAAAAAAATCTAACAGCTTGATATTCATACTAAATAGATGTGTAATTAATTTTATGACTGCATCACTTTTTCATACGAAAAAAAAATGTTAAATTCCCACATGATTTTATACCCGTTACTGAGGCGTAACCCTCTTAAGAGATCGGCAATCAAAATTTTGCTAAATATATTTGGCATCATAATGAAAACGAGGAAATAATAATATGTCTATGCATTTTCGTTGCAATCCAACGATGCAAACTCCAATTCCATTCAACACTACCTATGCCTCGGATTTGAATTTGCCGATTTACCTACCTAAATCGTACGTGCTCATAAATCTCACCCCTCGCGTGCTTGGCCACACTTCGCCAGAAATTGGTTCGTCTGGCACACGAACCATAATTATTGGGTTGTCCGGACAGTTTGGGTCGATTTTCAATGTGCCACCTACCGAAAATCAGCACGAACTTTCAAGCCAACCCAATACATTAACTAATGGCACCATTCGTCATTCGGTATTGCAAATCAAATAAAAAGTCCTTAGAACGTACGATTTAGGCATGGTTACCCTACAAGCTTTATTATTGAATTTATGATCAATCCTTATCCATGCTAAATCAACGACTACTATACGATGCTTATATTCTCCCGCATATATGTATATATATACATAAAGACACATACCCATATTCGTTGCTTTTCCAAGTTGATGATCTTGGACATGGTATATGTGTGTGTGTGTGTGTGTGTGTGTGTGTGTGTGTGTGTGTGTGTGTGTGTGTGTGTGTGTGTGTGTGTGTGTGTGTGTGTGTGTGTGTGTGTGTGTGTGTGTGTGTGTGTGTGTGTGTATGTGTGTATGTGTGTGTGTGTGTGTATACACAGGGTGTCCCAGAACGGAATGCGTTCTCTAAAGTGGGGGATTGGGGGTGAAATTCTGAGTCGATTGATATAAGCATGTGTGGGTCTCAGATCAGCCCCTGAATTATTATCAATGTTTAAAGGCGGGCCAATCAGTTGCCTGGCTTCCGCCAGGCACCACTACACGCGCGCGTCGCTCACCGACGTACGCCGGTTCATCGAACGCATCTGATTGGCCCGCCATTAAACGTTGATAATAATTCAGCGGTTGATCTGAGACCCACACATGCTTATATCAATCGACTCAGAATTTCACCCCCAACTCCACATTTCAGGGAACGCATTCCGTTCTGGGACACCCAGTATATATTCATATTCATTTTTCTATATATATATTTTAAATATGTGTGTATTTATATGTGTATTATAAAAACGAATAAGTGTTTATATAAAAATATATACACACATATTCGTAGCTTGTCCAAGTTGATGAGCTTCAACATACTATATGTATATACTTATGAATATAAATATATATATACAGGGTGTCCCAGAACTCAACGTCAAGCCGAAACGGGGTGACAGGATTGATTGTAACCATCATGAGAAAAATCAGAAAAAAAATAAAGCAGGGCCTTTCAAAGTAGACAAATTTTGAAAATTTTAAATTCATAGTTTAACACATAGTCTTAATTCTAGGAAACGTGGGTTTGTTTGGGTTTGTTTCACAATAACCCAAAAATGGTTACAGTTTGACCAAATTTCTAGGTTTTTCTTAAATGCCCATAATGGTCAAACTGCATGGGATAGATTTTTTTCGGATTTTTCTCATGATGGTTACAATCAATCCTGTCACCCCGTTTCGGCTTGACGTTGAGTTCTGGGACACCCTGTATATATATATATATATATCGCTCATCCTCTAAAAAATGTTTACGACACAGAAAAATCGTGTTTTGAGACTGGCTACATATTATTTATAACCCTCAAAAGAGTAAATAAAATTTACAATAAATAAAATCATTACAGCCCAATTTAGATAAATATTGACGTCACAGTAGCCTCACGAATGGGAAAAAAATGCATTTTTTTTCAAAACAGCATTTTTGTGTTATGACAGTTTTCTCGTGGATGAGCGATATATATGTATATATTAGGTGTAGTAAAAAGAAATCCATTATTTTCGCTTTCAATTTCATGCAAAAATAATGGATTTCTTTTTACTACATCTAATATCTTTAGTTCGAATGGTTCCACCTCCCTCCTTCTCCTTCGCTCTTGTCTTTTTAGCTCCCCTCTGATTCCGGATGAAGCTATCAAAGATTATAATAAAACGTATAAACGTTTGCCTAGAGAAAGTGAAAGGGAAACTCGGTGGGACGATAATTAATGACGTTACAGTGAACAATTGTTCGCATTGCCGCCAACATGTTCAGTGTGCACGAATAGCGATTAGTTCCTCAACTGAGTCAACAATTTAATAACTAAGTTATCGTAACTCGCGATCGCGTAGCCAGATCGAAATAAAACGAAAACTAATCGAAAGTACAGAAATAACATTGTATGAAAAAGTGTCGTCAGTTTTTTTGTTCGTTCAAGAGCGGTTTCATCAAAATAAAATTTAAAAAAAACGTCACTGAAAAAATGAACCCCTTATCTGCCCATGCGAGTACGTCGTCGCGCGAAGCAGGAAGATAAAGTTATCGCGGGAAGGCATTTAAATGACATTTCAAAGACTTCCGATCGCCCGGTTCTCTATTAGTTCTGGACGGCTCCAATGTACAGCACAAAGAAATTTTGTTTAAAAACTAGTCGAAGAACGATGTGTGTTTGGCGAGCGGAGCGGGGGTGAAATACTTAGTTGGGATTTGAAGCTTTCTCAGTTTATTGCTATCGAAGCTCTTGCAGGTGAGGCATAAGCAGAAAATGGCCATTTCGAACGAAAAATTGTAAATGACAATCCTTAAGGGGAGAGATACGGAAGGCGAGGAAAAAATTGCTGATTTTCATTTGTTTTTTAAAATAAATATTTCTTCACCATTTTTGAGACTTAGGGTGTTTTTTATTACTACTTTTGACTGTTACGTGGTATTTTTTAAAATTAATTTTTAAAAATGGCGGAGGTATGGCACGGTCTTCTAAATAAGCTGCAGCGAATGTCGTCACACGGCGTAACACCCAGCGTCGGCGGGATTCATCTAAAAAAAAAATAGCGAAGATTTTTCTGTCATTAACACTCAAACGCAGAATATGAACCAAGAAAAAGTAAAAAATGTTGAAAATCAATGAAATGGTACGCTTTGAAACAAAAGTATTGAATTTTCCGAAAAAAACAGCTACATTTTGCAATGAAAAATACTTTTTTTCAAATTTTCATAAACATTTAGGCTCGTGTTTTAGGCAATGAGGTTAGAAAGATTTATACCAAATTTTATAATAATCGGCGGATTAGTTTTTTAGCTATACGTCACGCCAGTTTTGAAAATGCCATTTCGAAGATCGTGCCATACCCGCGCTATTTTTAAAGATTACTAAAGAAAAATACGATGTAACAGCCAAAAGTAGTAATAAAATATGTTTTATTACTACTTTTGGCTAGTAATAAAAGTTTTTAAATGTTTTTAGTTTGGAAAATGGTGAAGAAATCTATTCTTTCAATAAAAAAATCATGAAAATCAGAAAATGTTATCCTTGCCTAAAGGTATCTCCCCCCTTAATGCATAAAGTAGGTGTCCATAGGAATTTGTTTGCGCAACCATTTGGGGCATCAACTAATGTTGTTATTATCGTGTATGCTGGACCACAATCATTTGTTACGTACTAGTTTCGATTTCACATAATAATCGGCAATTATAATACTCTAATGGTACATTCAGGGGGAATGGGGGGCAGGGGGGGGCTTTGTTTGGTGTTTTCTATTTGATTAATGAGGCTTCAAACAACATACGACAAAAAATGTATGCAGTCCTCTTATAGCGTTTCTATGAACCCAACTTCGCTACGACCTGGTTGTCCATATTTCCGGAATTTGTTGATGTAACTTGATCGAAATAGTTTCAAACGGAAGTTCCAATCAAATGCTAATAACTAGGTTTTTTGCAAAATAGCATGCTCGCAATAAATGCAAGTATGCTATTTTGCAAATGGGGCTTAAAAATAAAAAAAAGTCTTAATGAAAAAAAAAAATTATTAGTTTTCTTTGTATATTTTCTATTAGATTAGATTTATTTATTAGATTATTTTTTATTGAATATTTTATATATTTTTTTATTAGATTATTAAAACTAGATTTTTTCAGATTTTCCGAATGTTAAGCAAAAAAAATAATAAAAAATTGAATATAATTATTTCGCGAACCAGGCGTGAAAACAAAAAAAAATCGTAAATGGAACCTCAACTTCATTTTTGGAGATTAATCTGACCTATCTCGTCCCGAGTATACGAGTAGGACAAACCCTAAAAAAAAATTGAGTTCAAGATTTTGCCATACATTAATTGAAATCCCCCTCTGAAGCGTCTACTTGCGAAATTTCGTACATGTTAAAACTGTAGAAACTGTGAGGCTGTGACCCACAGGCATGACGAAGTTAATTAGATAATTCTTGCTTCTTTAATTGCAGAACCCTAAAAAACGCTGCCTGGTAATTGTACTAAAGAAAATCTGTACGAACAAGCTTTCAATGATGTTGATGTTCGCATCGGTGTAACGCAACTAAGAGTAATTCTTTTTAATTCACGAAAAAAAAGAGTTTCACCGATTCAGGGTATGGAAATCACTTGTACGCGTTTGCGTATTTTTTTTTAGATATTCGCGACCTCAATTTTCAAGATGAAAGGTTTTGGATGATAGTAAAAATACAGAAATATATGTTTTTTTAATCGTTGCATTCGAACGATGCCAAAGTTCAACGTTATAGCGGTCAGGTATGCGAACTGATAGACGAATATATAGCATATAAGCTGCGATATATAATATTTAATATACAGGGTGGAACATTCAACGTGACAAACATCTCCGTTGCGTTTAGAGTGACGAAAAACATGTCAGGAGGTAACGCGATTGATTTCGAAGAGCCGATACTGTGGTGAAAAATCCATTTTCGTCAAGGTCATAGTTTTTTTCGTTCTCGAGGTCATCAATGGTTTTTCAAATGGGAACATATTTTTTTCCCCAAATTTTGGGCATTTTTCACCACAATGTTTTGGTGAAAAATCATTTCAAGGTCATGATATCATAGGTCGTTGGATTTGTCTTAATATCAGCTACACCCTCTTAATAAAAAAAACAAAATCACGTACCTAGGGCACTATTGCACGCACTCAATCAATCTTATAATTATCATTAAGATCAAAATCCACTATTTGGGTTTGTTTGGGAGAAAAATTATAATAAACTTGGACAACAAATTTGAGCAACAATAGAAAAAAATCTACAGATATTACACAAAGTGCAACTGTCTCATGGCATTGAAAATGTAATCAGACATTCCGGGTAATAAAAAAAGGTACATGTGAATATCCATCTATCCATCCATCCATGTATGTATCCATCAATCCATCTTTTCGTCCATCCATCCATCCATCCATTCATCCATTTATCCATCGATCCATCTTTCCGTCCATCTATCCATCCATCCATCCATCCATCCATCCATCCATCCATCCATCCATCCATCCATCCATCCATCCATCCATCCATCCATCCATCCATCCATCCATCCATCCATCCATCCATCCATCCATCCATCCATCCATCCATCCATCCATCCATCCATCCATCCATCCATCCATCCATCCATCCATCCATCCATCCATCCATCCATCCATCCATCCATCCATCCATCCATCCATCCATCCATCCATCCATCCATCCATCCATCCATCCATCCATCCATCCATCCATCCATCCATCCATCCATCCATCCATCCATCCATCCATCCATCCATCCATCCATCCATCCATCCATCCATCCATCCATCCATCCATCCATCCATCCATCCATCCATCCATCCATCCATCCATCCATCCATCCATCCATCCATCCATCCATCCATCCATCCATCCATCCATCCATCCATCCATCCATCCATCCATCCATCCATCCATCCATCCATCCATCCATCCATCCATCCATCCATCCATCCATCCATCCATCCATCCATCCATCCATCCATCCATCCATCCATCCATCCATCCATCCATCCATCCATCCATCCATCCATCCATCCATCCATCCATCCATCCATCCATCCATCCATCCATCCATCCATCCATCCATCCATCCATCCATCCATCCATCCATCCATCCATCCATCCATCCATCCATCCATCCATCCATCCATCCATCCATCCATCCATCCATCCATCCATCCATCCATCCATCCATCCATCCATCCATCCATCCATCCATCCATCCATCCATCCATCCATCCATCCATCCATCCATCCATCCATCCATCCATCCATCCATCCATCCATCCATCCATCCATCCATCCATCCATCCATCCATCCATCCATCCATCCATCCATCCATCCATCCATCCATCCATCCATCCATCCATCCATCCATCCATCCATCCATCCATCCATCCATCCATCCATCCATCCATCCATCCATCCATCCATCCATCCATCCATCCATCCATCCATCCATCCATCCATCCATCCATCCATCCATCCATCCATCCATCCATCCATCCATCCATCCATCCATCCATCCATCCATCCATCCATCCATCCATCCATCCATCCATCCATCCATCCATCCATCCATCCATCCATCCATCCATCCATCCATCCATCCATCCATCCATCCATCCATCCATCCATCCATCCATCCATCCATCCATCCATCCATCCATCCATCCATCCATCCATCCATCCATCCATCCATCCATCCATCCATCCATCCATCCATCCATCCATCCATCCATCCATCCATCCATCCATCCATCCATCCATCCATCCATCCATCCATCCATCCATCCATCCATCCATCCATCCATCCATCCATCCATCCATCCATCCATCCATCCATCCATCCATCCATCCATCCATCCATCCATCCATCCATCCATCCATCCATCCATCCATCCATCCATCCATCCATCCATCCATCCATCCATCCATCCATCCATCCATCCATCCATCCATCCATCCATCCATCCATCCATCCATCCATCCATCCATCCATCCATCCATCCATCCATCCATCCATCCATCCATCCATCCATCCATCCATCCATCCATCCATCCGTCCATCCATCCAGCTATCTATCCATCCATCCATATATTCATTTATCCATCTATCTATGCATCCATCCAATTTATCCATCTATCCATCTATCAATCATCCATCTATCTATCCATCTATCCATCTATCCATCTATCAATCATCCATCGATCTATCCATCCACCCATCCAACCATCCATCTGTCAATCCAACCATCTATCCATTCATCCATCTATCCATCGATCCATCTATCCGTCCATCCATCCATCCATCCATCTATACATCTATCTATCTATCCATCCATCCATCCATCCATCCTTCGATCCATCCATCCATCCATCGATCCATCCATCCATCCATCTTTCCAACCATCCATCCATCCATCTATCTATCAATCCATCCATCCATCGAACCATCCATCAATCGATCCATCCATCAATCGATCCATCCATCAATCGATCCATCCATCCATCGATCCATCCATCCATCCATCTTTCCAACCATCCATCCATCCATCTATCTATCAATCGATCCATCCATCGATCCATCCATTCATCGATTCATCGATCCATCCATCCATCCATCCATCCATCCATCCATCCATATATCCATCCATCCAACCTATCCATTCATCCATCCATCTATCAATCATCCATCCATCCATCCATCTGTCCATCCATTCATCCCCCCCCCTCACCCTCCCTCCCTTTCCAATCACAATGGCAGTGAAGTGGGGTTAGTTTTAGTGACATCCAGAGTTAGTTTAGTTTTAGCGTTAGTTTTGTGTGACATCCAGCTAACTCAGACCCCTATACCCAGTCAACCTCAACAAACATATACATTATTACAAGCATTTTCAATGCTAAGAGTTTAAGGGGAGGTACCCGAGTAAACGGCCAGAAAAACAGGCAAACTTCGGGAATTTTTATCTCAAAAACTAATATTTCGATTAGATCCGGGTTTTTTTTTATCGGAAAATATGTACATTGAGGTATGTTTAGGATTTTTATAAAAATAAATTCGTTGACTGGATGCGATAAAAACGCGATTATCTCGAAGCATAGTTTTCAAAGTCGGTGCCAGATGTATCTCGAAAACGGCTTGTCCGATTTTGTCCAAATTTGGATACAATATTCTTCGATAGTTTTTCTCGTTCACCACGTAAGATTTTTTTGACGAAATTGTCATGGTTGACGGACATGCGACCGTTTTAATTTAACATTCGATTTTCGTTCGCAATTTCCGACGATTTTGGATTGCATACACATTGCATGAAAAAGCAATGGTTCAATAAAAGCGCACACATTTAAACCGTATTTTGGTGCTCTGTTAAAGGAGCCCCAGCAATTGTCGAAGTTACCCTCAATGTCAATTTAACCCCGTTTTACGATAACTAATGTCGTAATTACCTAGGGCAGAAGACTCGCCGGGAGCCGAAAGAGACACGCGTCGCTGTGGCACTCTCGCATCCACAAAGCGGGTCAAGATTCGCGAATGGAAAGGGGCCAAGAAAAAAAAGAAGAGAAACAGAAGTGAGCGCAGAAGTAAGAAGAAGCACGAGAAATCTTCGGTGCGCTCGAGGCTAATCGACGTTTTCTTCAAGTGCTGCTCTTGCCTCAAGAGCCTCGATCCCTCCACAACTTCCTGCCCGTGTATCCATACGTGCCATTATTGCTGTTCTCGCTGCAAGTGCCATTTTCGCACACCCGATTGCCATAGCATATCCGTACAGTGCGACGACCGTGAACGATACTTTGCAACGAGTTTATCTCCACGTAAGAGTATCGATCTTCGCGAATCCACAAATGAAGCCTCGTCGCACTTGCTGGAAAGCTACGGTAGGAGTGAAGAGTCAGGATCAACGTGCGGCAAGCGGAGAAATCATTTTCGGCCGGTCGCTCGTCGAAATGGACCGGAAGACGCGGTGAACTTTCGGTCAAGTGATAGGTAATCGATTGATATCTTCTCAAAATGGCGATTAGCAGTTTTATACGAGACTGCAAAAAACAAACTATTAACCGTATAATTGTTATGGGTTTCGTGATACTTTCGATAGAATTTGCCGAGTCCGTCAAAAAGTTACGATGCTTAAGTTTGCCTCTTTGGGATGCAAGGGAAGTTAATTTTGCTTCTATTGCTCAGATTTTCTTCGCTGATTTTGGGCGGGCAGGTCACTCACAAGACGGTTCTTCTTAACGCTGAACATCTACCTAGAGGCCCGAAAACAATGTCAAGATCCGAATATTGGGGCCGGGTTGATATTCCGAACTTTGAATGATTAGAACGCTCAAAACTCTGAATTTTACACGAAACAGCAAAAATCCGAAAATCTTAACACCATCAAAATAATTCGGCTCGGAAAGTTTTAAAAGTTTCAAAATTTTCAATAAATCGACGAATTATTTCAAGATTTTTTTATTTATTAAGAAGTGATTTTACGTCAATTTAGAAGTTTGTTCAGACACTGTTATACGTTCTGCATCATTGACAGTCAACTGGGTAGACTTTTGCTGGCATGATCTTGACGAAACTTGTAATTTCGGAACATTAAAATTAGGAATTTTAAACCGTCGGAGCCTTCAAAGTTCGGAACTTCAACCCGGCCCCCATGTCAAGATCATGCCAGCAAAAGTCTACACGGTTGACTGTGAATTGTGTAGAACGTATAACATTGTCTAGACAAATTTCAAAATTGACATAAAATCACTTTTTAATTAAAAACAAAAATGATTTAAGCAATTCGTCGATTTATTGAAAATTTTGAATCTTTTAAAACTTCCATAGCCAAATTATTTTGACGGTGTTCGGATTTTCGGAGTTTTGGCCTTTGGTGTAAAATTATTTTGGAGTTTTGATCGTTTGGGGTAGTATTCTTTCGGGGTTTTGAGCGTTTTGATCATTCAAAGTTCGGAATTTCAACCCATCGTGAATTTCGGAACATTAAAATTCGGAATTTTAAACCGTCGGAGCATTCAAAGTTCGGAACTTCAACCCGGCCCCCAAATGCTCTTTTTTTCTGGGAAACGATTGCTGAAAAAGAATCGCATTTTTTTAACACTTAAGTACATAAATTGAAAGACTGAAAAAAAATCACCAAAAAACAGAAAAATAAGAAAAACATGGCCACCGGCTGATGATGGAATTTTTTTAGCGACATTTCGCGGTGGACACTCAAGCTTAAACGGTCCATCTGAAATCTAAAAACCAAACGGGTTATCCAAGTTAACAATAAATACGAGTCGTTGACGATCGTTGATTTTTAAAATGATTTTTGAAAACAAATTGACGATGAACCGAAATTCGAGCCTACAAAATCTATGAAAAAAGTCATCATTTTACGTAACTTAAAAAAAAATGAAGTTCGATTTAAGAAAAGTAAGATCGTCAACGACCTTTAAATGGTTCTCATCGTATTTCCTGTTAATTTGGAAACAATCCATTAAGTGGTTCTCGAGATATCATGTCCACCGACTTTAAATACAGTATCATCTGCCGGGGCCGTTTTTTATGTTTTTACAGAAAAAAAAATATGTTTGTTTTTCACCATCCGTTTTCCAGAAATAAATCGCAATTTGGCTACTTTTTGGGATCTCTAGGTATGAAAAATGTATGAAAAATTTATAGATGCTAATAAAAATGAAGGAAAGAAAAAAGAAAAATTTTCGTTGCATATCAACGATGCAAACTCCATCGCCATAAAAAGTTTTACATTCATCGATGTACTGTTTATATGCTATACTATATCTGTATGGCGGAGAGTATAGTTGAGAATACGAAAGAAAGGACGAGGGAACGAAAGAGGGAGAGGGAGACAGCTCAAAAACCTAATTTATAATCCTCCAGTAAATGTAAACTTATATTTTCAAGACAATATCACGGAATTCTTTTTTTTTGTTGTTCCCAACAACATTAGCATATTCTTCCGAAAGGGACACGTCGAATGAAGGACTATAATTATAAAACTTCCGTATGACCCGATATTTTTTTCATTATATTATGACCATTATAAAAATAGCAAGCTGTCAAGAAAAAAAGTTCGATTTTGTATAGAAAAACAACTTCAATTATTTGGTTATTAAAAAATGGATAAAAATGTTAAAAAATTATTCGATCATACGATCGAAAATGTTGTAAACGATGCTCTGCCCAAATTTGAAATGAATCGAACGAGTTCAGCCTTGATTACACTGAAAACTGATATTGGAATTTTTAAGTTTTGAAAAAAAATAATTATCTTTATTAAAAATTTGAAATTAGTTGGTCCAAATATCAATTTAAAAAAATACAAAAAAAAACTTGCATAACACGTAACGGTACACTGGCAACCCGAACGAAATCATCTTTTTCGCTGACGCAAATTACCAAAGCGTTTTTGGTCGTAGATTTAAAGTACTAGAGTATCAAAAATTTTTGCGTAATATTTGCAAATGTTTGTGGACTTGATGTTTTTATAGGCAATTTTTGTTTTTCGAAAAATGCGATGAATATGCTGGTGTGCGCAGCTTTTTCGAAAATCTAGATTTTTAAAAAATCGTTGCCATTTTTTATATTCGATATCTGCATAAAAAGAACACTTTGATATTTTGCTCCAGGTATTTGTGTATTTTGCCAAAAGTCGAAATAATGTCACCGTGTAGAGCTACAACGAAGAAGAAGTTTCGAACAGACTGCCAGGGTGCCGTCATTACGTATTGAAAAAAGCGTCATTTCGTTTTCTATTCTTTCTGAAAATATATTTTGCGGAACTGAATGTAAATTTTCACCAAAGTTCGTTAATTTTTTAGACATCAACGACAGTATACCCACTTCATCTTTAGCCTGACACATGGTTGGGTTATTCAAGAAGTCTTGGTCTTTTACAGTCTTAAGGGGGGAGATACCTTTGGGCGAGGAAATAATTGCTGATTTACGTGATTTTTTTTTAAGGAACCATTTCTTCACAATGTTTGAGACTTAGGATATGTTTTATTACTACTTTTGGCTGTTACATGGCATTTTTTTTAATCTTTAAAAATGACGGATGTATGGCTCGGTCTTCAAGCGTCAGCGTGTCAGACGGCGTGACACGTAGCGTTGACGCGAGTGAGCTAAAAAAAACCAACGAAGCCTTTTCTTTCATTAACACTCATACGCAGAATATGAACCAAGAAAAAGTGAGAAATGTTGAAAATCGCTCAAATGGTTTGCTTTGAAAAAAAAAAACGATTCAATTTACCGAAAAAATTGCTACATTTTACTGGCTACAACATTCAAAAAATACTTTGTTTCAAATTTTAACTATTAAATAAATACTTTTTGAAATTTTAATTATTAAAAGAATCTTCTTTTCAATTTAAATTGTTAAAAAAATTTGTTTTAATTTTAATTATTTAAAAAAATACTTTTTTTATAGCTAAATTACTTTGAAAAATACTTTTAAACATTTATTATTGAAAAAGATACTTCATTTTTAATTTTCGAAACCATTTTGGGTCACGTTTTAGACAATAAGGTTAGAAAGATTAATACCAAAATTCATCATACCATAATCATTTAAAGACTAAGAGCCAAAAGTAGTAATAAAACAAACCTTAAGTGTAAAAAAATTTTGAAAAAATCTTCCTTTCCTTATAAAAAATTACATGAAAATCAGCTATTTTTTCCCTCGCCTAAAGGTACCTCCCCTCTTAAATATCGATCGAAGATAAATTTCCTATACGATGAGGTTCACGCGAACCAATGCAGAAATATCAAGTATCAAAATTGTCGTGAAAAGGTAAATAAAAGATAAATAAATAAAACAAACTTAAGCCTTCGACCTCTTTCCAAATTGCTACTCCTACTCGATGCATAACAAAGTCTGCATACCCAACTGTGTGTGTCACTTTCGAAAGACATTTTAACAAGAACCTCGTAATCACGAGTTTTAAATTGCGCAATGGACAAAAAAATATTATGCTTATTGTTTTCTTCTTCGAGGAAAAAATGTTTTCGATTTGTTGGTGGTAGTCCGTTGGATATCCTGATGTCTTTGAATATTGAGAAATGACATTCAGAAAAGAAGCATCCAGACACGTTTATATTTGCTGAGTCCGAAAAACTCGAACGCTCGAAAGTTGAGAAGCGCGCGAAGAAATCGTCCAAATTGTCAAAACGTTTCACCGACGAGGCAACACGACGGCTTTTTTAATTACAACCATGTATAATGCGCGCTCTCGTATCGCAAAACCATCTTATCATAATATCCCGCAAATCCCGATTTTGATTGAAATTTAATTATATTTTGCCAACCGGCTCCCTTCATCTCCCAATCAAGACTCGCATATGTCACTTTATTTCTACATGTTTCCTGCATCCGTTAATTAATAACATTTAGATTAACATTAATATAAATATATAATTTATATTTGGAGAAAAACATCGCTAGAAATAAAGTGCGAAAATATTTTTCATTTTAGAAGCGTTTTTTCAGCATAGCAGCGTGTGCAAGTACTTTTTATACCCACAATATCTTCAAACCTGATGCCTTTATAGAATATTTATGGTCATTGGCGTAGCCAGGGGGACCCCCCCCCCCCCCCCCCCCGCTCCCGAGAAATCCCGGGACCGCCCCAGAAAAAATCGATCCCTATATTATTGTATTCAAATAATCGATCAATCTTATGTGTTTCACTCAAGCAAGCATAAAGAAATAATTAAAGGGATAACACCACTCTAGCGGCAGAAAATAAGGCCTAACTTTGACAATTTATTTTCGCAGTGTGAAAAAAGGAATAGGATTTCTTTTGAGAGGGTTTATTTAACACATATTTTTTTCATCTATACGAATAGAGTAAATTCATTGAAACCTTTTGTACATTGTTAAGTGTCATTTCAAGAACATTCCGTGAAATTTGTACGTGAAAATATCCACAAACAAGCCGGTGCCGCGTTTTTCTCGACACCACTTTTTCAAAGACCGTGTTCACTGCCATTTGAAAACTACATGACCGATTTATTTCAAACTTGGTACACACTTTCTACATATAAAATACGAGGGTGGGGTGAAAAGTTTCCGGCCTGACCAAGAAGAACGATGTTTAAAAATTTTTTTTTTGCTTTATTTTTCAACATAATCTCCATCAACACTGATACATTTCTCATAACGGTGTTCTAATTTAGTTATACCAGTTTTAAACGTAGATTCGTCAAGCTCCTCAAAATACTAATTTACAGCTTCGATAACTTCTTCGTTGCTCTTAAATCTTTTTCCGTCAAGCTATTTATTGAGGTTAGGAAACAGGTAATAGTCGCTGGGGGCTAAGTCTGGAGAGTAGGGAGGATGCGGCATCAATTCAAACTTCAATTCGTGGATTTTGGACATGGCAACAATCGACGAATGCCCTGGTGCGTTATCGTGATGAAACAAAACTTTTTTCTTCGCCAAATGAGGTCGTTTAATTTGTACCTCGTGCTTCAAACGTTGCAATAACTCTGCGTAGTATTGACCAGTGACAGTCTTACCCTTTTCAAGGTAATCAATGTATATAATTCCTCTCGCATCCCAAAAAACAGTAGCCATAACCTTGTTTGCCGATAAAATTCTTTTTGCCTTCTTTGGGGTGCGGTTCCCCTTTTCCAACCCACTGTTTTGACTGTTCTTTATTTTCAGGAGTGTAGTGGTGGACCCATGTCTCATCAACAGTTATGAATCGACGCAAAAATTCGTTTGGATTACGCCTATACAGCGCCAAATTGTCGGTAGAAATGGTTTTTCGAAGCGGTTTTTGGTCGAGCGTTAACAAACGCGGCACCCACCTTGCACACAGCTTTTCCATGTTCAAATGGTTGTGCAAAATATTTCGCACACGTTCAGCTGACATCATACAGGTCTCAGCTATCTCATGTACTTTCAACCTGCGGTCTTCCAACACTATTTTATGGATTTTTTCAATCATCTCTGAAGTTGTGACTTCAACGGGCCGTCCTGAGCGAGGCTCGTCAGAGGTGCTCACACGACCCATTTTAAATTCAGAAACCCACTGCTTAATAGTTGAATATGATGGGGAGGAGTCTCCTAGTGCTGAATCCATCTCTTCTTTTATTTGTTTTGGTGTAAAACCTTTCAAATGGAAGTATTTGATGACAGCACGTTTTTCCAATTTTTCCATTTTTACGAAAACAACGGAAGCGTCTCGCGCAATGTGCTCTCAAACGCAAACTAACGTAGCGATTGGGCTGAAACTGTACATACAAGCTCGGTAGGAATGGTACTGTAGGACGCCGCTCCAAAACTAGACCTAGTGGCACCATCTCTTCGTCAGGCCGGAAACTTTTCACCCCACCCTCGTACCTCCCCCCAACGGTTGGTTGAGATTTTTTTTACATTGAGGGGGTTTTCCATCCCCAAAATGGCGGAATTTTTCGTGAAAAATAGCACTTTTCACTTTACATGACCACCAAAAATTTAGAAAGAAAAAAAATTATCAAAGATCGTTGGGGGGAAGATTTGATGATACTTTGACTAAATTTTAATGGTACTTGATTTTAGATCATTTCTAGCTGAGATACAGTGAACACCGCAAATCGTGTTTTTCCAAAGGCGTTCTTGGAAAAGCTTTGTCACCGGCTTGTTTGTGGATATTTTCGCGTACAAATTTCACTGAATGTTCTTGAAATGACACTTAACAATGTACAAAAGGTTTCAATAAATTTACTCTATCCATCTAGATGAAAAAAATCGCAAAAAAGTGTTTTGTTCACGCTGAAACCCCTACTCTCCGCTTAAAGTATAAACAAAAACATTTCATTATCATTTTCATACAAAATGGCGGCCGCAGAGCTCATTTTGAAAAACGTGTTGTTTTACAACTAGCTTCGCGGGAGGCCGGTTTCCTCGTAAAGTATAAAACCTGGAACAAAAACCAAAAAAATGATAATCTATATATTATAAGCTATGGGACTACGTAGAGATCTTTTTTAATCAAGTTTTAAGAAAATGGTGCACTTTGAGAGAAATAAATCGATTTTTTGCCCAAAAAATAAGCAGTAAATTGTTTATAAAAAAAAGCTTACACTTAATCAAATACGGCTACGTACTCCCATAGAGAATGTAATTGTGAAGCTACTATCATCATTTCAAATCGATCCATGCAAAGGTGGTCGAGTAATCCGTCCTCCCAATTTGAAAAAATGGTTTCGAGAAAAACGCGTTTAAGGGCGGGATAAAGTTAATTCGGCGAAAAAAGGCATGTTTGTAAGATTTTTTTGGCGTAACGAATAGTGTTCGTTTATTGAAAAATTTACGTATAATAAAGTGACATTTGAACAACATTCTCCTAAATTTGCATTGCAAAATATTCAAAATTGAGCGAGTGAAAATTAAGCCCCGGAGGCGCCTCGAAAAAAAGTTGGTTTACGGTGTGCACCGTAACTCGCAACAGAATCATCTGAAACAAAAAAATCAAAATGCATTTGTCAAAGGAGATGTTTCTCGAGGTAATGACGGGAGGATTTTTTTTTTCGATTTTTCGATTTTTCGTAGCACTTGGGAGCCAAAAACCCGATTTTCGCTAAAAAAAATCGGCTAATTTGTTGTTGAAAAATTAGTAATTATTTTAAAAAAAACAAAAAAGCTCTCGACAATACCTGGTGAATTATGTGAAGAAGTACTGTGCAAAATGTCAAAGCGATTGGTCCGGAAGATTTGGAGTTATCGTGCACACGGACTTCAAATATGACAAGTCTCAGAAAAACGGTTTGAAAAACGCAGAAGAGTTTGGTCGCTTAGCGCTCATTGCACATAAGTTTGAGAACACTTCTCGATTGCATAAAAACTTTAACACAATATTCTTGATATATTATGCGTTTATTTAAAAAATTTAAAAAAAATTTAAAAAAAAATTTTAATACTTTACCCCGCCCTTAAAGTTGTACGAGGCACCCGAAAGAAGTCCGAGACGCTGCGGCAAAATCGATAATTGAACCCTTTAAAAAAAAATGGTTACAGGACCAATTGCATATTGTTTTTATGACCCTGAAGTATTTTTTTAGCAAAAAAAAACGATTTTTCAAAAATCCCAGAGTGGTGTTACCCCTTAACAAAACGTTAACGTCTTCGTCGTAATTTCGTAACATGTATAAAATGTAGCTACTTCTTAAGTAAATTTAATAGATATTCAAATATCACAATTAAGTTACCTGTGGGCAAAAGCAATAAATTAGATTTGCCTTCGATACAGAACCAGAGGAATACTGGTGGATCAACATTTACTACCAAGTAATAAATTACATCGTTGTAAATCGAGAACGCTGATTTGAGGATCTACCATTAGCTCATGCGGTTGACGCATTTTTTAAATTGAATATGATGAACGGAGAGAATTTCATCAATAGTTATAAAAAATCTTAATAACTGATCGGTCAGCCTCAGAAGCTGAAGCGATGGTAATGACAAACATACTTCCATTTGACAATGATGAAATAAATACTGCAAGTTTAACGGGTTACATGGGTTTTGTAGGCCAAAAAAAATATATTTTCTCTCAGTTTTATAAAATATCGTAAAAAAAATATCTTTTATTCAAACTTTAAAAAAGGACAATATTATTAAAAAAAAAAATTCTAAAATTTTCATCCAAAAATTTTGAAAATTCGCTCGATTAGAACTGGTTTTGGGAAACCCCTTAGAAAAAAGTATTCTCGCGGTGGTCAGGATAACTCATGATAGCTTCAGCTGAAATAAAAAAAAAACTAAACATTTTCTGTTAGTAGATGAGTATAGCTCGTGATTGAAGGATGAAAAAAAAGAAATTTAAATTTTTGGTAAAGTTGTATGCAAAACAGTACGATTTTTGGTAAAATCTAGACCATGCATTGCCTTGTAGAATAAGTTGTGATCAAAGAAAAAAAATAAAATCCTTTGTTCAATCACTATCGAGAAAATACTATCAATACTATCGAGAAGAACTGTGCAAAATTGCAATGAGATCGGTACATTAGTTTTTGAGAAATCGTGTTCACCGACTCCAGAAGTAGAGTTTTGAGAAGAAAAAAAGCCATTAAAGTTTTAAGGGGCTATACCAGTGTGAACGCTGAAAATTTGGGTGATTTTCGGGATTTTTTTGGAAGAAAAGTACTCAATTAAATGTTTCGGAAAATTAAGAATATATTTGGCTATATTTGACCTATATTATGTAATTTTTTCATAGAAAAATATTGAGATCCAGGCGACTTATGCGCTGACTTCGGAGGCGCCAAAATAAAAAGTTCCTCCACTGCTGACATGATTCCGGCCGATTAAGTAGCTGAAACCGAAAAAGGAAAAAAATGTCATTAAACTGGAAGGTATTTTCTGTACAATGACGTAGGATTTTCAAAAGACATCAAAATCTAACAAAATAGCGTAGGTATGAAAATAGTCTGTTTTCTTGCCTATAAAATGGTCGTTTTTTTCAATGCCAAATCGTCAATTTTCATCCAATCAAAAATATCCCACGTCATTGTAGAGTAAATATATTCAAGAGTACTCGGTTCAAATTTCAAGTCAATCGGATAATTGCTCTTTGAGTTACAGTGTCAGCAAATTTGAAAAATCTCATTTCGAGAAAAACGCATTTGCAAATTTAACTATCGATTTTTGCAAGATAAAATGATATTGATATAAATTATATAAGTCATAATGATATTCTTGAAAGAATAAACTGTCGAAAAAAGCAAAAAAAAATCGATTTTTTGAAACTGTCACACTGGTATAGCCCCTTAAGCAGGAATAAAACGGAGATTTTTTTTTAACTTACATGTAATCGTCGATTCCAGCCCCTTTAGAAAAATATTCTTGACATGTTTCACTATCAAATAATTTTGTTTTAAATGGATTTTTTTTATTTCAAAACCCATGTAACCACTTAAGAAAGCATATTAAAAAGGAGTACTGCCCTAACTTATATAAACGTTTCCAAGCAGCAACGATTTTCTCGTATGCCACTGCTGAACACAGAAAATGACATTGTTGAAAAAAGTTGCAGCTAAAAAAGTGTTGGGCCGATTTGCATAAAAGAATAGAAAACTAAGATTTATTTAATTGAGTATCTATTGAAAGCAAACTTTAAAGATTAGTAATTGAATTAAGGAATGCTGCAAAATTGGTTGATTATTTTTTTAATGTATTGCAAGAGTTTGATATTAATGTTAACATGAACGTGTGATCAAAGCTCCATTTTTTAAATATGTTACGCAATTATCGACTATTATGTAAATTTAATTAAAAAAGAAAATGATTGTGACCAAAATCTTTTTTTTTTTAAAGTGCCAACTAAAAAAGTGTTTGATCGATTTTGTATATAAAATAAAAAACTAAAAATAAACTTAATATAAAATAGAAAACTAAGACTTATTTAGTTGAGTAACTACTGAAAGTAAAGTTTGCAGACTGGAAATTAAATTAAGGGCGGGGTAAAGTATTTAAATTTTTTTTCATTTTTTTAAAAAATTTTAAATGAATGCATAATATATCAAGAATATTGTGTTAAAATTTCAAGTCGATCGGAGTAAAATTGACGAAGTTATGAGTATTTGAGCGTCTATTGCTCCATGCCGTTCTCTTCTCTTCTGCGTTTTTCAAACCGTTTTTCTGAGACTTGTCATATTTGAAGTCCGTGTGCACGATAACTCAAAATCTACTGGACCAATCGCTTTGAAATTTTGCACAGTACTTCTTCACATAAGGTATTGTCGAGAGCTTTTTTGTTTTTTTTTAATAATTACTAATTTTTCAACAACAAATTAAATTTTTTTTAGCGAAAATCGGGTTTTTGGCTCCCAAGTGCTACGAAAAATCGAAAAATCGAAAGAAAAAAAATCCTCCCGTCATTACCTCGAGAAACATCTCCTTTAACAAATGCATTTTGATTTTTTTGTTTCAAATTATTCTGTTGCGAGTTATGGTGCACACCGCAAACCAACTTTTTTTCGAGGCGCCTCCGGGGTTTAATTTTCACTCGCTCAATTTTGAATATTTTGCAATGCAAATTTAGGAGAATGTTGTTCAAATGTTACTTTATTATATGTAAATTTTTCAATAAACAAACACTATTCGTTACGCCAAAAAAAATCTTAAAAACATGCCTTTTTTCGCCGAATTAACTTTACCCCGCCGTTAAAGAATGATGAAAGTTTAGTTGATTATTTTTTAATGTATTGCAAACGTGCTAAGATTAATATTGAACTTATATCATTAGTAAGTATCAAAACGTAAAAATCCTCAAGCTTTTACGATTAAGGGGTTAGGCCACAGTAACGGGTATAAAATCATGTGCGATTTAACAATTTTTTTTCGTATGAAAAAGTGATTCACTCTTAAAATTAATTACACATCTATTTAGTAAGAATATCAAGCTGTCAGAAAATATATATATATTTTTTCCATGTACAAAATGGCCGACTACTCGAAACTTCTCGAAACAGCTTTTTTCCAATTGGCGTGACAAATAACTTCAACAATTTTCACTCGATTTACGTCAAATTTAAAAGTTATGTTCCCAATTGCATTTCGCAGATAAGTACGTATGGAATTTCTGATTAATCGAAAACATTTAATTTTACGAGCAGTTTATGAGCAGTTATAACGAAATTTTTCACTGAAAATTCATTTCTTAAGTTCAAATACCCACAACTTTTGAATAAAACAATATCTTTTAAATTCCGTACGTACTTCTCTAGGTATTCCAATGTAGATTGACGAGAATTTTTGTTTTTTGTTCTAGGTAAAATATTGTGGATGCTAAATGTCACGCCACGGAGCGCCTACAAAAAAGATAACCAAAGAAAATATTAGTGGTCGGCCATTTTGTACATAGAAAAAAAATAATATTTTCTAACCGCTTAATATTCATACTAAATAGATGTGTAATTAATTTTATGAGTGAATCACTTTTTCATACGAAAAAATTGTTGAATTCGCACTTATTTTATACCCGTTACTGTGGCCTAACACCTTAAAGCTCTCACAGCTTTAATCTTAAAAGATCGAAGCTCAATATTTTGTGTCTTACGTAACTATCGACTATTGTGTAAATTTTATTTCATAAAAAGATGATTCTAAACAGACCCATTTTTTGTCAGCCCCCGGAAAGTATTTGGCTACGCCAATGTCCATGGAACGTGCAAAGGTTCACGTTAAATAAGCATTTACAATTTATTCATCTACCTGCTACCATCCGTATGTTCAATATTTCCAAAAATTGAAACAATTATAATCACCAAAAAAAAGCATGAATAAAACATTTAAAGACTATAGTTACGAAAATATATAATAAAGGTATGCAAACGTAAAAGACCGTAGTCGATTCGTTGCAGGTTGTCGAGGGGCAAATCCAGTGACAATAGAACGAAAAAGTCCAGAAAAAAGAGTCCCCTCTCGCCGAAGAGCAGCTCCGATAAGCAGCGTCGAATTTCCGGTAAATCATTGATCTGTGAGCGTGGCATTTTGGACGAGCACATTGCGTCGGTATCGTCGCGTCGATGTTCTTGCTTTTGCAACGACAAAGCAAAGTTTGTACCTCCTTCGAAGAAACGCTTAAAATTTCAGGATACAAAAGACGAGCGTGACGTAATGCACTCACGTTGCAACAATGACGATTGCGGAAAAACGATGAGAGCTCTGCTGCTGATAATGTTTGATGTTGTATTTTGGCCGCACACGTGCTTTCCGGGGCGACGCTACGGTATAAATAAAAACGAGAACAAAAATTGCGTAACTTGAAATCCGTTAATCGTTTATTTTCGCAATTCGAGACTTCCGTGGAATATTATCGCGTCGAATGAGCTTTGATATATGTTTGCTATGAATTATTTTCAGCTAGATGTGCAATGAACGAAAATACGATTTTCGAGGCATATGGCAACGAGAACTTCATGTTCGCGTTTGTTTGAAGAAAAAAAATCGTACTCTTCGGTTTCCCTTCAACGAACGTAGCGTATACTGGCAGTACTACGATATCTGTGTAATTCTAACCACGCAGTCTTCATGTTTGATCCAAAATAAGACTTTTTTCAAGATTGGTAAAAATCGAAATTTAATTCTTAAGGGGGTGAAACTAGTGTTTTTAAGTTTATATGAGACATTTTGTTTGGTCAGATTTGCTTGAAACTTGCTATAAATCAGGGTTGCAAGTAATGCATTACTTTTTGCAATGCATTCGCGTTTTCATTACTTATTACTTTACATATTGTAATGAAAAAAAAAAATTCATTACCCATCACATTACAGTCAGTAATGTAAAAAAATTCCATTACTCATTACATTACATTTTGTAATGGAAACAATTGCCATTACTCGTTACATTGAATTTTGTAGTGTAAAAAATGTTTATTACTCATTACATTGGAATTTGTAATGTAAAATATTTTCATTACCCATTGCGATGTAATGGGTAGTGGAATTTTGTTACATTACGAAATGTAAGGTAATGAGTAATCGAATTTTTTCACATTACTAATGCAATGCAATGTAAAAAATCGCCATTACTCACTACCTTATATTCTGTAGTATAAACAAATTTCGTCACCCGTTAGGGGCCGTCCATAAATTACGTCATTTTAAAATGGGGGGGGGGGGGGGGTTCGTCTGCGGATGACGGTAAATGATGGATGGGGGGGGGGGGGCGTTTCGAAATTGACGTCATTCTTGTGATACCAGTTACTTCAAAATGTACAATAGTATATTGTACAACTAGAGTGGTTTCCCCGCATGAGTGATGAAAAATATTTTGCAAGTACCTAATGGTATTAATTATTGAACTCATTATTTATTTATTTATTACATAAGGTTTGTCTACATTATATTCGAGAACTTCAAATAACAGCGTACCTATGAAAATAGTTCGATCGAGCCAAAATGAATATGGGGAGGATACGGAGATATTACCCGTAATCCAGGATTTGCAAGAATGGGTGAAAACTCCGTGGGAGCTATCCAAAGAAAACTAAAGAATAGAGAAGAATAATATTATTATATTAATGAAAATTGCCAAAGTACAAAATAATAAAAGATGATTCTATAACAAAATGTGGGAGCTATCCAAAGAAAGCTAAAGAATAGGGCAGAATAATATTATTATATTAATAAACATTGCCAAAGTACAAAATAATGAAAGATGATTCTATAACAAAATGTTTTAATGTTACCCAATTTTTCTCAAATCCGCAAATGTTTTAATTTTGCCAAACTGGTAATGACGTCAATTTTGCGAGAGGGGGGGGGGGTCATTAGGAAATGACGATAGGATGATTGTAGGAGGGGGGGGTCGAAAATCAGCAAAAATCGATGACGTAATATATGGACGGCCCCTTACATTAAATTTTGTAATGTAAACAATTTCCATTTCTCATTACATTACACTTTGTAATGTAAAAAATTCCGTCACCCGTTACATGAAATGTTGTAATGTAGAAAAATGTCGATTGACCATTACAATGTAATGTGTAATAATTTTTTTTGTCATTACACATTACATTGCATTTTCTAATGAAAATGTTTCACATTACAAAAGGTAATGTAATGAGTAATGGAATTTTTTTTACAATACAAAATATAATGCAATGAGTAATGGACATTTTTTACATTACAAAATCCAATTCAATGACCAACGGAAATTGTTTACATTACACAATATAATGTAATGAGTAATGTACATTTTCTATATTACAAAATCCAATGTAATAGGCAATGAAATATTCTTTCATTACCCACAAAAAAAGTAACGAATAATGCATTACTTTTTCATTGAAAATTTCACAACCCTGGTATAAATACACTCGAATACAAATACTTAAACATGTATTTGTTTGGGTTTGTTTGGTGCATTTATGCCAACCTAAACAAACACAGTTAAGGGGTTAAAAGTGCTACTTGACTGTCCACGCGCACAGAACAGCGAGAAAAACATATAGTGTTATATATCAAATAAATTAGGCAAGTTTCAAGTAAATCTGGTAAAAAAATATGTTGTTTCATACACCCATTGACCAATTTTGTAAATTACCGAAATACATGTTTAATTATTTATATTTTAGTCCATTTGTGCTATGTTTCAAGTAAATCTTACAACAAAATGAGCTGTTTCATACAAAACTTTAAAATTCCTGTTTCACCCCCTTAAGGGTCGAATTTCGATTTGTACCTCTCGAAAAGTCTTATTTTGGGTCGAATATGAAGGCTGTGTCGACTTACGGTCGACACAGTAATACTCCGTCGTAATACCTCCCGTATACTGATAAAAGAAAACCGCAGGATAAAAATACGTGGCAGTTTGAGACTTAAAAGTTTCAGCGCAATAAACGTAAATATTTTACGTTTCTTATACCTGATGCTAGGCCACTTTCGACTCTTATCGACAATACGAGCGACGAATAAAAAAGAATGATTTTCAAAAAACCACAGAGCTGTCGTATGTATTGGGTTGGTAAGAAAGTCTTGCGACACTTTCCTTTCGATAAAAATATGTTTTCTTCTAACGAAGTTCTACAACATTCGAGAGTAGTATATTCAAGACTAGTCTAGAACCTTCCACGCCGTAGGGTATATAAGCGAGTCAGTTGTTCCGCGCAGACAGTACGAGCGAAGATGGATCATAGTGCACTTCGATCGATTGCATATTACGAATTTTTACAAGGGCGTTCTGCAAGAACCGCACCCGCTAATATGTGTAGTGTGTTCAAGGCCAACGTAGTTCATCATTCAACGATATCCCGTTGGTACCAGCGTTTCCGTTCTGGCGATACATCTTTTGAAGGCAAACCTAGGTCCGGCAGGAAATCAACTGTTGACGATGAAGAACTACGAGCACTTACAAAGGCAAAGCCTAATACGTCGTCACGGGAATTAGCTTGCAAACTCGGCTGTAGCCATCCCACGATTCTCCAACATTTACAAAATCTCGGATACAGAAAAGTTGTTTCTTCTTGGATACCACACGATCTCAGCGAATCAAACAAAGCGACACGCATGTCCATCTGTCTTTCACTCCTGCAACGTCCACACAGAAAGGATTTTCTTCAAGAAATAGTCACTGGAGATGAAAGCTGGGTGCTTTATGTTAACTACACACGTAAGCGACAATGGCTACCGAAAGGAGAAAAACCAGATCCGACCCCTAAGCTGCCCCGTGAAATGAAGAGAGCTTTACTCTGTTGTTGGTGGGATTCTGAGGGCATGCTATATTACGAACTGCTCCCATCCAACACCACGATAAATGCAAATACTTACTCTGCACAACTGCAAAAGCTGGCTGAAATTATCAAACAAAAAAGGCGTAAACGTCTCCAAGTTCGGCTTCTCCACGACAATGCTCGACCCCACGTAGCTAAGATGACACAACAATCTATTTCGCAGCTGGGATGGGAAGTTCTACCGCATCCACCGTATTCACCAGACCTAGCACCTACCGACTACCATCTGTTTCGAGCTTTAAAAAATTATTTACAGGATAAAAAATTTGATGATGTCGCGGATCTCAAAAATACACTGGTCGACTTTTTCAATTCACGACCCAAAGAATTCTGGAGTGCAGGCGTGCAAGGTCTACCAGAGCGTTGGGCACGAGTTGTAGATACAGAGGGAGCATGCATTACTGAATAATTGTTTACTGTTAAAATAAAATGTTTTTATATTTTACTCATGTTGTGTGTCGCAAGACTTTCTTACCAACCCAATACATTACGTTCATTATATATATATATATATCCATTCGACAATACATTCAATTGGAATGATCGATTACACTTTTTCTCTTTTCCTCCAAAAAACGAAAATAGAAAAATTAGTCTGCATAATTGTAAACGGTATCGAAGCTCTGGTCCTGCGACGTAATTTTTTTCAGCGCGATACGCGACAATAAGCGGCAATTGCGTCGCGTGGACTTCGTTGAAGTAATATGAATTAATTCGGTCGAAGTTCTATTTATTTTTGCATTGTTTCACGCATGGCGCCCATTTCCCTCGGAGCCAGCGTGTGCGTCCTTACGTACTTTCTAGGTTAGGTTCATCACCCGAGTCGACAGAACAAAATGGCGGTTAACGCGTAATCTCGTGTACTTCATCGGATATGAAGCGACATGGCGTGTTCTTCGTACGAACTGATCGCGCGTCGAAGCGGCACGCTTCATCGTGTAGTGCGTCTCGAAAGTCTCATTTGCTTCTCGATCTCAAATCTACGCACGTCTGCACGCTGCAGGAAATCTTGACGCTCGAGATAACCGTCCTTCCCTCGGTTATGCGTGTTTATCTCCTCGTCGATGTTTTCTTCTCTCTTGAAAGTGTCCCAGTCCAGTTTGGACTTTTCCAGCGTACTTATTTTAGCCTTTTTCCCCAATTGCCCGAGAACCGAGGACAAGCCGGCGAGACCGGTGCGTTTGGTGGCTCGTCCTCTCGACGACGGACCCAAAGAAGATTCCACACCTTCGGGCGTTTTCTCGACGGAGGACAGCGACAGTCTAGCCTCCGCAGAATCCGCCGGTACTTCCTTCTCGAGCTTTATCTCCTCTCCGGCGAACTCAAAGATCTTCGTTATCTTCACCTTTTCTTCTAGCTTGGGCCTCACGATGGGCGACGCCGACTGAATGACGTTCGACAACTTTGGCGACTTCGACTTGGACACTGTGCCTGAAAATGTTTTTATAGTTTTTACATATTGTTGCTGGCTTTTCTATACTTTATGTACTTTACGTGAAAGGAAATAACATTTATTGTTAGCTTCAATGACTCGTTTGGTTTTTAGATTTCAGCCATGTTTTCATTTTTCTGTATTTTTTGGTAATTTTTTTTAATGATCTCAATATATGTACCTTTGTGTTAAAAAAAAGGGTTTCTTTTTCACTAAGTGTTTCTCAGAAAAAGGAATTGGAATTTAGCCATTGTTTCGGGCCTCTAGATGGAGCCTCTTAAGGAGGTACGGTGATGACCACGCTAGTAAACTAAGAGTCTTTTTTTCGCCATAATACCGCTACGTTTTAGACATATGTGTGTGGCCTATATTTCGAGAAATATTTTTTAAGTATTGAATTTCAAGCTACTTATTATTTTTATAATATGAAAACAAAAGTAATAATCTACTACTCGACTTCAGTAGTACGCCATATCTTTGACGTTTAGCATCGTTGCATTTTCGATAGCTGTCATCGGTCCCACGCGCTCGGCTTATTATTTTTGGTAGCCGGTAAACATGGAGAATGAAAATAAGTACTGTAGAAGTTTATCAAGAGAGTAACAGGATTGTACCTGAAGTCCAGTTTAGAGACAAAGGTAGATTCTGTCGGACAAGAATTAGAGAGTGAAAAGATGATATTGCGAATGCAAATGAAAAACGTCGCGTTGACGTTAACCTCAATATCCAATGTCCAATCTGTCCGAAGTCAAAACATATTTCATCGATTGTTATGTTATTTTTCCCTTTCCTAATTTTCACAATATTTGCAGATATAAAAACGAACGTTCATTTCATATGACGGTTTTTCCATGCTGACTTTACATATAAATGCGTTGTATGCATGTCGCCAGAAAGATTGAGATGCCTTAGCTATACATAAAAGAACTTTGAGTAAATATCGACGAAAGGCCTTTTATAATCGATTAAAAAACGTACGGCTTCACACAACCATATTTTTAATTCGCGTTGAAAATATCCGATAGAAGAATCAAATTTGCGCGGGTATCCGGCGTTGCCACACTTCGAGCAAGATGGCTGCGGTTACGTCACGAGACGTCTCTCTCGCCGAATACTTCGGTTTTTCGCGACTTTATTTCTAAATTTATTGCTTATTTCTGCGGTGAGCTTTCCAATTCAAGTTGCCTTATTGATCACAACGAACCTACGAACGCAACCGTCAGTTTTTTTTACGCGTGTCTTGGCTCCAAGTAGCACAAAAAAATCGATATATGAGAGGACAGGCACATTTTGTCGTCTACGTGTGACTAATTGACCAACTTTAACAATTAATAACTCGGAAACTGTACGGTAAATCTCGCGGAAACTCCGCATACGCATGGACGAAGCTCTCGACACTGTTATTAAAAAAAATCGGGCTTTTATCTTGGACTCGCTCTAATCACCGTACCTCCTTAAGTGGTGATACATTATTTTTACACTGCTGAAGTTCGCATTGTCAATGGTGTTGAAGTTCGCATCATTGGAACGCAACGAAAGTTCCATTTTACATTTTATTTTCCATATTTTTATTATTATAGGCGATCTTTTTATACAAATTTATAGTGTAGATGGCTAAATAAATATTTTAAAAAATGGTCTGACGTTTGTAGGCGAAATGTGCAAAAGAAACTAAGTTCGTTGCAGTCCAATGATGCAAACTTCAGCATTATCATTGTCGCAACACAGTGAAAACTCTCTTTTATTGCTTTCCTTTTTAATTTCAATTATCCAAAAGATTTAATTGTGTGCTAGTTCAGAAAAGGAAGAGGAACGAGAGACCAGATATTTACGTTGAATGCAGTTACTGATAAGAAACTAAAGAAAAAAGGAGGAAAGTTGTATGTAGCGTTTGTGGACTTTGTGGCCTTTGATAGAGTATGGAGGGAAAAAATGATTATAAAATTAAAAGAGAAGGGAACAGAAGGAAGCATATTGGATACAATAAGGAAAATATACAAGGGAACAAGAGCAGAGGTGCAAGCACAAGGGGAAATCACAGAGAGTTTTAGAACAATGACGTTGAAGTTTGCATCGTTGGAATGTAACGAAAATGATTTTTATTATTTCCCAAATTTATTTTGGAAGATTTGAGCTACGAATATCACGCAAAGATTCGTTAGAAATCTTGTTTATTGGTCTACAAAAACGAAATCGGCAAAGTATGGTTTTGCATAATAATAAAAATAAGAAATTGAATAGAATTTTCGTTGCGCTCCAACGATGCAAACTTCAACTCCATTTAGAACAAGACAAGGGGTAAGACAAGGATGCGCGCTTAGTGCGGTATTATTCGATATATACATATATGATTTGAAGGAAAAGTGGGGAAGGGGCAATGAGGGCGGAGTTGTGATAGGAAAAGAAAAGATTTTCGCAACAAAATGTGCAGACGATCTAGCGGCGATAGCGGAGACTGTGGAGGGATTAAAAAGTATAAAAAAGGATCTAGAAAGATGGGCGCAGGAAAATAAGATGGAAATAAATGCAAGGAAAACAAAAATCGTGATTTTCAGTAACGGAGGAAAAGTTAAGGCGGAAAAATGGGAAATGAAACGTGAAGAAGTACAAATAGTAAATGAATTTAAATATCTGGAATATTGGTTCTCGTGTAAAAACTCAATTTGGGCACATGGAAAAAAGGTGACAAGGAAAACGCAAAAGGCAACGAATATGGTGTGGGGAATTTGGAAGAGGGTGGGGAGAGATATAATGAAGGAGAGACTCTATTAGATTCAATCGTAAAAGCAGGAGCAATGTATGGAGTGGAGATATGGGGAATGGGAGAAATAAGCGTATTTGAAAAAATACAAAGCAGGTATTGTAAAATGACGTTAAGGGTGGACAGAATGACGCCAAATTATATATGAAAGAGAGAACTGGGGGTGCTTACTATGGAATATGTGATAAGGGAAAGAGCATCGAGATTTATTAGAGAAGTGATGCGAATGGAGGAGACAAAGTGGTAAAAAATTTGCTTACTAGACGAACTGAGAGCGATAACAAACGGTGATGCATAAAAATGGGGGGAAACCTGGTGAAGATATCAACAGATCTGGAGATATAAGATACAATAACAATGATAAGGGAGCGAATCGAAGTGAAAAAAATTGACGAAAGGATAGAAGAGGGACTGGAAAACTTAAAAAACAGAATTTTAAGGTGGGACGAGGAAAAAATCTGAAAATCGACGTATAACGATAAGTATAAATATATTATAGAAAAGGACGAGATGCCATGGAAATATTGGTCAGACGAGGGAGTAAAGGGTAGGGACAAGGAAATATGGGCGAGCCTAAGATGTGGCAACATAGGAAAGGCGGGAAAGAAAGGGGAAAAGGATTGGAGGTGAAGAATATGTAAAGAAAAAAATTAGACATTGGAGCACCTAATAATATGTAAAAAAGGTAGGGAGTTAGTATCAGAGAAAGCAAGGAAGAAAGCAGAGGAGTGGACGGAAGGAATGGATGATTTGGCAGTAAAGGGGGAAATCATAAATATGCTGGGAGGAAAAATACAAATAGGGATATGCGAGTATTTTAGGGAAACAGAGGAAATATGTAGAAAGATGAACAATGGGGGGGAGAGATCGACAAAGTGGACGAATAAATGAAGAAAGGGAGAATGTGAAAATAATGCGGAATGTAGGAATGTAGGGAGTACATAATAAATGAAATGAACATTTGGAATTGTCATGTTTTGTAAAAAGTTTCGCGAAAAAGTTGTGAAAACAAAACTCGATACTACTACTTGTCTGCTCGTGCTGTAGATTTCTAACGAGGATCTTGAAATACTGTCAAATGATTTACGCAGTCCAAAGTCTCCGATGCAAATGTATTGGCGATTGAAAAAAATCTATTCTCATTGCAATCGATATCGTTATTTTTTTTTGAAACGAGAAATATCTGATTACATCAGAGGGAAAGGCACAAATCGTACGGAGGATTATTTCTATGTGATCTGTCAATTTTTTAAGGATAATTGACGCGTCTGCGGAAGCTTGATATGAAAGAAATGCAATTTTTTTCATTGCATAGTTTTGTAACGGGAGGTCGTAACTTTGATCTGCAGTAAGCATTTTTTTAAATAACAAAATTTGACCGAGTTCAACGATTTTTGCAAAGAGGGCTTCCTGCCATTTACCCTTTTTTCTTTGGCGCTTATGTCGAAACTATAGTTTTACGAAACGGTGTAAGTCGTATCTCAAAATGTGTTCAACTGGCTTACTTCAAATTCGGACAGAGCATAGTTTGTAACATTTTCTATTGCACGACCAATCAGTTTTTTTATACGTTCGTTCATTTCTTAAAAGCAAACGATTGAAGTTTATTTTTCTTCATAAATTGAATATTTTTTCTTTAGCTCGCCATAATCGTAACTTTGGAAATGTCATAAAGTTTCCAGTTATGAGAAGTTTTTTTTGTGATACTGAAAGTATATTTTTTCATGTTTCATTGCCAATCGACCGAGTTGCCGGAGGCACCTATAACGACTAGCCACAGTCTGTTTACCAATATTAAAAAAAAAACTCATACTTGGCAAGACTATGTATTAATTGGATAAAATTGCAATGTATTAATTGTGTAAAATTCCCTTCTGTCATCCTGATACTCTCATCACAAAACAATATTCAAAGTTGACGTTTTTCAGGCCAAAGTTTATACAGGCCAGTTAAAATTAAAATTCAAATGATGAATTAAAACGCGTCACATTCATGAGGTTGAAGTTTGCATCATTGGAATGCAACAAAAATGCTTATTTTTTAATCGCTCGAATTTCTTTTGAAATTGAAAATCCCTCAATCATTTTTTAAGTCGCTCATTCAGAGATGTAGAATACAAATCTGGAAAAAAAAGATTTTGTTAAATAATTAGAATGGGGAAATAAAAATATAAAGAAGAATTTTCGTTGCGATCCAAGTATGCAAACTTCTAGACCATTCACTTCACTCTCATCGACGAAGAGCAGCGACTTTAAAGTACCGGAGCGATGTAACAATTCAGTTCATATTGATAAAAAAATCCACTGATTCCAGCATATTGTATAAAACTATAAATTAACAAAATTTTCTGAAAACTCGAATAAAATAATGTGCTCAAGTCTGACCTGTGTCTTTCATAAAATCAGCCCACAGTGAATCCGCTTTTTTCTTCTCTTCTTCTTCAGTCAGCGGCGGCTGGTCCCCTCCGTCCTTTGCCTCGGGTTCTTCCTCGATGTCTTGCTCTACGAGCGTCTTCTTTTTTCTCTTCCCTCTAGTCTTTTTTTCTCCTCTCCTCAGCTTCTTCCCTTTACCTTTGTTCGATACCACTTTGTTCTCGTCGTTCTCGTCTTCGGGAGCGCTTTCGTCGTCGCCCTCCGACTCCACTTCGGACACAGGTTCCGCACCCTCCGGAACATAGTCCTCGTCGTCCTCGTCCGAGTCCGATGGCAACTCGTGTTCTTGTGACATTACGCAAACGGAGACCTACAAAAAAAACGAAAAAGAATGAATTTTTGGCGAAACCGTCGGGTAGATTCGCGCCAATAATAATTTTACCTACCTTGGATACTCGAAACTGTGAGAATTTATTTCTCCTCACAATTATCAATACTGCGTGAAGCCTTTCTTCGAAGCACAATAATACCGTCGACGATCACAGGAAATAAATTGGTACAGTAAACAAGTATAGTCCTACGGAAATCACAGAACGAAGCACTAGCGAAGTTTATCTTTATCGAAAGCTGTCGTTTTTCAATTTCGTTGTTTTTCGATCAATCTCTACCGAGAAACAATACGTTCCAATGTCCTTCACGAGTATACAAACTTGGCAGGAAAGATAACTTAAATCGCAGCAAACGTTTTAACGATTAGCAGATGTGCACGATGTCCCGAAGCAATCTTCGAGCTTCGCGACGACTGGTGCGCCGCGATACGCCCGCGGAATGTTTCTGTAACTAAGAGGCTCGCTTCAACGTAGCCATCTTCATGCGCGTCCGGGAGACTTGAGGATTTTTTTGCGGACAGCAGAGACTTTCGATCTATGAGGGTGTTAATTATCCTAGTGACAAACGTGAAAAGAGTTTACGGTAGCTAATATATATATATATATATGAATAATGACGAATAATGTGTCAACATTTTTGCGACATTTTACAATAATGCATATAACTTTCAACCAACCGCTTGAGGAGCTACCTAGATGTCCGAAAATAATAGCCAAATTCCGAAAAAAATATGTGGGAAACGGTCGTTGAAAAATAAAAGCATTTTTCTTAACACAAAGCTACATATTTTAAGGCAGTAGTCTGGTCTAGAAATTTGACAAAATTGATTTTTTTTTCTTCATTTTACTATTCCTTAGACCTTTCTTAATACGCTCGTGAAAACCGTTTATTGATATTTTAAAAATTAGCAGAGTAATAGAAATTATAAGCAAGCCGCGCGCAAACCTCATCTAACGGTATCAAAACTTTGAACGCGTTTATCTCAGAACTATGTTTTTCAGATCGGCGCCCACGATATCTCGATAACTAATTGACCGATGGAGTTCAAATTTTGCACATACCTTCGGTAGCCTCTTTCTGACGACTGGTAGCAGAATTGAGTCGAACAATAATTTTGCCCACTTTTTATAACTCGTCGAATACCCGAAAATGTATGAAATATAGTTAATCAAAGTTAAAGAGGCCGCCATTTTGTAACAAATTTTTTTTAAGTACTAATTCTGCTACCAGTCCTCAGAATACTTATACAGATTGAGAATACATATATATATATATTTTCAGATGCATACAACATCACCCAGAGTGGGCGCCGATTGAGGCGGTTTTCAGCGGACCATGTAGTAAAAAAATAAAAAAACTACATGAAAATATTTAAAATAATTTTTTTATATGTACATACTTTCTAAAAGAAAAATAAATACATATGTAAAATTTCATCAAGACAACTTCAACGGTGTAAAAGTTATTCGAACCCAAAAATGACGTCAAAACTCTCGCTCTAGACCAGACTACTGCTCTTAATCAATTAGTTAACATATATATATATATATATGTTTTAACTAATTGTTTGTTAATCAAATGTTTATACATTGTGTATGTATGTATATATATATATATATATATACACACACACACACACACACACACACACACACACACACACACACACACACAATGTATATACATGTTAACTATGTTAGCATGTATGTACATATGTACCTTTGCGCTGAAAATTGTGTTGTAGATGTATATAAATGTTAACCAAAAGTGACTTTTAAAAATCGCCAAAAAATACAGAAAAATAACAAAAGCATGCCGCCGGCAGTGACGACATTTTTTCCGCGATATTTGGCGGTGGACACCCTCCAGCTTAAACGGTCCATCCGAAATCTAATAACCAAACGGGTTATTCAAGTTAACAATAAATACGAGTCGTTGACGATCTTCGATTTTTTAAATAATTTTTTTAACACCGTGGCCACGAATGGAAACTCGAGCATACAAAATCTACGAAAAAAGTCGTCATTTTTATGTAACTATTAAAAAATGAAGATTGATTTTTTAAAAGTGAGATCGTCAACGATCTTTAAATGTTTCTCGTCGTATCTCCTGTAAAGTTGGGAACAATCCATCAAGAGGTTCTCGAGATATCATGTCCACCGACTTTGAAAACAGTGTTTCGAGGAAAACGCGTTTTAAGGGGTCTTCTCACTTTATACGCTAAAAAGGCTATTTTCGTGAATTTTTTTAATAGGTTTATATTATAGATATTGATATAAAAGTTGTTATACTTAATAAATACATTTAAAAAAACATTTTAATGTATTTGTGTAACCCAAACAAACTTTAAACGCGTTTTTTTTTTCGTTTTTTCGAAACGGGTTTTTTCCGTTTATCGACAGCTTGTTGATAAATTCTTCGAAACTACTGAACCGATCTTTATAACATTTTAACCACATATTCTTCACAATTATAGCTATAGCGCATATCAAGGATTTTATTAAATTTTCATATTTACAATTGTTTTTTGCCAACAACGGTGAAAAAAACACGTTTTTGTTTGTTTTTTCGAAAAATGTCCGCCATTTTGTTATTTTTGCATAAATCAAAAATCGTACGATATGCGCTATAGCCATTAACATATTGAATCTAAAATCGCTTGATGTTTTTGTTTCGGATCATCCATCTCCGAGATTTCATCAACAGCGCAGACCTACAATTTTTTTTGGACATTTTTTCAGCTATCATTTTCGTCTATAAATAGTGACTGAAATAAATAAATAAATTTTTTCAATGTATTTCGAAAGTATATTTATTAAGTGTAACAACTTTTATATCAATATTTATAATACAAAATTATTTTTAAAAATCATGAAATTAGCCTTTTTAGCGTCTAAAGTGAGACGACCCCTTAAGTTTGAAGTATGGTGTTGCTACCGCTCGCCTGGCCAACTGTTAGAAGCCCGATAAAATTTTCAGAGAATATATCTAAAAGTTGATACTATCGAATACAGATATTTTTGGAAAATGCATTTTTTACCCACCTAGTTAGATGTAGCCCGTTAAAGAAAAGTATTTTTTTAAATTATGCTGAAAAATCGATGAGCCCTGCCGTATCGAATTGAAAGCAGGAGATGTCGAATGGCTTAGTAGGAAGACATGTTCCGGGAATCAGGGAGCTCTCGTTTCTCGAGTATACGGAAAGGATATGGCGTCTCATCTGGTGTCAACTTGAAAACTCACATTACAGGATTTCTCCCGTATCCTCCCTTCTGCGTGAAAGAGACGAATGAACGGAGTTCGTACGAAAGTGGGATTAAAGAGGTGGATTAGGGGTGCCGATTTATATTTCTTCGAGAAAAAGGAAGTCGTCGCGTTCCGTCGTCAAAAACCGTCAAGATTCGTCAAATAGTTTTGCAGTTCGTGTCGTTGGAAGGCCATGAATATTCTTTTGTGTTTTTTAGTACCCACATTTTGCTTATCATCCGAAATCCTGTTTTGGCCATTTGCAGATATTTGACGAAGATCCTAAGAAAACGTTTGAGTGGATTTTCGTAGCCCAAAATGGTGAAAACAAATTGTGGAATTTAAATAAATGTATTTTTGTTGCATTACAACTCGGCAAACTTCATACTACATAGGCTTGTCCGTTATCTTTAAAATCATACGATAAAAACATGTTTTCCTCATTATTTTATAACCAATGCTCGTGTGTAAGGAATTTTTTTTATTTTATTTTTTCTTCTTTTTAAACATAAGACATATGCTGCTGGGACACTGCCGATCGTTCATGAGCTAGAGTTGAATTCCTTGCGATTTTCTCGCGGCACCCGTCATTGCCAGGAGGCAAGCAAGGATGTCGAACTCCTTGCCCATGATGAGCTCTTGGCATTGAATCTTACGATGGTCGACAAAATTTGTCGAAAATATCGCTATCCTGGGCATTCTGAAGGTTGATCGGAGGTTCACTTATACATGCTTATACACGATATAGGCATGTACAATTATGTACATATACGCGTCCAAATATAAACACATAATGGGCACATAACGATCCAGTAGTCTAATCACTCGCGAGCTTCAGAGTTCCGCCGTCCGATGGCGTCACGAAAAGTGTCCGGAAACAAGGAGGTCGCACTCCTCGCTCACCATGATCTCCTGATATGGAATCTTAAAACCGTCGACAAAATTTGTCGAAAATATCGTTATCCTGAGCATTCTGGGGGGATGCGACCACGCTTTTCTACGCAAGGCTGGGTACTAGGGTCTGACTCGCGTCTGAAATAAACACGGGCGCTAGTGGTGAGCTGGCCGAAGCGTACGGAGAAAAATACACAATCGGCATGTATTCGTCGTTGTCGGACAGCGGCCCGCTCGATACCATCAGCGGCGCTCGGTTTTGTGGCTAAATGCAAAACTATCAACTTCATTTTCGGCACGCTCCGTTCAATGCTGTGCACAGGCCCAAACTCAACGTAATTGGGGCTCGTACCGCGATTCTGCAACTCGTTATAATTCACAAGGAACATCCTTCATTCGATTTTGTTGAAATTTGGATATGTTATAAAGCACCGAAAAGTATGCGATACGTATTTTTTTATCGGTGGAAAATCGGTTTCAAGCGCTGAAACGCACCCTCAAAAATGGGGATGTTTTTCGTTTTTCGTCGATAACGTTTTAGCGGTACGAGATATTAAAAAATTTCAAATTGCAACAATGTTTATTTTTTTTGTGCACTATACATTGGAGATGAGAACGATAAAGTTATCGGCGAAAAACGTAAAACACCCTTATTTTCGAGGGTTCGTTTCAGCCCTTAAAACCGTTTTTTCGCCGATAAAAAATGCGTTTCGCTTACTTTTCGGTGCTTTATAACATATCCAAATTTCAACAAAATCGAAGGGTGTTACCTGAGGGATGTTCCTTGTCAGTTATAACGAGTAACAACATTTTTCGTTATCGATAAATAGTAAGAGCCAATCACATGCAGAATCACAGAAGAAAGGGGGCCTCAGATTGGCTGTTGCTAGCTAACAACGAAAACTGTCGCTGCCGAGATATAACGAGTTACAGAATCGCGCTACTGGGCCTATACACGTTGGAACCCCCTCCTAAACATCCGCTGGGGGGGGGGGGGCGGATAGTGTAAATATATTTAAGAAAAAAGACCGTGAGAAAATAAAAGTAACAAACGTAACATTGTCTACATTAAATGAATACAAGGCTCTTGTTGATAATATTCGTAGTTCACTTTTTATTTATCTATAATACGTAATAGTATTTGAGGTAAGCATGTAAGGGTTGGAAAAGCTCATAATATCCTTCCAACTGAATTCCTCTACGATTTTACGCTTTCGCGAATTTTGTCAACAATATCGTCATCCTCTTAAGGGGGGAGATAACTTTAGGCGAGAAAAACATTTGGTAATCTTTATCATTTTTTTTTAAATAAAGGAACGATTTCCCCACCATTCTTGAGACGTGTTATACAAAAATTGAAAACAAAGAGAAAGCAACAACAAAAAATAAATATGTCAAGAAGTGATAGAGAAACTTATTTGAACAACTATTTATCAATTTCATTCTGGACAGATAAAATTTCGAATACAAAACTGGCTGCGAAAGGACTGCGAAATATGGCTACGTCATGAAATAAATATGATTGAAAGTAGTTAGGATAATTAAATACAAATAAAAAAAGTAAATAACAAAAAAACGAAACAATTAATAATCCATAATGATAGAGAAAATATTTTCGTTTTAAATAAATTATACCCATCAGTCTTTTTAGATAACCACACTGATGCTATGCCGATTGTGCTGAGGCATTATATAAAAATAATTTACTATAATTATTACTACTTACCTTGTCATGAACCGCAATAGGCATAGCATTTACAATGAGGGCATGCTTGGTACAAGGAATTACCTCGGTTTTGTTACTTTCAAATCCTTTAAACGTATGACACAAGCCACGATTTTCGCACCGTTTGACACTGGTCGTGTTCGTTGGGTCTCATCATTTTGATGCGAACAAGTGCGCATGTGCATAATGATGCGCTACGCGCAACTGCGCAACGAAACGTGCGCATCATCAAATGCGCATCATTATGCGCATGCGCAATCAAAATGATGAGACCCAACGAACACGACCACCAGGGAGACTAGAGTAAAGGAGTGGACACTGTGTGCTAGTGATTTGGCTCCAAAATCAAGGAAAATAAGAGTTGTAGGTGGCGTTGCAATCGGCTTTCCCTTATATATAGATATACTCTCTTGCTTAGCTTTCCGTCGGCTACTTATACATGGTTGTCTGTGGATTGAATCCATGCTCGAAAGTAAAGTATTATATGATGTGTAAAAAAATTATAAATAAAAACTCACATTTTAAATAAGTTTTGTGTATAGTTATTAATGTTTTATAAGAGGCAATGTTAAATGTGTATAATCTGAGAACGAAATAGTTATTGAACCGTTCGGTGAATCGCTTTCAAATTTGATAGAAGATTATTACATAGACAAAGTAACAATGGGTGTAATTGTGATAACTTATTATTTGAAAAATTACGCTCGTACAATACAATATTTGTGATTATTATTATTACTTATTGTGAGAGTCATTTATTATTACACAGACATAATGTACACCAAAATGCGCCTTGTTAACAGTACAGATTGTTTATTGAATTCATTCGCAGTGAACTATATTTAAATTTATTCAAAATTATATTGATTACTTTTCATTGTAACACTTCTGTCTGCCGTTGTTAATCGCACGCGTGAACGCTTTCAGCATCGCTCTTAACATTATTGGAACAATAAAAATGGAAAACATTGCAAATCCTCCAGTACGTCATGCATTGAAGCTCAATGTGACTCTGTGCATTTTTTTCAGCGATGCAACAATCTTACATTTTTCATTCTCATTATCTCACTTTCTACAACCAGAGTTCCGCACATTAGCTCCGTCAACTACGAAACACGAATCGTTTTTGTGTGTTATAATAAACGAAAAATATAACTGAATGCTCGCGAAAAGAAAAAAAAATGTTAGTATAGTACACGTTTGCAAATATCATTCCATACCAAAAAAAACGCAAACCTCGATTTTGACATATTTCCTCTAATGCGCATGCCTAGAAACTTCAGCTACAAGTATTACTATACATCGGGGAATTGCGATCGCAGCGCCCCTTGCGGCCACTTAAAAGTCGGGATTTTGGGGCCGTCTTTCGCCGCTTATCTCCTATGGAGTGTCCACTCCTTTACTCTAGTCTCCCTGACGACCACTGTTGAGCTGCATCGCGCATGCGCTGATTTTCCATCGCTAGATCACAGCGCTGCCCTGGTGGTCACAAGGTGAGATAATTTACCGCCTGTGAAATGAACCATCCCCACGGTCGTCGTTTCAAGACCTGTATGTAAGACCGTGCTCTCCCCCCACTACTGTCGTTTTAAGACCTGTATGTAAGATCGTGGCTCCGTATCTATTCGCGAACTATTATTTCCATCTCAAAAGTTCGATCCGCACGGATTCCCTATATGACGTGGGTTAAGGGGGTGTAAACGCTGAAAATTTGAAGGATTTTTGGAAGAAAAGTACTCAATTAAATGTTTCGGAAAATTTTCGGGATTTTTTGGAAGAAAAGTACTCAATTAAATGTTTCGGAAAATTAAGAATATATTTGGCTATATTTGACCTTTATTACATAATTTTTTCATAGAAAAATATTGAGATGAAAGCGACTTGTGCGCTGCCTTCGGAGGCGCAAAAAAAGTTCCTCCACTGTTGATATGATTTCGGTCGATTGAGTATCTAAAACCGAAAAGGGGATAAATGTCGTTAAACTGGAAGGTATTTCCTATACGGACGTAGAGATTTTCGAAAAATATCAAAATCTAACAAAATGGCGTAGTTATGAAAAAAGTCTGTTTTCTGGCCTATAAAATGGTCGTTTTTTTCAATGCCAAATCGTCAATTTTCATCTAATTAAAAACATCCTACGTCATTGTAGAGTACATATATTCAAGAGTACTCAGTTCAAATTTCAAATCAATCGAATAATTGTTCTTAGAATTACAATGTCAGCAAATTTGAAAAATCTCATTTCACATTCTTAAAAGTATAAAAATCTTGAAAGTATAAAAATCTAATCTCATATTCTTGAAAGTAGAAACTGTCGAAAAAGGCAGAAAATATCGAGTTTTTGAAAGTGTCACACTGGTATAGCCCCTTAAGCCAGTAAGGCATGCGGAGTTTTCGCGAACTTCATTCTGTATGTCTACACTGCAGCATACAAAAAAACAACATTTTTCTCTAATGAGGTTCGTGCACATACTACGTTAATATTTCGAACACGAGAGGTTACCGATTCTCCATTGGCTTCGGAGTTGCTCCGTCCGATGGCGTTGGCACGGGTATCAGGAAACGAGGAGTCTGAACTCCTTGCTCGTCATGATCGCCTGATAGGAAATCTCACAAGCGTCGACAACATTTGTCGAAAATATATCGCTATTCCGTGAACACGGCCGCGTCTTGACGTCAAATAAGTGACGCGTATAGACGCATGAAAACAAATGATGTTTATTTTCTCATTTTTATTGTTATTGAAAGACTTTTTTTGCCAATTGAGGTCACTAATCTCTAATAAGAATACGTAAAAACGTTTGAGCGACGTTACAACCTAAATCGACCAAAAAAAAAATAAAAAATAGAGCCATAAAAAATAATTAATTCTTGTTGCATTCCAACGATGCAAACTTCAACGTTATGGAGTACGCAATTAGAATAGTTCTATAACATTGTTTATCATTGAAGAAATTGGTTAAAATGTATTGCAGCTAAGGCGTCACTACTGTGACGGAAAAAATTGATTCTTTGCATTTTTTTAGAGTATACATATTCAAGACTATGTGAAAAAAAATGTCATGTGAAAAAACTTACAATTGACCAAGTTACAGACGAATTAGTGAGAGTAGGTAGTGCAACGATTTACGTATACTAGAACTTTCAATCGCTTTTTCTTGAAACGACTTTTCTCAACCTGGTCAGAATCATAACTTTAGCGACAATATCGATTTTAAAAAAATCGATATTTCCGTAATTGCAGTAGCTATTCTTGTACGTAGGCGTTTCTTCTTGTTTTTTTAACAAGGAACATCCCTCAGGTGACACCCTTCGATTTTGTTGAAATTTGGATATGTTATAAAGCACCGAAAAGTAAGCGATACGTATTTTTTTTATCGGCGGAAAAACGGTTTGAAGGGGTGAAACCACCCTTTAATAAAGGGGTCGTTCACC